>OX637392.1:8087500-8687500 GCA_951799425.1 Ilex aquifolium
AAAAAAAAAATAGATCTTTATTCTGTGTGACGGTGAAAAAAATACCTGTCTGGGCAGTGATGGATTGTCCAAGAAAGAATACTCCCTCAAACTGATTCCAGGCCCAAATTCCTCCTCTGGCATTTCCTTCAACATGACATTCACCTGCAGGCAGCACATGCTTCACTATGAAAAGTAACCAGAATGCAGCATGAGACATTGCTTTCATCAATTTCGGATCTGTAATTTATAGGCTTTAGAACACCCTTCAACTTCAATAGACAAACTCAAGCTATGACAGAAAAAGAGGTAATAAGCCACTCATTCCACAGGTTTCTGAACTTCTTAAAGGAATTATGCTAGAAGATCAAGTTCAACTGCCATTTTGTGAAAGACTGTAATGTCAAATAGTCGCATCATTGTTCAAGTAACTGTTGTCATCCTATTCATAGAAAAACTCAAACACAGATTGTACGAGTCCACCGAGTAAACTCACAAAGAGACATATAAGTATTGCTGTCCCATGCCTAGGATTTGGGTATTTAGTATCTACCATATGGGACACCTCATCTACATGACTGATTATAGCTAACATTTAAGTTTGTTGTTAGTATCTGAAACTTTGCAAGTCCTATAAAAAAAAAATAAGTACCTCAAACACATGATCCAAAGGACAGAGGAAAGGTTGTCTAGTCAACGTTCCCAGCAGAACTCCAGGATGTGGAAACCATAACCTATCCAACCTGCACCAGAGTGGAGGCATGACCTAAATTCACAAATATAGAACAAAAGTCTATCAACATACAGGCTTCAAATCTGCATATACAAATAAAATAGCTAATTTTATCAATCAAATAACATTTTGCAACTAAATCTGCAGAATTTTGTACAAATTTCTTGTTATATAAACCCAAGTAACATAAGTATACAGTGAACCATTGAAATTCTGTGAAGACTATTTTTGTGAATCTAAGTGAACAGTTTGCAGCTGCCATACTCGTATTTATATATAAAAATAAATGAGTAGTGTTAATATCCAACACCACTAACATATAGTTTCACAGGTATTATTGTACGTGATCATAATACCTATTATTAACAGAGAGATGGTGAAAATGGAAACGAAAATGCAGATTCATCAAGAGAGGCCATGCCATGAGAATAAAAATGAAAGCTATCTATATACATGGTCCACCTTCCCCCAACATCCAAGTTAGATGAGATCAGCATAGGGTAGTGACATTGTGATCGTTTCCTAGACTCGGCAGGACATATTGTTCTGGTCTCTTCAAAAAGAGAATCATTTCAAGGGTTAAGTGTTTGATATGAAAATTTTAACCTAATGCAGTTCCTTTTTTTTTTTTTAAGTAAGCCATGTGCAATTTCATTTATATATATATTCTTATTATCAAAGATGACAGTGAAGACATAAGAATGAAGTTGTTTAGGAACAATGCAGGGACAAATTTGTCTGGACTCTGGATATACCTCAGAATGTCAGAAATAGAAACAATCATCTTAGTAAAGAGGGAAAAAAAAAAAATATCCCCTGCCAATTAATAAGATGATCCATCGGATTGAAACCTCCATTCCCTCGGGAGTATGATTAAGGACCAGCATTTGCTTTATCTTTGTGTAGTAATTATGGATGAAAGGGTCATCACCCAGCATGCTTCCTTTATTGGGGATGCTGGGAGGGTTGGACCACATGCCTCAACTTTTGGCATTATTTTAGATTCGAACCCGCAACCTCATGGCTATTCATCCAACACTTATACTACTACACCAGTTAAAGGCCTCTTTCGTCTTAATTATGGATGAATTGATAAAAATATTCAAGGGATGAGGTTCTTTAGTGAATGCTATCATTTTAGAATATAGAGAGGTTGGAAATATAGTATCATCTTTCTAATTTCAGTGTCGATGATCCAGAGAAAGTATTCACTATTCATTTGCGTCCCTCGACAAGTAAAGGTTCCTCAACTACATATGATTTGAAAAGTCAAAATGGTTCTCACCAGTGTACGATTCAACAATGAAGCAATAGCAAGGGCAGTCCTTATTTGTTTTACCTGAAGAGAGACAGTCATAACATAATTATAATTAATAATATACAACATGATAGTTGTGAAAAAAAAATGTAAAAGAAGACAGACTAGGTTAATGCATGCGTACTTGGTAATTAACAAGAGAGAAGTGTGATTCAATAGTATGCTCTCCGTCTAGTAACAAGCTCTTTGGAATAGATGGCTTAAATGCCAAGAAACCTCCTGCATAAGATTCCCAAATTGGATATCAACACTAGTCTAGCTAATAGACTAGCCAACAAAAAGATAATGCCACGAGAAAAGATGCATCTGAAAAAAGTGATAGCTTTTAATTGTGGTGCATACATCGGTGATTAAGGAAATGGAAACATTGGCTGGAAGATAAGGCACTATTCTTTGGGATGGTAGTCATGAGGATGCACAAGAATTTTGCATTTCACTTTTTTTTCTAGTGAAAATGAAGCTCCCCTCACAAATTGCTGAATAATACTTACGAAAGAGATGCAGGAAGATGTGCCTAAAATTTTACAATCTATGAGGAAGTCTGATTTCATAGCCAAGTTTATTCTTGTTAAGACAGGGAAGACAAACTTTTCCAGTATCCAGCACATCATCTCAATAGAAAGCAACAAAATGAAATTAAGGCATTATCAAAATTTGGACAGTAGAATTGTTGACAAAAAGTTCATATATTAATAGAAAAAATCCATACAATATATTAAAACTGACATTGTTAAGGAGTGAAATATATTACAATCTGGAACACAAATCTGGAACAAAAAAATCATTTCAGAATTCAAAATAGTAATTCTTGCCATGAAATAAAATAATTTGCACTGATAATAGAATATCAAAACAAGGGCAAGCATACAGGTTTTACAAGTTTGTTTTGTATTTGAACCTTAGCCCGTCAAGACATGGAACATTTCACTGAAAATATGAGAAGCTTTAAGCACCATCAGATTCCTATTATGAAGTGGGAACACGATATAAAAGAGTAGGCCAATTTAAAAGGAGTTAACCTGCCACATATAAGTGCAAAACTCAACGTTCCCATGAATATACTAGTCAAACTGTATATAATGGACAAAACAATTCCTTAGTGATAAATATTTTATGTGTTTTTATCACGTTCAAAAAAAAAAGAAAAGAAAAGGAACAAAATTTATTTATGTCATATCTACTTCAAACATTGTTTTATACCTCCAAATATAACTGATAGGGTCATGCCAATGGTAAAAGAGGCGGATTAGTAACTTAATAACCATGAACTTCTGGGTTGACTATGAGGTAGTCTCTTCGTGTAAATAATGTCAAAGGTTGGACCGTATCCCATCCATACCTCCAAGCACCCTCAATTATCAGGGCCAAAATGAGTAATAACTTTTTGCTATCTAAGTGTGTTTGTTTGTGCCCAAATATGTTTTTATCAATAAAAATTCAAGAATATAACAAAATTCAAAGTAAGCCACAAGAAATCGCAAATATAGAAAAGGAATGAAATTTTGAGGGGAGGGAGCTTTCAGAAAATTTTGAACCGCTCCTATATCCATAATACCGGGATGAACAATCTTTATTTACATATGCTGCTCCAAGGTAGATAATACAAATTAATGCACTGACTGATATCCATGTACATTGATGTATCCCCATCCCCCCCCGGGAAAAAAAACACAACAAAAAAAAGAGTGTTGTGGCCCTGCAGGAGTATATGTTTTGGTCAAATGAATATCACATGAGTTAGTTGGTAACTAAAATTCTTCTCTTTAATATGACATCCTTTCAATTCCGTTCCTGAAATCCTATAATTCATGAAAATAACAGCAGCCCAAAGTTATAGCTAAGTAGAATGACACAATGAGTGGCGGTGAAAAGGGGCCACCAAAAAAACTACCAGAGAGAGATAAAATTAAATTCCGGAGGAATTCATGTATGATTCTTTACTTGTGGACAGGTTTGAAGTCCCTTCCACAAATATCCATACATGTCTTGGTAGGATAAAGAACAATACAAAATTCTGAGACCATAACTTGCCCAGGAGAAGATTGAATGGGAGAACTGGAGGATGTTTCCAAAAGAGTCAAAGCTAATAGCAGAACAATATGTAACCATAATAATCAATAATACAGTGTATAGAGCAAGCAATTTGTAAGAATGAAATGATGAGATAGATACCCAAACATTAATAAGTATATAAAAAGTACCTGGTGAATCGTAATACTCAGGAGGATCATAGAAAACCATGGCTTCACGTAATCGGTGGCGTTTTCCTTCAGTACCAGCGTATTGGAATGTGGTATGTACAGCATATGGCTCCAGTCTAAGATGTTGATACATGGCCTGCCAAAATGACACAATGGTTTACGAAATGCTTTGTACACAATTTATCCTGCTGTGTTCAGGATTGAAGCATTACATTCTGAAATGTAAAAGCAGAACTAGTAAGCCAGACTAGTATAGACCAGGAGCTCTTTCTGCACACAGAAAGATACAATACTAGGAATAACCAAGTGAGACCATGCCATAGTCCCAAGCTTAGGGGTCCTACCTGGACAAAATATGTATGGCCACTACAAAAAATACTTGCTGGCAGAAGTCCCAGCTTGAGGTTTCCATCATATGCATACACAAGTCCACTATCCTCATCAACAGATGGTCCCAACTGTCTGTGGACAAGATCATTGAATCCATTCTGATCCCATATCTTATCATCAGCCAGAAGCATATCTTTCCATTCTTTTGCCAATTTTTTTGAAGATTCTGTTGGACGCCAGTGGAAAATTCCGACATTGTAGGCAGCACCAACTGTCCAAAGTTAAAACTGCTTAAGTACAATAATACTTGCTGTGTGGAGAAAGTTTAATTCAATAATTGCAAAACAACATTCTATTGAAGCAACAACTTGAAGAACATATACACTAGCATAAGAAAATCGGAGTTTGCTACTAAAATCATAGAGAACCTAGGAAGCACAGATACGTAATACAAGTACGATACGATACGGATACGTAATACGAGTACAATACGACAAAACTTAATAAACAAAATATGGGTACGACCACGATACGTCTATATATAAATTAAATTTTATATTATACTATTATTTAATGACTTAAAAATTATAATTTTTCATAATTCTTTAACAGCAGTAAGCAAAATGAGGAACTTTTACCTTGAAAAAGATGTAATATCATCTTATTATAATGTGTCCATAAAATGAGTGTGACCAATTGAAGGAATCAGAACCACACTTAACTAGTTAGTTTGTTTACAAGTATTTGTTTTTTAAATTATTGTGAAACTAACTCATTTTTTAATACTTTTTTGACATGTAATAGTAGATATTAGATAATACTTAAAAAACAATCGTGTCTTCAAAATCATATGGAATTTGGTTGATGTTTTGTCTTGTATGTGAAATCAAAAGGAGATGGTATAAATTAAAATTAAAAATTGTAAGTCTTGCTCCATGTTTAGAACTATTCGCGAAGTATCTATATATTATATTAATTATCAGATATGTATGATGCGTATCTAATACAGTTATGTCGACCTTAACGAAATATCCGTGTTTTATAGTAAAGAACATATTTAGTTCCAAATTGGGCAAACCTAAGCAAGGCTGAGCAGCACTGTGAAGAGATCATACGGATGCAGATGTGTGGAAACCTAAACCCAGAATTTCCACCAGGCTGGCTTCCACTTGGGTTGAATTCATGCATGAAAATTGTCACCCTTAAACTTGAATGTTGATCACTTGGATACTCCCAAAGTCACATGGAGATATGTGGACACAACACACACATATTCCATCATTACGGGTTTAACATGTCAAATTTCTTCATTGATAAGTGGAGCATATCATCCAAAGAAACCAAAGGAGGCATCACTTATGCACACACAGAGTTTGAAAAAGGAGCACCCAAAAACATGAACACAAAAAACAAAGAAAAAAAGTTTGAAGGAACACCTCATCAAGCCAAAAGAAAAGAAGATTGAACAACAAAAACCAAAACTTATGCATGAGAAGAGGGGCAGTTTCCTAGTGCTTCTGCTGCTTCCTAACTCAGACCCATTTCCAATTATGCAACAACTCCACAACCAATCGTGTGAATATTCATTGGAGTAATAATAACTCCAAACAAAGTGAAAAATATCATGACCCCAATATCCCATTTGCGTAGCGAAAATGGCAAACTAGTCAGTTTGCCAATATATATGGCCGCAATGTTGCGTCACACAGCCGTGACGGCCACATATCAACAGCAGAAATTTAGAACACCAATGCAGACTCCTACAGTCAGTTTCTGGTTCCACAGTTGTCTCAACCTATAATAAATATTTGATGAATTAATGAAGCCATTTACACAGGAGACTAAGGATGCTGTTTTATACCAAAAAGAAATTAGAATCACCAACAGTTATCTTGCCCCAGCCACTCAAGATGAAATATTGCAGGGTTCATTTCCAGTGGAGCAAGAGTCAACACATCTCATCTCATCATCAGCTATTAAGTTTGAGTGACAGCCGAAAAGAAAAATATTGAGTGGTATCTCTTGTGCTCCTAAATGCTGCGTTAAAGGGTTTTTTGTCCCGGGTAAGTAGAGAGATGCAAGGCTGGGGTTCCAAGTGGAACATTTGTGCATTACTTGAGAAAAAGGTAAATTAACTAAGTTGAGCATGTGGGTAATTTTCTCAACATGTGGAATCATGAAGTCTTTGGTCATTATGACTTTGCTCTAATAAATTTGGCATCTTAGGGTTAGGTGAAACATATCACAAGAAAAGATTTAAGCAACAAGTGAAACAGGGCTCTCCTAGGCTACAAGTGCAAATCATATATTCAATCTAAGACTTCCCGGAACAAAAAAAAAAAAAGAAAAGATTTATTGCTTATTCAGTGTATAGCTTACTCATATGCATTTCAAAGATCTAAGAAGCACGGACACAGACATGAACACGGGATACAGATACGATACGATAAAGACATGCTAACACAAAATTTTTCAAAAAACTATAACACGGATATTTGGGGTGACACATTAAATACTATATGTTTATATATGTGTGTGTGTGTGTGTGTGTGTTCATTGATAAAATAAATATATTTTGATAATAATCATTCAATTCATCATTTCCTTAATTTTAACAATTCACATCATGATGTCATCGAATAAAAAATCTAATATCACATAAATACACATTCATCATAAACATCTATGATGAAACAATCAATGACTTCTACAATTTTCATTTTAAAAAATGTCAAACTTCGTATCAATTTCAAAGAGCCCTAATTTTATAACCCCATTTTTCATCCCATTACTTTCATATAGCAAGTTTATAATTTGTATATAATTTCATAATCGTGATCGTGTCAAAAATTATGTTATAATCAAGTCCAATTTTCATATAGTGATTATAACTCTTTTTACATTATGCATTTAACTCATCTCTTTAAAACTACAAAAATAATTTCTTTAATTATAAAGTTATTTGACCAGTTTTCAAAAATTTGAAAACAGATCTCAAAACGCGTCCTCAAGCGTGTCGGTCGCATGTCCCTAGCATGTCAGTCACAAGTCAATAGTGTGTCCAAAACGTCTCCGAAAAAAAATTAACAATAAAAATCAGATACTCATTTTAGCGTGTCTGACACGTGTCCGAAGCGTATCCATGTCTCAGACGTGTCTGACACCACCAAAATAAAGTGTCTGTGCTTCCTAACTCATGACTAAAGAATGTAATGTATCTAGGCTAGAAAAACAAGATTTTTAAAATCGAGATCCTATCTTGAACCGATGAGAGTGGCTAAAAACTCGAAATTGTAGGATCGGATTGAAAATCGTAAGATTCTATTAACTGAAAAATATGATAAAAAAATATGTAACAATATAGAATACTCAAAAACAAGAATTATATACATGCAAATAGAAATGTTATGATAAACATTAAGCTTTGAGATATGACTGAAATTTGATAAACTACAATTTGAACATTGAAGAGGGTCAACAATCACAGGTGGACAATTAATCTTGTGGGATTTTACAAATAGGAATATGAGAATTAAAATATTTTGATCTTAACTTTGAGAAAGAGACATATGTAGAGGCAAGATTGAGAAGTTGAAAAATTATTGAATAATAACTTTGCTTGTTCGACATCCAAAAAATAAAAGAATAAAAATGAAAAACTAGCTTTCAACCATCAAAGAAGATCAAACTTAACCGTTACTTTCAACTTTTTAATGAGAGAGACAAACGAATAAAAAGACCATTTTTGTAAACGAAACAAACTTTATGTAGGTTTTTTCATGTACTGAAATCTCTCAGTAGTAACAATTATATGAGACATTCACATTTGGATTAAATTTGTAACTGTTAAAATAATAAATATGAATAAAACAAGCTATTCAAAGTTATGTGGGTAGTTACGTAGAAAATTATTGGAGTCTTGAAATATTGTGCCCCATGCCTAGGGAAAGTCTTGCTTCATAGCAAGGCTTCTTGCAAAAAAGACAAGATTTTATATCTATCTTATCTCCAAATTTTCTTCTTTTTTATTTTCCATGGCAACCTTGTACTTATCTAGTACATAAGTGTCAAAAGTTATTTTCTTAATAACCATAGTTTGACATTTGCTTGTCATTTTAAGATAAGAATACTCCAGCTTCGAATAACTAGTTCTTCCAAAATGGCTATGGTACAACGTATTGGTTGCAAACTGAATGGGTCCACTGAACTTCTGCAATAATGTTAGTGTTGAAATCACTGCTTACACACTGACACAATAATTTTGCATCTAACGTCAGGGCTTGCAATATATTACATTTTTTAAATTATGATAGTAGACACTATCTTCACTTGCAGTGTTTACATCATCTCGGCTCTAGGGATCCTGACTAAAAGGATATTTTCTCATTTCTTCAATTTCACAAGTGCACGGTGATCTTCCATCAGTTATTTTTTGAAGTATTTTTAATTTTTTCAATTTTTGCAATTCTATTTAGTTCCAAAAGATTGTCCACCCAGTCAATTTGAATGATTCGTTCTTTTGCTAGCTATTCTTTACTTTGAAGATTTTCCTCATCAGTAAAGTCAATGTCTGTGGCTTTCTTTAGTATTTAGATCTGATATGGTCGAAAGAATTTGTCTCTTTCATGCCACGCAATAGACCTATAAATCCAAAATATATAGAAAGTACTTGAATACTACTGAAGTTGGATGACATATGATAGCATGATCTTGATCACAATCGGGTACTGCTGAAACCTTTCACTATAATATTTGTCAAAGACTATCCCCAATCAACTACATCAATATCCCAATATTCGGCTTCCAAATATATGTTTAATTTTGAAAATTCATGATATAAATTAAGTTCGGGGAGTTCCCATTTGAATATTTGCCTAATTATTTTCTTATGATCTTCAATTCGATAGAAAATCATTTATGAAAATTTTTCTTCGTAAAACCTATTTGGCTTTTTCAAAGAGGCAGATTCTTTTAATTTTTTCAAAACTTGAATCCTGAAATCTATCTGATATTAGGTCAGTAATTTGTATAAACTACGTTATTATTTTTATAAAAAAAAATTCTCATTCCAGGCCATTTGTTTAATGAGGCTGATGCAAAGAGCTTGTAAATCCTCAAGTAGGTAGATTTTTGGATTTATTGAGAGTAGGTGTTTGATCAGCTATCGTTTTGCCAATTTATCCATATATCTTCAAATTTCGAAACTATCCTTTTCGCCCAAGGATATGACTTTTTCATACTCCATTGAGGTTTTCAATTTTCATAAATAGCATGGGCCGCTAGAATAGTAATACACTTCTGCAAAACAGTACCTGTTGTCCTCAAGTGTACAAGCCTACAAGGCTTATGCGGTTAGCAGCCCCCATTCAGCCCTAGCATCACCCCTATGGTACCAAACAAGTCAATTGTTTAAGTATTTTAACAATTTTTGCTATTAAAGTGTGTTCATGTGTACCAACACACTAGACACGCAAACAATTCTTATTAACAATATGATAAAAGAAAAAATAAAACCCTTTTCAAGATTAGATACATGCAGTGAAGATGTATACAAGGTCGACATCAGATAGCAATTGGGAATAACTCTAAAAGATGTTAATGAGAGTTAGATGTTCTTGCATTTAAACTTTACCTTGTTGCCAGATGTCCAATCTGTCATCAGAAACAGTTGGTATAACTTGATCAGTTGAAGTTAAGACATCTGCTTCAGGAAAACGAGCAAGATATGGAAGCGGATTCTATTCGAACAACATATCAAATAGTCAAAAGCGTGTACCAATAAAAAGGACAACAACATAAGAATGTATTGATTGGGACAACAAATGGATAAAGAAAGAAATTACTGCTCCTCAAGAATAGCATGCCAAAAATAATAAGATGCATTCAAAAGAAGAAAGCATGAGTAACTAGACAGACAAATCGAGAAAAATGACAAGGTAAACAATACAGAAAGGAAACTCATGACTCATCATATATATGTGACTAGTATCTTGATTCTGCAGTGTTCAAGGTCATCTACATGCACCAGGAAACAAATTAATGTGTACTGCTGCTGCTTCTCTTAATTTCTCATACTGTTTGACTTCTTTTCTCTTTTCTAATTCCAAAAGCAGTCCTCCCATAACCAGAAATTGTAACAGGAAATGTGCCCAAAAACAAAGAAAAAATTGAACCAGGAATTTCACTTAAAGAGAAGTAGTTAATACAAAATTTTATTTTTAGAGAAAACTAGTGCAGCAGTTTCCGCCATAAGTTAGAAAAAGAATTCATATGCACACAGTAATCATTCATATGGCAAAAATGGTGTATCCACATAAAGAATGCTAGTGTACGGGGATGGCTTTATCTTAAATGGACACACAAAAGGTTACCTTTAACCAGACCATGTCTGTGTCGCACATCAGTAGTTCAACACCAAAAGGTAGGATGGAATCGATCAAAATAGCCTTTTCTCTTCCCATCTTATGAAATGTTGGTGAGCCCCATCCAACATCTATTGTGCTCATATGGCTCCCCATATCAAAAACTGGTACACCTCTCCAATACAAAGCCTCCACCAGTTTTGTGTCCATTGCACCTAGACAGTTTTGTTCCCTTTTATTTTTCAAATAGATATAGAGTTTGAGAAAAAAATTTGTTTGCTGCAACAGAATTTGCGGTAAATGTTGCGCAAAACTTACCAACAAGAAGATTGTCAAGACCCAAAGTCGTCAAGTGTTTTGCCCATGTCAAGATAAAATCCATGAAGGCAAAGTTACCAAAGGTCACTATTAAAACGTTATTCGTTGCCCTTTGCTGAACTAGCTCTTTTGTCGGTCGAAAGGTCTCCAAAGGTGGCATTTTAGAGCCAGGAGGTGGAACCTCCCAAATAGGTTTCAACGATTTGTTTCGAGGTTCGATGGAAGGTGCCAAAATGGAACCCACTGTAGTTAGTTGAGAAGAAGTAGGATTCTGATCCAGGGATGGAGCTGCATCTAAAATAAGATGTGCATAAAAATAAGAAAGGGAAAGAAAATGGGAAGAAAAAGTAGATACAAATGTCAATGTGGAAAGCACAAGGTCACAATTTGTGGTGCTATCACTTAAAATTAAGAAATTCCAGGAAAGAAATATTTGGCTTATTTTTTTCTCAGCACATGAGCTATTCTTGAAAATAAATAGTCACCATTTAGAGAAGGTCTGAATACATGAGAATTTTTTCTAATGCCACTTCCATGCCACTGGTAAAATATTAACGACTTATGATACAAAACTGTAACAAGTTACACTTTCCAGTGACTTCTCTCTTCCTTGCCTCAGTTGGACGTCAGTTTTAAATTTACTAAATAGATGGAAATCATTTTCCATATAAGACTACCACATAACAGTAGGATAGGACTCTATTAAAGCAGTTAAGATCTCATCTTGGAATTTCTCACAGCGAAAAAAAAAGTCAACTCTCTTGGACTAATCATGACAATCATCTCACAATTGATGCAGCCGTGCAATGTAGCACAAAAGTCAATGCTAAAAGCCAAGTGCGAGTGTAATATTGAAAATTTGGGGATGGTATGTCCATGCATATGCAAGACTTCTCATGTATTGACATCTAAATGGAAACAGAAGAAGTAGCTGTAGAGATGAACATCAAATGGTTGATATCACACGATGCTAATTGTATTAGTGTACCACCAAACCATTACGGGAACAGAAAGGGTAATAGATCAGAAATTCAATTGAAAGAATTATAAGAAACCTGAAGCTTGCATAATGCATATGTGCTATGGAAAACGCAAAAATTATCAATGGATCTCAATTAAATCTGTATCGTTCCTAGTTTAGTCCATTGTAAAATTTTAAGTTCCTTCTCTCTCTTTTTTTTTTTTTATGTGACTCCAGTTGCACGCAAAATTCAAACCCTAAAGCATATAACTCAAACATCTAACTTATATGTGTATGCAAAGCTATTTTAGTATATATTTGTGCACAAAACCCTACGAATTTAAATATTTGAATTTACAAATTCAACAGTGGTAAAGAATGTAACCAGAACTGATACAGACTTATTGCTGATTCAGGTGAGCATTTTAATCACCCGCGTCCATACAATTTTTAGTTTTTTTTTCCAAAAACAAAAAACCAATGTCGTACATTTTTCCAGCTCAATTCCAAAAATAGAAATATGAAATGCTTTAGTTTTATCCAAAGCAATAGAGAACAAAATGAAACTCAAATACAATTCAATTGAAGCACTCACATGCATGAATACACACACATATACGTATATTGAACAAGAGAGAGAGAGAGAGAGAGAGAGGGGTACATACAGGAAGCAGATGGAGGAAGCCATAAGGAGGAAGTGGAGTGAGCTGATGAGCTACCGGAGGAGTAAATGGCAGAGAAGACGTAGAAAGAAGAGAAGACGATTCCGATAAGTACGGTGGCGTAGATCGTCGCGAACAATGGCTTTGAATTGGCAACCTCCTGACACGGATTATTCCAAGCCATATCTCTTATTCATATCCCACCAAAGAAACAAAGAAATAGGGGCTTTTATTCCCCCCAAAACAAAGAATTCCAATTCTCCTTGTGCAAGATCATACCAATCACATACGTAATTGTTTAAGAAATGAAGAGAAACCCTAAAAGCCCTAGATTTTGAATCTTTAGAGATTGAATGTGAGCATTGAATGTGTATAGATATAGGAGAGGTTTTAATATTCGCATAAATTCAGATCAGTCAGAGCAAGAGGGCAGTTTGATCGAGAGTCAACCGACTGCCGCTCATGGCTGCCTGGCTCGTATCTGTCAAGAAAATTATATTTTTATTTAATTTAAAGAAAGGAGAATTACACCCAGACCCTCTTAGATTTGTCACTTAATCACTTAGACTCCTAACATTTGAATTATTATATACAGATCTCTTAAAATTTGTACGCACATAATATTTAGACCCCTACCGTTTAGTATATTTGTTAATAAATTACGCTTAGACATCCTAAAATTTGTAGGTGTGCAATACTTAGACCCCTCAAGTTTAAAATATTATATTTAGATCAAAAATACTTCAATCAAAGATAAAATATTAAATATTTTAAATTTTATAACCAAAATTCATGTTATATTATGACATTTATTGAAATAAAATCAAAAATAAAAATCTATTTTTTTCTTAAAAATTTATAATTAGTATACAATTATACTATATATTAGAATTTAATTTGATCGTTTAAACTACCAAATTACCCCAGTTAGAGCTAGGATATATTGTATTTATTATAGTTTAACTCCTTGTTTGATTTTTTTGTTTTATTCCAATAAATAGTATAATTATACATTAATTATATTTTTATTTTTGATTTTATTTTAATAAATGACATAATAGAACAAGAATTTTGGTTGTAAAATTCATGTTCTATTATGAATGACTTAGACCCCTTGTTTGATTTTTTAGTTTTATTCCAATAGATAGTATAAGTGTATACTAATTACGATATTTTAATAAAAAATTGACTTTTTATTTTTGATTTTATCTCAATAAATTATATAATATAATATAATATGAATTTTATTTGTAAAATTTAAAATATTTGATATTCTATCTTTAATTGGAGTATTTTTTTGTCTAAGTATAACATTTTAAACTTGAGGGGTTATAAATATTATATGCCTACAAACTTTAAGAGTCTGAGTGTAATTTATTACTGGATATATCAACGGACGCGCATATAAATTTCAAGGGTTTGTGTGTAATATTTTAAATATCAGGGAGTCTGAGATATTAAGTGATAAATCTCAGAGAATTTTGGTGTAATTTTTCCTTTAAATAATAATATATATTTTTAAAAATTTATTTCAGGATTAGGATGAATAACACTTTGTACCTAAAACATCTTTATATTCTTTAGCAAAAAAAATATCATTATATGCTTCATTTATATCTAGAAGGATAAAAAATTTCTCAGTTATAGAAAAAAAATGGGTAAAAAAAAAATTCTGAATTAAGCCTCAATCTCACTTCACCCCTTTATAATTTTACGGATTTTATTTAACTTCCTCCAACTTGTGAACAAACGGTAAATATTAATAGAGATAACAGTTTATATAAAAAGACTAAACTACCCCTGATTGCAATCCAGTTTTATTTTGTGATGCCATCATTGTAGAACCCTTATCTATTACAAAAAAAAAAAAAAAATACTTGCAACTAGCAAATTACCTGATCAATTTTTTTTTTTCATGAGAATTTCATTAGTCTGATTAAATTTAAGTTTTATATCGTGTGTGCGCTAAAATTTATGTTTGAAGCTTAAAATGATAATTGAATTTGATAAGCCAAGTCCAAAGGTCCAACTCATATTATGAGTCTAGTCTGAATTAATAGCCTAACTCTAAGAGATCCAATAAGTCCAGCCCAAAGTGGTCCACGCCCGGTCAAGCTCATCAGGTTCGAGGAGCTACATCAGCAAGGGAACATGTAGGGTCATCCAAGAGCCTCATCCACGTCGCCTCGGAAAGAGTCAACCCTCACGTCATCCTTTGATCGAATATAATTGCTTCATCATTTGAGAAGAGGACGCCAGCTCCACTAGATTAGCCACTTAATTACTAATAACTCGCCTAAATATGTTATAAGATGACTATAAATTGTAAGTCCCGTCAACACTTGGGGAACAGATCACTCTTAGTTGAGCACAACTCTCCTATCTCTCTCAGCTGTAATTCACTGCTCTCCCAACACATTTGAAGTAATAAAATACCCCGACAACCCTAGCCATTCAAAGTGGACGTAAGTCACGTTGATCGAACCACTATAAATTATTGTCTTACTTCTATCTCCATCTCTCACTTCTTAATTACTGCATTTATTATTGCTCATCTGACAGGTGTGTGCAAACTTAATTTGTGCATCATCACAATTTTCAAATGGGTTACATAGCAACATAATCATTTTTTCCTCAATTGAGGCTTGAGTTGTGTTATAAGGTTGTAATACAGTATATTGAAGTACTTGGAAGCCATGTCCGAGGTGTGTGTATGTGGTGGTGAAGAAACTCACTACGATTTGGAAACTTAAAAATCAAAACTTTGTAAAACTTGTTAAAACTTCAAAAGGAGCCAACAAGTCTAGAAGATAGAAGCAGATGAAGGGTAAAATTAATAATTTAATTTTTTAATTTAAAAAAATTATTTTTTTTATAACACGCGTTTAATTAACATGTGCAATTATCGCGCCGTTACAATAAACTAATTCTGTTTGATTTGCAATTTGTTCATAAGTTGGAAGGGGTTAAGTGAAACTCGTAAAAATAGATGGGGTGAAATGAGATCGAGACTTAGTACGAGATTTTGTTTGTTTTTTACCCAAAACAATTTATCCTTAATGCTTATAATTTTTTCCTTATTTTAAGTTTGACCAATAATTTAACCAAATTTAATTTGAGTTTTTTTTTGTATTTTGTATTTTGAAAGATTTTAATTTTTTTTTGTACCATAAAAAAATAATTTTTTTTACATTATACCCTCAATGTATCAAAAGTTCTATAATATGTCACTTCTGTTAGTTTTCGTTTTTTTTTTTAATTAAAAGTCAACCCATTGACACTAACAAAAAAACTAACCAAAGTTAACAAAAGAGTCGTATTACAACACTTTTGATACATTGAGGGTACAATATAAAAAATTTAATCCTTTGATGTATAAAATAAAAATTTTAAAATATTTCAATATTCAAAGTACAATTTACCCATTTAACTTTGAACCTTTACTTGAATATTGAATTCGCAAATGTAATTATGTTTTTCAAAGTCCAAAATCAATTTTATTTTGCTTTGTCAGACATATTTTTTTTCGTATTTTTTATTTTTATACATAATTATTTGCATATTATTTGATTTGAAGTATTTTACATAAAAAATTTGTGCTCTATTTTATTACAATAAACTATATTGTTATTTTTTATATTGTTGAAAGTTTAATGTAATAATTTTAATCAGTGTAAAATAAAATTTTTAAAATCTGTAGAGGTATAATTTTAATCAGCGTAAAATGAGTTCATTGTGCCTTGTCCATGTCAACATTTTCTCCAATCTTATAATCAATTTATTTATAGTTGTCGATAGTCTCATTGTTTTGCATCGATCAAGATATATGTAAGTTATATTAGTTGAATTCGTCTTGTGTATAAATAGATTCATTTATGATATAAATAGGTCCACATTTGATTCTAAACTAATAATTTCATACTAAATTAGAATTATTAGTCCAATTAGTTTGCCTTTTGATCGTCCTATATTTTTCATTTACGGGTTTTACATGTCAACCGTAACATAACTTTATTACTAAACAAATTGAGTTAATGTCCAAACATGTGATACAATATCACTTCGAAACGACATAATTCGAACAAACACGATACAACTTGACTACGACTCATAAAATAAATTTCATGAACATGCAAATCTATATGGCAATATATGATCACATGAACAGTCCATTTTTCTTGGAATTTAGAACTGTTGAAACTGCAATTTGAGCAGGTGACTCTTTGTGCAGACCCGAAAAATTCAGAGGATTCGTGGGATCCAATTGGATAAAGGTCATAAGCAAGTGTTTTCACTCAGTTGCAGATAGAAACTCCAATAACATAGGGACCTTCTTTATTCAGCAAAGGGGAGTGGCATAGGATATCTGCATCACCATCTGAAACGTATAATACAAAACTTGCATTGAATGCAACTCACTGGAGCAACAACCTTTCGAATGAGCCTACCGGACGTTTTGAACACCATTATGAAAATTCGAAAATAACCCTCTGTTCACCTACAATCACTCGAGCAATGAATAAATAAATAGAACAACGTAAAACAATTACAAGAACACCGATATTTTGATCTTGAGATTACAGTGGTTTATTATCTCAACATTGTGCCCAGATCTTGAGATTAGTACAACTGCAATGCACTCCAAGCTAAGTTATCAAAATAGATTACAATAACAACAGTCTAAAGGTCCTGTTACAGTTTTTTTTTTTTCATCCATACACCTAGCCTGTCTGAAGAAATCTTCTTCATTGCACCATGTTCCCAGAAAACTCTCATATGCTGAATATAAGAAATAAAATCATTCATAATCATTCCAAGACGGACAGAGCAAACTGGGAACGCACTGATCTCTTCGAGTTCCAGCCAGCCATGTAGGAACCAACACAAGTACAGGGAACATCTGAGAAAATTATTTTGATAAACAAAACTATGGACTTGTAAAACCTGGTACGTAGTTATTCATTCTCCTCGGACTTGGATTCCCTCTGGTACACTTGTGCAATACCAGTGGTTCTCACTTGATATCAGCGTCCCTCCAACTGTGAATCACTTTTTGATTTCGAGATGCTTGTGCTTGGGACTGAAGTATTGAAAATTGTAAAAATGTTAATGCTGTGGGATGAAATCAGAGTAGTCTTTCACAAAACATCAAATGACAGAAATAATGGAACAAGAAAGGATAAAATACTTTTGTATTAAGGCGGTGGGGGTAAAATAGTGTCTTACCTTCTTGCAAAAGATTCAGGACAAGCTTTCGTTTTGAACTCTCCCAGGCTACGATCATTACCAATACCTGATAACTGGGATATGTTGAATACTTGGGTGAACCACACCCTGTTCTCCATGTATCAGTTGGACGAGCTCACTTGAAACGTTCCTTAATTCCAATTCTTGGATGCTAGTGAGATGTTCAATGCCAGAAGGTAACGTCTTTAACTTCTCACAGCGGTGTAGGTGAAGTTCTAGGAGATCTGGCATTGCACTCTCCTCTATTATTATCTCCTCCAATTGAGGGAGATTGATCAAGTATAGAATCTTCAGCTTTTGGAACCCTGCAGTAAATTTTAACTGATTTCCAGAATACGCGTTGTTAAGTTCAAGCCTTCCCAAACTAGGCAAGTCTTTGATGGAAGGAAGGAAATCTTCTGTCAATCTGGACCAATGCAAATGCAATTGCGCGAGGCTTTTAAGTGAAGGAAACCAATGGGGCACTTGCTCTAATTTCCCTATTAACACCATGGATTTGAGGTGTGGAGGAGCTACAGGGAGCATATCCATTTGCAAGGATGCCTCCTCATTACTAACCATCACAAGTAAGTGATGAAGGGAATTCATCGTTTGAATTGCATTGCACAAGTTTTGCTGATCTGCTTCTCCTACGTTTGCAATGCCAAGCTTAGTAAGTTGCGTCAAGCTTCCAATACGTCCCATTAAATCTGCTTCTGCTTCAACAATATCCAAGACCTGCAAGTTCTCTAACCTGCAAATATTTGGTGGGGCTGGCATGCCACAATAAAGCTTAAAACCGGCATCATAGTGCATAATGGTACGGTACATTAATAGATGCCGCAAATTCTGCAACTTTGTAATCCCAGTTGGAAGCATTTCTATTCTTGAATTGCGAATGTCAAGTGTTTGCAGGTTGCAGAGTCTTCCAATTGATTTTGGAAGCTTCTCCACCTTAGTACCCCTTAGGTTCAAATACCTTAAATGGAGTAGATCCACTACTTCATCTGGCAATTTCTCAAATGGTGCACCCTGCAGATCCAATACCCTTAACAATCTCAACCCTGATGGCAATGTTACCATAGATGGAGACATCTTATCAACAATGAATACTAGAAGAGAACGGAGCTGTGACATGCCCTTCAATGATTTTATTTGCTCTTTTATTTTTTGGATCGACAAGCGACGTGCTCCACACTCTTCACTTGTTTCTTGATCATTGTACAGAGCACAAAATTTCTCCGACACCGCTATTGGAAGAGCAATTTCCCGAACAAGATCATGCATCTTACATTCTTTTGGCCTTCCTAATATGTTCCTCATCACAACTTGAAGCATGTTTCGTTGAATGAGTTCCATAAGACAGCTCTCAGCTACCTCTTCTGGTGAAAGTCCACGTGCTTTTTCAACAAGCCCTTCTGCCATCAAAAGTCTAATGAGCCTCTTTCGCTTTATGACATAATCTTCTGGAAATAGACAACAATATAAGAAGCATAGCTTCAGTTTGTATGGCAATTCGTAGAAGCTAAGTAACAAGATGGCCTGCATATATTGCAAGTCACGGTTGTTCGTCAACTCGAAATCCAAGCTATCATTAACCTTTTTCCACTCTGATTCCAGTTTCTTCGACGACATGGCTGCACCCAAAGCCACAATGGCCAGAGGTAGTCCTTCACATTTGCCAACCAAGTTCTCAGCTAAGCTTTTGAGCTCCTCAGGACAACTTTTATCTTCATTGTTGGCAAATGCTTTCAAGCAAAAGAGCTCCCACGCCTCATTCTCTCTCATTGGTCTTACTTCATGAATATGCCTCTTAGAACATAGGCTCCGAGCTATATTATTATCTCGTGTTGTAAGCATTACCCGACTTCTAGACCCATCATCTGGAAGAGATACACGGATTTCGTCCCAGAACTGACCACTCCACACGTCATCCAAGACAACTATGTATCTTTTTGTCTGCAAGTAGTTCACCAGTGTACTGATCAGATCATTGAGCTTCATCGTGTTTAAATTGGTAGG
The DNA here is from genome assembly GCA_951799425.1 of Ilex aquifolium. NCBI lineage: Eukaryota > Viridiplantae > Streptophyta > Magnoliopsida > Aquifoliales > Aquifoliaceae > Ilex > Ilex aquifolium. Next base: position 8,107,613 of record OX637392.1, read on the forward strand.
AACTGCTTCTTCTGTAGCCCTGTAGAAATCCTTGATCATCCTTCTCATTAAATCCAGAACATCATATGTCTGGGAGACGGTGATCCAAGCAAAGCAGTGAAAATGCTGCCTCACAGTTAGGTTATTGTAGGCCTTGGAGACTAGAGTGGTCTTGCCTGAACCACCCATTCCCACCACTGAAATGACAGTGCGTTGTAATACTACTTGGTCGATCAGCAATTCCACTAGATGATTTTCATCTCGCTCGATCCCCACCAATCTGTCCTTCATAAAGACTGACGACTCTGCATCATGTTGACGTAATCGTTCATAATCAACACACTGATTTACTTCTCTTCCATCGATGGCAAAGTTTTTTCTTGTTTCGTCAATCTCAGTTATCTTTCGATTGATCTTTTGTAACTTTGTGGCTACGCGGTGCCTCACCAACAGACTCTTCGGAAGGAGAACTATCTGGTAAAGAAGCCTTGTGCATTTCCCACCATTACGTTGCATGTTCATGTGATACATGAACTCGTCTATGACATCTTCAACCTCATGAGATATGTCTCTAACGTTGTCCACCCAGTCTTTATCCACTCGAGTGAGGACTCCATTTTCATCAGCATCCTGTAGAACATATCTCATGGTGATAAACTTTCGCTTGATTGCATCAAGCTCATCACTGAGCCCTCCGATCAGTGACGCTTCATTCTCAATAGCCAACGTTATCTTGCGTAACAAGTAGTCTAAAGCAGCGGCGGTGACGGTTTCTGCCATTATTCTTTCCTTCTTAGCACCTTGATGACTTGTTGATTGTTATTTGTTTGTCATTTCTTGCCTTAACTGCAAAAGAAAGTGTCTATGTCAACTGGATACAAAGCAACTAATTATTTATTTATTTATTTTGTCTAATTAAGGGTGCAATTTGAAACTTTTAATCTTTTATTAAAGTGATATCTTTCAAGGTACAAAGTGTCATTAACCCTTATACAAATAGGGCTTATTATGGTACCGAAAAATAATTTTTTAGTATTATACTTTTACTTTTCAGCCAATAAAAATGGAAACATATAATTTTTTTTATTTTACTATTTTTAATCAATAATTATAAGTCATTCAAATTAAAATTAGAAATGAAAGGGAAAAGTTATTGGAGGAAGATAGTCTTCTACATCGTCCTATCTATTTTAAAGTCTCAACATGTAATATTCCGATGACGGCTATTATTTCAAAATGTATATATATTTATTCATTTGTTAAGTTACTTTTCTCTCAATATATATTTTTTAGTATTTTAAATATCTAATCCTTTTTTTTTCCCAACATTTAATTTTCCTCCACCGTAACATTTGTATAAATTCAGAAATCTGTAGAGAGATTCTTCACAGAGAAAACCATAGGAACTATGAAAATAGGTGTTTGTGATGTTGGGTTGAAGATAATGAGAGGGCTGGTATTTGTAATGGTTGCCAACTGAAACACTAGAATTATGTTCGGTGAGAAATTGCGACGGTGTGGATAAAGAGAAGAGATCGAAGGGGTAAAATTTGAGAAGTTTGTCGGACATGAAACTCAGACGCCTTGAGTTCGAATTTTAACAACTCCTTAGGGTCAAGCCATCAATTCTCTAATCTGACATAGGGGTGCAACTCGGGCGGGTTGAGAGGTCAACCCTAGCCCAACCCTAGGTATATAATCTTCAACCCTAACTCTAACCCTAACCCTAACCCTACCTCAATACGAGGTACTCAACCCGAGTACTGCCCGAGTTTAATTCGGACGGGCTCGGGTTGAATTCGAGTTAAAAATCGGGTTGAGTTTGGAATATTTAATTCGGGTTGATTTTTTGAAGTGTAGATTTGATTTTTTCAAGTGTAGATATGATTTTTTCAAGTGATCTAAGATAAAGAGCGAGACATAGATGAAGAGAGAGGGAGTGAGAGAAGGAGGAGTGAGGAGTAAGAGAGGGAGGCTGAGAGTTTAAGACGACTCAGACGAGTGACGATTGAGAGAGGGAGGCTGAGACAGGGATGAGTGAAGAGTGAGAGAGAGGGATCTGAGAGTAATGGAGGCGCAGGGTAAAGACTTGAAGTGAAGTGAAAGTCTGGACTTTAAAAAGTGAATATAAATACTAACATAAGTTAAATATATTTATGTATATTCAGATTCAACCCGATTTAATAATCAGGTTCAACCCAATTTTAATATTCGGGTTGAACCCGACAATCCGAGACTTGCCCAAATTCAATTCGGGTTGGAGTTTTTTTGCCTAGGCTCAACCCAAGCATTAAAAATTTTAACCCAAGCCTTTTTTTCTAGTTGGACTCGGGTTGACCCGCCCAAGTTGTACCCCTAGTCCGACATGGATGGTCTGCCATTGATCGGACCTGGGAGAAAATTAGTCAAGATACGTATAAACTGGTTCGAACACCTCTTACCATTGAACCAAAAGTAAATAAAAATCTGACCCTCTCTTTCCAGTGTGAGCAAGACTGGAACATTTTTTTTATAGGTTCTAAAAATGTTGGACAGTGCAATTGGTATTCTAGCTAAATTGATTCTCAAGATACTAAAATTGGGAATATTTCATTGTTTAATTTCCTTGTCCACGATAATAAAATACACCTAAACATAAAAATTGAATAAATTTTATTATCCTAGATTGTGAAATATACTCAATTACACTATCGAGAGCAATACATGAATTTATCTATATTAAAAAAACTTTGATTTTTATTATGTGTAACATGAATTTATCTAATTGTTCAAAAAAAAAAAATGAATTTATCTGTATTATAAACTTTATTTTTGATGATATTTTAGGTGAATTTATCTATTTTAATAAAACTTTGATGTTCATTACATGTAACACAAATAGAACTTTGATTCTTTTGTTTTGAATTTATTTGTTTTAATAAGTTTTAGAATTTCAAAACTAATTTATGTCAACTTATCTGTATTAATAAAATTTTGATTTCTATTATATGTAACATAAATTTATCTGTATTATATATTTTATTTTTGATGATATTTAGGTGAATTTATCTGTTTTAATAAATCTTTAATTTTCATTATATGTAAAATGAATCTATCTGAATTATAAACTTTGATTTTCATAATTAATTTTTTATTTTGAATTTATATGTTTTAATAAGTCTTAGATTTTCAAAACTAATTTAGGTTAATTTATTTGTATTATAAAACAATGATTTCTTTTGTAAATAACATGAATTTATCTGTATTATATATTTTATTTTTCATGATATTTTGGGTAAATTTGTTTGTATTAATAAAACTTTGTTTTTTAAAACAATTGTAAGTGAATTAATTTGTATTAATAAAACTTTAAATTTCATTATATGTAACATTTAGTTTATCTATATTATGAATTTTGATTTCTTTCAAAATAATCTCACTGTATATTCAAAAGAGGAGGAATCATTGTAATAATCGAATTTGACAAATAAACATAATACAAAAACTTCTCTTAAAATAGCGGGAAAAAACTTTAAATAATATATAGAGGATTAATCCACTTTAATCGATGAGGAGAGGTTGAGAGGGAAAGAGAGATGGCAAGAGAAAGGATTAATCACCTATAGAGCAATGTTATTGAGACATAATTTACTGACCTAATTCACTATGACCTTTGGATTGACTGTGGGCTCCATCAAACATTGAAACTTGGTGTTAATCTAATGATTCCAATGAAGCCACGTCATTAGGTCAACAAATTATGTCAAATTTTTAGGTCCAAATAACATTTTCCATCACCTATAACTTATTAGATGTCTTGCAATTAAAGCTTTCGAGTAATCCTTATATTTTAAGCTTATTTTTGTCCTCCCAGACTTAAAAGTCATTAGCGTGTATTTAAGGACGCAAAAGTTACCATTGATGGACTTGTGGTCTTTTTTCCTTTAAAAATGACTCTCTTTTGGGTATTAAAGTTGAAGAAGGCTTGGAGTCTCAATTGTTCAAAATGGTGACTTTTTGAATGAATTACATTTAGACTTGCCGATTTTTTTTTTTATTACATGATGTTTAAGTTTGTGTCACTACTCCTTTAAATTTAGCGACTGATTAATATGATTTGAGCTGAGTTAGAATATATTTTCTAAAGGGACGAAGGTAGCTAACTCATAAAGAGTGTAAAACTAGCTTTTTTCTAACCCAAACCCAAGTACCATACCCCAAATCCAATCTTACTTGACCGACCCGACCCGACTCGACCAATCAATGATACATCTTCCCGCTTTTTTCTGTGTGCACCGCCTTCATCCATCCGAATTTCTCTGTCAATCACCACCACCGATTACTACCCATCAGTCACCACCCTTGCAACCACATACTCCCAACCCCTCATCCCATTTGTTTCTCTCTCTCTCAACTGGGAGAAATGGCGATTCTGTTGGTAATGGGAGAGAAGGTGTGTCGTTACTGAAAAGAAGGTTGTTATATTTGGGGTTTAAATGTAAATTCAAATTATATATAGAGTTTTTGTAAAATGATTATTAGGGCAATTTAGAGATTTTTTTACGCCCAAATCAATACTCAAACTTTGGGTATATTAACTCCTTATCTACATTTATTTCCCATTTTCAAAGCTCATTCTCCAGCTCAAACACGCCCAAAGCAATATAGAATACAAAATGAAACTCAAAGCAAATGAATATATACACAAAAACACACACAATTATACATATATATACATGTCGATTGAGCGAGAGAGAGGGGGAACATACAGGAGTAAATGGCGGAGAAGACAAGTCTGAGAAGAACTGGTGGCGTAGATCTTCACGAACATTGTGAGTGTTGTGGTTGTCAGGTTGTGCATATACATATAGAGAGAGAGAGAGAGAGCAGAGAGGTTTCAGAATTCTCATAGAAGAGGAAGAGGCGCAGGTAGCTTGATCTAAAGTCAACTGCCCCCATACCCATGGGCCATGGCTGCCTTGCTGTTTCTGACATGAAAAGTATATTAAATTTCATACAAAATGTATTTTTAATTAATTAACTTACTTGTAGTAATGGGCAATGACTCCGTTGGAGCTGTGCCAAAGTCAAACTTTTCCCCTCTTTTCCTTTGTTATTAGTCGTTAATAATAAGTCTATCATTCACATTATTAGATGTTTAAGCTATGATATTAGAGAGTGATTCAAAACTGGTGATAGAAGCAATACGGAGATGAACCACAAATTACTTTGAAATTGGCAAGTTAGTTTGTTGATTAAATCAAGAGCTATTCTAGTTATCAAAAAAAAAAATCAAGAGCTATTCTGACAGTTTTTTTGATTTTTCTGTTTTATGATTTCGTAGAAAATGTAACGAGGTAGCCAATTGTTTAGCAAAATATGTGAAAAATGTATGGATCCTATGTTATGGAGCAGGGGTGGAGCCAGACAACTTTTTTAGTGGGACAACCTTAAACATATAACTAAAATGACCTATATACTCCCATCTCCTTCTTCTAAATGACTTATATACCCCCATCTCCTTCTTCTAAATGACATACATATACTCTTATGTCTTATCTCCTTCTTCTTCCCAAGTACCCAATACCATTCCTCGTTGGCCAACAATGTCGCTTACAACTGAAACCCAAATTGAATTCAATGCATAATTAACAATAAAAATCAATTTTTACAGAGAGAGAGAGAGAGAGAGAGAGAGAGAGAGAGAGTTGTGTGCAAGAATCGAAATTGGAAGCAAGATCAAAACCCAAAATCAATCCACAAAACCCAAAATAAATCCACATAAATCACTGCCATAAAACCCAAAATCAATCCACATAATCACCGCCACAAAACCCAGAAATCAATTCACAAAACCCAAAATTCAAAATAGGAAGCAAGAACCGAAATTGGAATTGAACCAACCAAAAAAAAAATCAAAATCAAACAAAAAATAGTGTTGTGTTTTGTGTGCTTTGAGTGTGTGTGTGTGATGTGTGCATTGTGTGGGTTGTGTTGTGTTCTTTGTGTGTGTGTGATATAGAAAAAACATGAGAGATTGGTTCAAGGAAGAAGATGAGGTCATTTTTGTCTTCAAAGTTTCAAATTTTTTTTTTTTTTGACATAATCAACTCTTAAATTGTGTGTGTGTGGGACACACCTCCTGTTAAGTTTGATAAAAAGTGTGACATTGCATTTTAGTTCGCGTGAAGATTATGTAGAGATTTGTAAATGTTATGGAGATAAAGTGTATTTAGAATATACTACAAGGGGTCAAGTGAAATCCCCCCCACCCCCCAAATTATAATTTATATTTTTATCACATTTAATCATCTATAACTTTCTCTTTACCACATATAACTACCTACAATTTTCAATTCTAATTTCTTCCTATTTCTATCTTTTTCCTTTTTCTAATTACTTGCACAGAGACTTCCTCCTACAAATATAGGATAAATTATATTTTTGCCCCATCAAGTATAAGTTTTTCACACTAAACTCTTAAATATACTAGTTCACACTTGCCCAATTATTAATGTTCATTTCATATTTAACGAAAAATTATTTTTATTTTGCTCCTTAAACTAGCAGTTTTTTTTTTATTTTACCTTGACACATTGACAATTTTTGTCAAAAAAAAAAATAGATATTTGGGATTGGGAAAATATAAAATATTTCAAGTAGTTGAGGGAGTAGTATATAAAATTCAAAAATTCGAGAAATAAATTAAAATTAATTTCATAATTTAAAAAGTCACCGTATAATTTACCCATAAATATACCGATTGGACTAGAGGTAGGGGGAGACATACAGGAGTAAATGGCGGATAAGACTATTCTGATCCGTAGGTTGGTGTGTATCTCGTCACGAACAATGGCTTTCAACTGTTAGAAAGTCAGCTGCAGCCTGCCGACATGGCTGCCTCTACCTGGCCGTATCTGCCAAAAAAATTATATTTTTTAGTTGTTATTTAACTTTCTACATCCATTTGACATTTGATTTGAATTTCATTTGCATTGCAATTCACATTACTCTTACAGAAATATTAAAATAGGTATTGTTTGGCACACAGATCAAGATATACTTATTCAAAAATACTTCAAGTGGATGGGATGGGTCTCATTAAACAATTGTATAAGAAAAACCTTCAAAAATAATTTTGTTATCGTTCATCAACCGCACAAAAGTTGCAGATTTGAAGAGGGCTTAGAGTCTCAATTGTCAAAATGTTCATACCATGACAACTAAGAGGGCAACAAACAAACTTCACCGACATAATTAACAATTAAGTTAATATATATTTTGAACATGTACACTCGCACACACACATATATATATATTCATTCATTCATTTAGTAAGTTTATTTTCTCGAGAAACTATTATAATATTTTCTAATCTTTTTTAAGGGGATAAGTTTTAGCTTGTAATCTTATTCTACCATGAAAGACCTGTACCATACCATGTATCTATGAAATTTCGTTTACCTTATTCAATTTGCTTGGCAGATGTATATAGGAATGGACCAGCACAAATAATAATAATAATAATAATAATAATAAAATAAAAGAATTATCTCTAGGAATCATCATACATTCTCCAAATATATTTTCAAAGTTAAGTAGGCACAAGCACTTCTGTTGCGTAGGAAGATGGTTCATGTACTTGAAACCTATAAATATATATACTTGATTCTCAATGTTTAAAATAAAATTATTTGGATATAATTTATTGAGCTAATTGTACTTTGTACTTAAGAATTTTCATTTTATAATCTCAAATATTAGGTTTTTTTACATTGTACTCTCAATGTATAAGTTTTGCAATGTGACATTTTTATTAGTTTTTCTTTTACTCATTCTGTCAATGTCAAGGAATGATTTTTGGCGAAATAAGAAATAAAAATTAACTTAAAGACTGCATTGTTATAGTTTTAATACATTGAGGATGCAATATGAAAAATTTAATCTTTAAATATATAAAATAAAAAATTATAAATCTTTTGAGGTATAAAGTGAAATTCTCCCTAATTTATTAATATAGTTTGTATGAAATGACAATAAATTTTCATATTGATTTAGGATGCACTATCGAATGACATTCACTCTCACATACACTAGTAGGACTGTCAAAATTCGACACGACACGATTAATTGACACGAATCGATACGAATTAAGCGGGTTTGAGTGAGATCTTAACGGGTTTGAGTGATAAACGGGTTGACACGCTAAACACGTTTGATAAACGGGTCGTGGTTGGGTGAGACCTGTCAAACTGTTTATCACACGTTTACCTGTTTAAATAAAATTAATATAATAATAAATTAATAATTATTTTAAAAATTAGCAAGAAAAAAAGAAGTAAAGAAAATCAATAAAAAAAAAAAAGTAAAGTAGTAGGTCAAAGACAAAGGAGGGGAGATGGGGAGCACTTCAAAGACAAAGGCAAACCAATGTTTTTTGTTCTTGTCCCACATTGACAAATGAGGGGAGATGTGGAGAGTTGAGTTGCCTATAAAAAACAATGACCTCTTGCCTTTTTCTTCAAGTCTGATTTTTATGCGATTTGACTAAAAATTTCTCTTTTTTGATGTAAGTACAATTGACAGTAAAAAAAGTAGAGTATTAAAATTTGTTGATATGATTTTTTTAAAATTAAACGGGTTAAATGAGTCGTGTCGTATTACCTGTTTATTAAATGGGTCGTGTTAAGATTTTTCACCCGTTTATTAAACGTGTCGTGTATGGGTTTACATATTTTTCATCCGTCACCTGTTTAACCCGACACATTTGACACCCCTACACACTAGAAAAGTCAAGTTGACTAATCATTGCACCACTTTCTAGATTTCTTGAGGTGTTTTTTTTTTTATGTTCAATCGTTAGGAGTGTCTGAACTAACTTATGTGCACCTTCTAAATACACTTACCATTCCATTAAGAGTATGATCTTTGGGTCACAAGTTATATTAAAAAAAATGTTATTTCAGATGCCAAAACTAATAATTTCACATGCATTTGGTTTTTTCTTTTGAATTTCAGTTGAATGTAAAATCTATTAATTTCACCATCTAAAGTCTATGAGTTGAATTTGACATTTCAATGAATTTCGTTTGCATTCAAACCACATTACTCTTATAGAAATAATAAAACTTGAATTGTTAACACACATATCTAGACATGTTTTTTTAAAAATACACCAAGTAGGTGGTCCCATAAAGCAATAGGATAAGGAAAAACTTTAAAAAATGACTTGTTTTTGATAATAAAAAAAAATAGTTGGAGTTGGCTAGTATTCTCCATTGTTCAAGTTACATACCATGACAACTAGTAGAGCAAGAAATAGAAGTCAGTATTACAATTAATAATTAAGTAAACAATTAATCACTCTTTAAAAAATACATCAAGTGGGTCGGTTCTGATGATGTGCAAATTGGCTTTGCACACCACCTGTCAAGTATGAGTAATAAATGCAGTAATTAAGGTAGAGAGAGAGAAGACGAGAATTATAGTGGTTCGGTCAATGTGACCTACGTCTACTTCTGAATGGCTAGGGTCGCCGGGTTTTTTATTAACTCAAGTGTGCAAGGAGTAGAGAGTTACAAGCTGAGAGGGAAAGGAGAGAGGTATGCTCCACCAAGTGTCCTCTGCCCCTCAAGTGTTGGTGGGGCTTTATAGTTGTCCCCTAACAGATTATGGCGACTTACTAGCAACTAGATAGCTATTGTGGTGGAGCTCACGACTTCTTCTCAACGGGGCGAGGTGGTTGAGGTGCTCTCCATGAAACTCGATCAAAGATGAGGAGAGGGTTGACTATTTCCAAGGCGGTGAAGGTGAGGCTCCCGGATGCTCCCCTGATGACGTAGCCAAGCTGATGTAGCTCCCTGATGAGCTTGGCTGGACTTGGACCACATTGGGTTTAGTGGGTCTTTATAAGATTGAACTCTTGATTATGGTTGGGCTTTCAACATGGATTTGGTCATTTGGGCCTGGTCCATCATTTGCCCCCCAATGCCCCGTGTCTAAGGAAACTTGGAGAAGGGGCATTTGTTTGAATCTTGAGCTCTGGGTGGTTGAGACTCTTTCTTGAAATCTTTGGAGACCCAAGGTTGGGGATTCTTGAGTTTGAGCACTGAGAATTTCGATTAATGTCGACTGAAGAGACAACACCCATTGCTGCTGAAGAGGAAGCAGACGATATTGATGAGGTGAGCCAAGGCAATGGAGTGGGGGCTGGGCGCCCCTTTAGGCGTTGGTTTGGCTCATTTGGGCGAGCAAAGGGGGTTAGACACCTCTCCAGGCGCTGGTTTGGCTCATTTGGGCGAGCAAAGGGGGTAAGGTACCTCTCTAGGTGCCGGGCTGCCCCATTTGGGCAAGAATGTAGCAAAACAGATAGTAGTTGTCCCTAGTTGGTTTAAGAATGTAGCAAAACAGAATCTCCCATAAACCAAGATTCAAACCCAGAAGTTTGTTCAAAGCAGCTACTCCAATCACAATCCTAAAGAAGTTGGGGCAGCATTGGAGGGGACAGAGCTTCATAGCAGAGAGCACCCAGAGGAACAGAGGGTCCAAAGGGAAGCGAACTCCACCCTCTGTAATTGCTCGAGTGTGGATGGGAATGTTATCTCTGGTTCCAATCAGGGGCTCATCTTTACCAGCAATCCTTATATCTACATCATCTGGGATAAGATATTTGGATTTGAAAGAAGGAATCTCTGAAGATGTGAGAGGGGCCATTAAGGAAGACGAGCACAGAAAGAAGAAAGATGGTGCAGAAGAAAAGAAGTCTGAAACAAGGGAAGTAAAGTGATGGGAAGACGAAGAAAAAACCGTTTATAAAGAGCGAGAATTCTAAAAGACGGTATTTAAATACTAAGCATGCCGCCAAAACAAAGGGGGGATGTCACAAAGTACAAAGCAATGATGATGAAAAGGCATAAAAACGGCTGACAGACGGAAAACGTCTGTCAGACGTTTTTCTGGGGGCAAATGAAGGGGGTGGCTCCCTTTATTACACGTGTCCTGTCATTAAATGACCTCATGTGAGGTTGACAGGACAAGACATGTGACGAAGACGTTAGCTGCTCAAACGAATGAATCTAGCCGAACTGACTAATGAGTACGGTAAAATACCAAAAGAGGTCGGCTTGTACCAAACCGAGTTCATCAACTACTTCGGCAAACATTGCAGGAGTTCGTCCATCATTATAGCCGAGCTGTTTGAAAAGATATACAGAAGGACAGATATTCACCTAAAACTTTGGCATTCAGATAAGCAAATCAGCGAAATTGTTGAGATTAGAAGGAATTGCTGGAGAAAGATCAGCAACTTCCCAAACTGAATCACTAAATTAAAGGAAGGTGTGCCACCTTGAACCAAAAACCTCGGAAACCCTAATGAGGTAACGATCTATAAGAGGCAGAAAGGACTAAGGGAAAAGGTACGCTGAACTATTCCAGTCTTCTTGCATTCATTCAATTCCATTACTGACTTAAGCATCGGAGTGCCTTCGATCGAAGCACTTCGATCTTGGGCAGTTTGTTCGTTTTGCAGGAGGGAGATTGGGAAGCCAAGTTCAGAAAACACTATCATATTTATTGATTTATCATTTCAGTAGGAGGTATTCTCAATTTTTACCTCTTACAATATCTATATATATTTTGTCTCTATCTGTATTGCTGTGTGTGTATATCTGAGACACAAATCTTGAAACACACACTGAGCTAGCCATTCACACAGACATACACACACAGAGGGAAACACATACACACACAAGGAAAAATCTGGCTAAGACGTTAGCCAACTGTGTTGGCTCATCCTTCATCCTATTCATGACCCGATTGAAATATATATATTCATCACATGGACAGTACCCTTTTACCTTTATTTTCTGTATTCGTCCTTTGTTTGATGCTATAAATGCAATGCTGATTATGTAGATTTTGATTTCCATGTAATTGCCTGCGGTAAATGAAAGAAAAGGAATTTTAGTTCTCAAAATAATGATGTGTTGAAAAATTTGGGTGTTTGAGATTTTGTTCCTGTTATTGGGTTGATGAGTATGTTGTTGTTTTGGCTTGATCTTGTTTTTTTTTGTTTTTGTTTGAGATCTGTTGTTAATGCAATTGAGTATTTTTAGATTTTTTGTGTATTGGAATTGGGGGTTTGTTGCATGTTGTGGTATGGGAGAGAGAATGATTGTTAGGATTTCCTAGCTATATGATGATTAGCGAAAACATATTAGCAATATCTTCAATTCCATTCCATGTTTTATATTTCTTTATATTTCTTGGTCTTTGTACACTTCAATTTCATGTTTTTTTTTTGACTGTACTTGGGGACTAAACAATCTTTAGTGTTTCTTTTCTTTATATATATGAACTCTCTAAATGCTGGCTGATAACATCCATGATGACGTTTACACACCATTTTTGTTTTGGGGCCATATGAGAGTTAATTTAGTTGATGAATTTTTATTATTGGTCCAATCTTCAGTTCAATTTACCTTGGGGTTTGCCGAGTTTGTACAAATATTCTCTTTGCCAAAATACAACATACAAAAAAGGTTTTTTCATAAATTACAAGGCTGAGAAACATACTGATACAGGGCAACAAGAAGAATAATAGGCAGGGGGGCAATGAGTCAAAAGATAAAGAAAGATTAAGTTAAAAATTTGTTTTACCTTCATAGGAGCAACATAAACTATCTTAAATTCATCTTTATGCAAGTAACCATACTTGAAGTGCTGTCCAATCTGCAAAAAACATACCACTTATTCAAACTAATGCATACCAGAGCAACAAAATGCAACATCCAAACTCATGTGAGGAGCAATGCCATGTACTACATCTTCATGGAGTCCCTGCAAAGTTTTTAATCTCCCAGAAAGCATCTAGCCAAAAGAGATCTATGTTCAATGAGATTTAAAATTCCTTCTTGTTAAAATTAAATTGTAGAGTGTCCTATTAATAAGCACAAGATCAAAATGGGTATGAGATGGGAGGTTGACACTTGAGAAACCATTTGACTTACATAATAAAACAAAAAGAAAACAAAAAAAATAAGCATCTTCATTACCAGATTTATAGACCCGAGCCAAGTTCCATTTGACACCCCTACATGATGGTTCAAATGCTAGTTATTGAAGCAATAAAGACAAGCCAATCCACATCTCAAAAAGTTGACATGTCTACAGCCCCAAAAAGCCAATAACCACTGTCAGTCCCACCAATACAGGTTACTAGGAAGGGTGAACAGGCTGCAAACTTAGCCTCAAACATTATTTGCCCAAATTAGTCGACATTTCATCTAATATTTCATTTTGAATTTTTATTTACCTTTCAAATGATGTTACTCTTGAAAAATATTCAAGACATGTACTGCTGGCACATTGATCAAGAACATCAAATTGGTTCGTTGCATTTGGCCAATGGTAAAGAAAAGGCTTTAAAAAATGACTTTCTTGGGGAAAATTAGTTGAAGCCGATTTAGACATCGGAAGGGTTATGCCGGATATACATCCGACTCCTTTCTAACCTCATTCCTTGTTGGAGGAACCTCAACGCTGTTCAGTCAGGTGTCACTATCTCAAATTATTACACGGCAATTGACTCGTGCATTTATGAATAAATGATCAGTAAATTTTACTGTAAAATATATGAAATGAAAATCCCTCAGGCTTATTGAAGGTCCTTTTTTATTGAGCAAATTTGAATTGAATAGAAAAAGAACGGCTCGTATTTGACAGATTTCGAGCAAATACCAACAACTCACTCCTATCTCCACTAAACAAACAACTCAACAAATGATTTAATAAATAAAAACAATAACAAGCACAACAAGATTTAGATAGAACAATTTTCATTTGTAGAAGGAAACAATTATTAGGTAAACATTAAAGAGTAATGTTATTGAGATTTAAAAAATTGATTTACGTGTTTTGTTGACATAATGATATGTTAAGTTATTGAGTCCGAATGAAAAAGTCTAAAAGTTACAGTCACAATAATACTATTGAATCAGATTATTGACACATCATTAGGTCAACAAATTAGATTAATTTTTTAGGTCCAAAATAACATTACTCGACATTAAATCAATCCACCATAATCGACACGTTACAATGTTTTCTTGTCACAAGATTGTACCCAAGCCTTGAGATTAACACAACTTCAATGAACTCCAAGCTAGGTTATCAAGATAGATTACATTATAATAACGACAACCGTAGTATTACACCACACAAATCACCATATTACAAGAGCAATAACAACAACATACTAAAGGTCCTGGGAACACACTGATCTCTTCGTGTTCCAGCCATCCACATATGAAGCAACACAAGTACAGGGAACAACTGAAAAAATATTATGCTAAACACAAGTACGAAATTGTAAAAACTGGTAGGTAGTTATTCATTCTCTTTGGACTTGGATCCTTTCCTATACACTCATGCACAATTTCTCTACATAGTAGGTCACATACCAAAACACCTTGTAATGATCAGTGGGTCTCATTTGATATCAACCTCCATGTGCGAATCACTTGTCGATTTCGAGATGCTTGTGCTTGCGACTGAAGTATTGGAAATTCTAAAAGTGTTAATGTTGTGGAATGAAATCAAAGTAGTCTTTCACAAAACATCAAACGACATAAATACTGAAACAAGAAGGATAAATATTTTTGTATTAAGAATTAAGGTGTGTGTAAAAAGGTGTTTTACCTTCTTGCAAAAGACTTGGACAAGCTTTCTCTGTGATCTCTCCCAGACTGTGATCGGTAGTAATGCGTGATAAATGGTATATGTTGAACTTTTGGACGATCTACACTCTGTCTTCCACGTATCCGTTGGACGAGCTCACTTGAAACCATCCTAAGTTCCAATTCTTGGAGACAAGCAAGATGTTCAATGCCACAAGGCAATGTCTTTAACTCCATACATCGGTATATGTAAAGTTCTCTGAGATCTTTCATCACTCCATGTTCTATTATTATCTCCTTCAGGTGAGGGAGATTGATCAAGGATATAATCTTCAGGCGTTTGAACCCTGCAGTAAAGTGTAACTGCCTTCCAGAATATGCATTATTAAGTTCAAGACTTCCCAGTCTCGGTAACTCTTCAATGAAAGGAAGCACATCTTGTGTCAATCTGGACCAATGCAAATGCAATAACGTGAGGCTTTGAAGTGAGCGAAACCAATACGGAACCTTCTCTAATTTCCCTGCTAATAACATGGATTTTAGGGTTGGAGGAGCTTCAGGGAGCGCATCCATTCGCAAGAATTTTTCTTCATCAATGACAGTCACAAGTAAGTGATAAAGGAGATTCATATTTTGGATTGCGATGCACAAGTCTTCCTCATCAGCCTCTCTTACCCATGTAATGCCAAGCATTGTAAGTTGCGTCATGCTCCTAATGCGTCTTATCTCAAATTATTGCACAGGAATCGACTCGTGCATTTATGAATAAATGATCAGTAAATTTTACTGTAAAAGATATGAAATAAAAATCCCTTAGGCTTATTGAAGGTCCTTTTTTATTGAGCAAATTTGGATTGAATAGAGAAATAACAGCTCGTATTTGACAGATTTCGAGCAAATCCCAACCACTCACTTCTATCTCTTCCAGCCCGAAAATTCAACTAATATCCTCCTTTCACCTTTTATCACTAAACAAACAACTCAACAAATGATTTAATAAATAAAAACAATGAAAAACAATAACAAGCACACCAAGATTTAGATAGAACAATTTTCATTTGTGGAAGGAAACAATTATGGGTAAACATTAAAGAGTAAAATTAAAGAGTAAAAATTTAGACTTAAACTTGGCTCATACAATTCAACCTCATAACTCTCTGCTGTCTCTAATTCTCTATCTATTCTCTGCAATGACATGCTAAGTGGCCGATGCAATCATTCTCGAAATCCGCTTAGCCAAATATGAGTTGATATTTTTAACAGATTATTTGAGTTTGGATATGTTAAAATTAGATATGATTGTAATCATGTCTTATTTCTATAAATATTTATAACTATATGATGAAATTGAGTGGTTAGTTACATGATGAAATTGAATTAAAATTAGGATTCAATTAGTTAAAATTCAACTCTAGTTCAATCAAGGAGCAGATCGAAATTTTGATTAGATTTTTAATACCAATAGATTTGGACATTGAGTGTAAAAATGAAGCCTGTTAGATAGTTAGATCAAATTCAGTATGACCAACTTATTTGCAAGTCTTAATGAATTTTGATGATTATTGTTCGATCGTTCACTTAGATCTAATGATTACCCCCACCAGAAAGAAACTCTGGTTCTAAGATTTCACTAAATATGAGGTGTCCCAATAAAATCTAGAAATGGAATTAAAAATTTAATGATGAATTATTGAATGTGATCAAAACTTACATAATCTAAAATTGAGAAGATCCTGATGCCTCTTTCTTTACTTTATTTTTCCTTCTTTAGTGGAGTGTACTGGTTGGACTTAATTAATATTGATCGAATTTACTATTGTCATTGGATTAACAGTGTCCCTTAATTGGGTGTAGCTCATCTGCTGTTTGCAGGAGTGTTGTTCCCTTAAATGGCTTAGTTCACAGCAAACCTATGTGTTTTAGTTGTTGGGTCATTTCGGATAAATTGGCATTGATTCAACTCTATTGCTTATTTTCGACTCTATTATTACCTCATTGTATTTTGTTGCACCTTAACGCACGACGATCTTCTTACTCCATAAAATCTGTTGCAATTCATTTTACATCACCATTGAATGTTGTTTGGAAGGAGCCTAAATAATCAGATACTAAAATGATGCCTAAGCTATGATGACTATTTACTACAATGGTCGTTAAGTAAGTTTGTCAAATAACAACGTGATTAATAAACAATTTAAGTCAACACCAAGGCATAACACGACCAATTAAATGAGTCGGGTTATGGTGGAATAGTACTCGATATGAATCTCAAATGACATGGCCCGAACGAAAGTAATGGTAGAATTTTCAGGAACTCATCCAAAGATGCAGGATTCTTTTAGAAGGACATCCCAGATGTGCTGAGGAATGAAAAGGCATTAAAGAAAAATCAAGTGCAGTCCCCAGAAACAGAGGAATGTTTGCAGTCTGGGCAGCTACCAATTCCTTTCTGATAGCCTTTTTGTTCCATTCATTTGTTTTGTCAATAGTTTGTGTTTTCCCAATGAAAAATCAACCATCGTGTGTAGAAGCATATTCACTTATAAATAGTTGGCCTCTATTGAACTAATAATAAGTGATCAATTATTGAACAAAATTGAACGCGCGTGTAGTGGAGGAGGGGGATCTCACGATTGAACATACATGCAACTTCGTAGATAATAAACACAAATTTTCAAGTTGATGTTAATCAACTTTGGGTACCAAGTATTAACTTTTCCTAGTGGTCTTTTCTATCAATTCCGATCTTCCTACGTTGTTAACAATTTGAACATTGAACTATTCCCTTAGTATGCCAATGCTCTTCTTTTTTGTTTCTGCTTCTTTTTCTTCTTGAATACAACTAACTTGATAAATCCCATATTCCTTAATTCATCAAAAATTGAAAAATGAACAAATATGGTAAAATCAATCTAGTTGTATATTATCACATTACTTGAAATTTAGAATTGCTGAAAGTGCTGTTTAAGAAGAGGGGACTCTTTGTGCATACTCAAAGAATTGAGAGGATTGGGGGATTCAGATATGGTATCTTCCTCACCATCCGAATCACTCAACAAACAACTCAAGTAATCTAGATTATATTATATAGCAAATGAATTAGGTGGAAGAGACCTTAGGAGGCCTTCCTTCCTTATTCTCTCAATTTTTAGAATTTAAATTTATTTTAATACATTCAATTCAATTACATTTCACCATGTGGCATAATCACCCCTTCACTAACTATAACTCTTTATATAATTTTTTTTTTAAAAAAAAAAAATTACTTTCTATAGCATGTTTCATAACCACCTCTCCACTAACTAATTACTTTACATTCAATTTTTTTTACAAAAATTACTTTTTTACACCCTAAGTTTTTTTATAATTATTTATCTAACTTATTTACTCTTTAAATAGTGGGGCAGAATAGAAAAGACGATAATGAAAGCGGAAATAGAAGGTGATGAGATACATATTATGTGTATTGCACGAGTTCGTTACTAGCAATTTAATAAATAAAACAGAGAAAAATAATCACAAGCACACCAAGATTTTATTGAAAAATTCTCTATTTTACAAAGAAACAATCATGGGGCAAACTTCAAAACGATCTACCATAATTGACAAGTTACAGTGCTTTATTATCTCAAGATTGTGCCTAAATCTTGAGACCAATACAACCCCAATGCACTCCAAGCTAAGATATAAAAATAGATTACAATAAAGATAGCCATAGAATTCCACCACAAGACTCACCGCATTACAAGAGCAATAACAACATACATACTAATGATCCTGCTACAAAGCCAAAGGCTGTCTGAAGAAATCTTCGTCCTTGCACCTTATTCCTAAAAAAAATGCCAAAAAGTTGAATATAAGAAAGCATAACCGCAAAGACGAACACAAACAAACGGCGAACACACTGACCATTTTTTTTTTTATAAAAAAATAAAACATAAGAAGGAAGCATTCGCTACCGTGATGAACAAATTTACAAACTTTTATTAATTCTCTTTGGACTTGAATCTCCTTCAATTCTCTTGCTCTCAATGGCCGATCATCCATAATGTATAGGAGACCCATTTATATATGGTGAGTCTCACTAAAAATCCACTATCAATGAAAATCAAGAAAAATGTTCGTAGTAGGTGACGTGAATCCTATTCTCTTTACTTTCTGACTAAAAGTATGAACCAGTTGTTGGTTGGAGATGCATGTCCTTGGAATTGAAGTGCAAGATATTTTATAAAAGTGACCCACAAAATAGAGAATATGTTTAGCATAATTTGGTGGGATAAAATCAAAGTAGGTTTTTTTTACAACAACTCAAATGACAAAAATTATTGAACAAGAAGGATAATTATTTTTGAATTAAGAAGGGGTGGGTAATATAGTGTCTTACCTTCTTGCAATAGATTCAAGACAAGTTTTCGACCCACACTCTGTTCACCATGATACTGGGGATATGTTGAACTTTTGGGCAACCCACACTCTGTTCACCATGTATCTGTTGGATGAGCTCACTTGAAACGGTTAAAAATTGCAATTGTTGGAGATTTGCGAGATATTCAATGCCACGAGGCAACGTCTTCAACTCCATACATCTGTCTACAGAAAGTTCTTTGAGATCTGGCATCACTCCCCTCTCTATTGTTATCTCTCTCAGTTGCGGGAGATTGACTAAGAATAAACCCTTCAGCTTTTGGAACCCTGCATCAAACAGTAATTGTTTTCCAGAATATGCATTCTCAAGTGCAAGAGTTCCTAAACAAGGCAGCGCTTGGATGAAAGGAAGCACATCTTGTGCCAGTCTAGACCGATACAAAAGCAAATACGTGAGGCTTCGAAGTGAGTGAAACCAGTGTGGCACCTTCTCTAATTTCCCTCTTAAACTCAGAGCTTTAAGGTGTGGAGGAGCTGCAGTGAGCACATCCATTCGCAAGGTTTCTGCCTCATCTTTCACCATCACACCTAAGGTACGAAGGAGATTCATATTTTGGATTGCGGTGCACAAGTCTTTCTCATCTTCTTCTCTTACCTTTGTAATGCTAAACCTTGTAAGCTGTGTCATGCTCCTAAGGCGTCTCATTAAATCTGATTCTGCTTCAACACAACGCAGGACTTGCAAATTCTTTAACTTGTAAATATTTGGCGTGGTTGGCATTCCAAAAAAATATTCAAAATCTTCATCTCCTTGACGGAACATAATTAGATGACGCAAGTTCTTCAACTCCGTTATTCCTGTTGGAAGCACTTCTATTCTTGACATGGCAATGTCTAGTGTTTGTAGGTTGGAGAGCCTTCCAATTGATTTTGGAAGCTCCTTCACATCAGTCCCCCTTAGGCTTAAATATCGCAAATTGAACAGATCCACTAATTCATCTGGCAATTTCTCAATTGGTGCAACCCATAGATCCAATACCCTTAACAATCTTAAGCCAGTTGGCAATGTTACCAACGATGGAGAAATCCTATAATCAATGAACACAAGAAGCGAATGGAGCTTTGACATGCCCTTTAATGATTTTATTTGCTCTGTTATTGTTCGGATCGACAAGCGACGTGCTCCACTCTGTTCACTTGCTTCTCCATCATCATACAAAGCACCAAAATTCTCGGCCGCCACTATTGAAAGAGCAATTTCCCGTAAAAGATCATGCAGCTTAGATCTTTTTGGCCTTCCTGAGGGGTTCCTCCTCACAACTTGAAGCATGTTTCGTTGAATGAGTTCCATGAGATAGCTCTCTGCCACTTCTTCTGGTGTTATCCCCTTCACTTTTTCAACAAACCCTTCTGCCATCCAAAGTCTAATAAGCCTCTTTCTCCTTAAGACATAATCTTCCGGAAATAGACAACAATATAAGAAACAATACTTCAGTTTGTATGGCAGTTCATTGAAGCTAAGTAACAAGATAAGCTTCATCTTTTGTAGCGAGGGGTTGTTCCTCAACTCGAAATCCAGGCTATTATTAACCTTTTCCCACTCTGATTCCAGTTTCTTCGATGACATGGCACTACCAAAAGCCACAAGAGCAAGAGGTAGTCCATCACATTTGTCGACGAGCTTCCTAGCCAAGATTTCAAGCTCTTGAGGACAAAGCCTACCCGGATTGTTGGAGAATGCTTTCAAGCTAAAGAGCTCCCAGGCCTCTTTCTCTTCCAGTGGTTTTACATGGTGAACATGGCTTTTGACTCTGAAAGATGATGAAGCTATATTTTCATCTCTCGTTGTAAGAATTACCCGACTTCCAAATCCTGCATCTGGGAGGTAAACATCGATTTCCTCCCAAAGGTTACTACTCCATACATCATCCAACACAACTAAGTACCTTTTCGCCCCTAAATAGCTCCGCAGTGTAATAACCAACTCTCTTAATCCCATCGTGTTTAAATTTGTAGGAACTGCTTTCTTGGTAGTGCTGTAGAATTCCTCAATCATTCTTCTCAGTAAATCATCAACAACATATTTTTGGGAGACAGTGATCCACGCATAACAATCAAAATGCCGTTTTACTATTTGGCTATTGAAGGCCTTGGAGACGAGAGTGGTCTTGCCCGAACCACCCATTCCTACCACTGAAATTAAACAATGTTGTTCTTCCTCCATCAGCCATTTGACTAGAAGTTTATTATCATCCTCTATCCCCACCAATTTGTCCTCTTTGATAAAGAAAGATGACTCTGCATAGTTAAACAATGTTTTTTGATCATCAACAAAGCTTGTTCCTTCTATTCGTTCGATTGCAAATCGTTTTCTTCTGTCGTCAATGGATTTGATCTTTCTATTGATCTTTTGTAACTTTGTGGCGATTCGACGCCTCACCCATAGATTCTTTGGAAGGCGAATTGTCTGGTAAAGAAGCCTTGTGAATTTGCCCCCATTATGTTGCTTGTTCATGTGATACATGAACTCATCTATGGCATCTTCAACCTCATGAGCTAGGTCTCTAATGCTACCCACCCAAGTGCTCTCTCCTTGAGTGAGGACTCCCTTTTTATCAGCATCCTCTAGAAAAGATCTCATGCTTATAAACTCAAGCTTGATTTCATCAAGCTCATCACTGAGCCCTCCGATTAACAACGCTTCGTTCTCAATGACCGACGTTATCTTGCGTATCAAGAAATCTGCGGCAGCCTGTGCCATGATTGCTCCCATGCTGCTGCCCTTTCCAAGCACCTTGCTAGCTCGTTGATAGTTATTTGCTTGTGATTTTCGCTTACCGGCAAAGAAAAATTGAACATATTCGTTATTGAAACCACATACGTAGATCAGATGGGTCCCCTTTGTTAGAACCCCTCAAAAAACAGGGCAAGTGGAAAGGTCTTTAAGAATCACCTTTTTAAGGTGTTGTGTAGATGTTTGGTAAGCAAAAAAACAGGTTAGCTATTTGCCCCAGTTGTCCCACATCGGTTGCTTAGTGCTCTGGTGTTGGGTATTTAAGCCTTCATCTGCCTTCACCTTTTTAAGGTGTTGTGTAGATGTTTGGTAAGCGAAAAAAAAAAAAAAAAAAGTAGAAAAGGACTCGTTGCTGATCCATTGAGCAAGGCCAAAAGTCATTTCAGTATGAGTACTTTTAAATTTTTTTAACTGTAGATTTTTTTTTTTTGGGTTCCCGTTTTTTTAACGGTAGATTATCCTATTTATCTTTAGCAGACTGTGATGCCACATTGAGAAAAATATACTGACTAGAGATATGAGTCTCCCTCCTATAAAAAATAAAATGTCACATTTAATATTAATTTGAACATAATTTACCAATTTAATTCAATTTCATCATTAAATTAGTCACGGATTCAAATATTAAATAGAGTTTATTGTCAATTTAAGGACATTAATAATTAGGTCAATAAATTAAATTAGAATAACAATACTGCTCAATTTATGATCTCTCGAATTGACAATGTGATTTATCATTTCTGGGCTTTGCTTGATCTGGGGTGAGATCCTCGCCCCTCTCTTATAACGGTAGCCCCTTATTGCGCAACGAGACTCGCGCCTGTTGGGTGATTGATTCCAGAATAGGGGGACTTGGTGGGATCCAACTGTCCTTTGCACAAACTTCCTCGAGATATGGACACGGGGAATTGAGGTCTAAAATCGAGGTCTGCAAATAATATTGATGAGCTGAACTCCCAAGCTGGGTAGCATGACCTGGGTTACCGAGCTCATTCTTAGATATTTTGTGATACCATCAGGTTGAATCACACCCCCAAGCGTGACGTTTCTACATCCTTGATTGTAGAAAATAGAAATGATTCAGGTGTTCCTCTTTAAAAGATAAAAAAAAAAGAAAAGAAAATATAGGACTTGCTAGCAGTAATTCTTACAAGGCTATGTGTAGTTTTGTTTTTGCTAATCAAGCTGGTAATTCACCACTCTTTACTGCGGTTGCTGGCTTCTTGTCAACGTTGGTTGTGTCTTATTCATTAGGTGATACAAAACATATTAATGTGATGGTTGACATATGCACACAGCCAAGTTTCAAATGTATTAACAGAGGCCATTGACAGGGGCCACTAATCACCATCAACAATAAAGCTACAATGACCACTTATTACACCTATAGCTCAAATGAAATTCAAATAAGCTTTAAATGCATGTGAAATTTCTAAATTTGAAATCATAATAATTTAAATTCATGTATGCCTCAACCATTTTCTATCATTTTGAATATCGAAGGTAAAAATTCAATTCACTGCCCGAGACACAGAAATTTCATAAATCTATCCACGGCAAAGGAATGGATGTGTTGTGAATATATTTTTATTATTATATATATGCATATAGTCAGAAACGTAACAAGTTTTTTTAATGGAACATGAACCACTATACAATTGATGAGGGTCGAATCTTGAAAAAAAAAAAAAAAAACCTCATAAAGGCTGTCTAACTATTATGACAACCATCTCTTTCAAACGACATGATTGTATTTAGTATACAAGACTTTCCTTTTATAAAGAAGTTTCAAAAAAATAAGTAATTGATATTCTAAACTATAATTTTGGAAATACTGATGACGAGCCCAAATTTGACTGGGCCAAGTCCAATAAAAATAAGTCGAGAAAGGCCCGAATACTAAAAGGCCCAAGGAATAGTCCAAGCCGCTAGGACCCATTCAATCGGGTCAACCCATCCAAATGAAGTCCAGAAGGAAGTCATATGGCCAAGGGAGACCAAGGGGCGCCACCAAGGAGGTCACCCAAGCACTTGGGCGCCGCCCACTAGGCGCCATCCAAGGCTTGGGCGCCACCCCAAGATGAGCTCCTCACTTCTCCTCATTCTCCATCTCCTCTTCATCCCATTCATCCCATGATGACTCAAGTCCAAGAAGACATCAAGAGATCAACACCTAAGCCCCAAGGCAAACACCCCAGAGGGCATGGCAACCATTGGGCGCCTCCCCTCTTTGCCCCTCTTGCCTTGGTACTCCGATGCAAAGTTCAGCCCATTCCAACTCAAAGTCCAAGCTCAACATCAAGTCCAATCCAATCAGAATTCTCCTCCGACTGAATAGGAGTACGAGGGAGAGAATGACGGGATACGGAGATCCACTCCTACCTTAACTGTGTTTGCCAAAGAGATCTATTCCTACTGAGATTGCACTTACCAAAATAGTGGAAGATCTCTTCCTCACGTCACCGCCTTACCCTAGCAATATAATGTAAGCCCTCTCAAGAATGAGGGCCAAGATCCCACACACTCACAACACACATTGCTCTCTCTTTCTCTCTCCCAAAAGCATTGTAATACTCCCGGAGAACATCCCTCCGTCAACTCTTATTCATCAATAAAGAACATCGGGCCACCGCTGGCATTCCCGAAAGTGGAGTAGGTCATCCGAGACCGAACCACTATACATCCCTGTGTTGGTTCTCTGTTTGCAGTTTTAATTCCTTGATTGCCATTGATTGATTGTTAATTGTTCATTAATTACACCCTTATACATTCTTGACTGTTGATCTTGCACAAGACAATTTTGTGCATCATCAACTGATACCTAGATTCAAAACGTGAGAAGTGATCAAGTTTGAAACTCACCATCAACAATAAAGATCCCAAGCATTTCAGATTCAAAAGTCAAAAATTTCACACAAATTTGAATTTGTTGTGCATTTGAATTCGAATTTCATTTGATTTCAGAACCCCTTGTTCCACCTTAAAACCTAGACTGTCGCAAGCATTTAACATTTCATTTGAATTTCAATTACATTACTCTCAGAAACATCTTCAAGACGTGTATTGTGAGCACATAGAAAGTGGAAAAGGAAAGTAGCCTATGAGTAGAGAAGTCAAGTAGATAGATCCCTTTGGAGAAGTAATTGAATGCGTCGACTTGGAGTCTCAATTGTCCAATGCACATATCGGGACAGTTGGGAGAGCAACAAATTCTTTGATCAGGAGGTCCCCCCCAATTGTCCTTTTAACATTACGAAAAGTCTTTAGTTGCACAATAATCAGCATCCTTATAGATTCGTCAATTTTATACGTTAATAGAAATATAGTATGAATTGAATACGATACAAACTCGAAAATGTTATGATCGCTTAACATAAATGATTAGTGATTTGAATTAGTATTAGACGTGGCTAAGCCATTTATTGACATTGTTAGAAGAAAATATATAATATATTTTTTATTTCTTAACCTAGTATTGTATGAATTGTTTTACATTTTAATAAATTTTTTAGTAGAATGAATAGGGCAAAGAGGACACGGTCTAAAGGATGTGACACAAACACGACACAGTTTGATTGACACTCTTACACCCCTTGTCTTACATAAAAAAGTAGATAAAACGATAAAGTTAAATTTAACTAGTTCATTTCATTTTAGAACCTCTCATCTCACCTTAAAAAACAGATTCTTGCTTGCATTTAACATTTTATTTGAATTTCACTTATATTTCAAATGACAATACTACTACAAAAATCATCAAAGACATGTATTGTCAGCACATTTTGAATAAGATAAAAAAGGACACCAAGTGGATGGATCCATTTGGAAAAATAATTGAAGGCATTGATTTGGAGTCTCAATTGTCCATTTACATATCATGACATTGGCATGCAGCTAGGAGAGCAATAGATTCTTTGATAAAGAGGCCCCCTATTGTCCTTCAATATTAAGAGAAGTGTTCAATTGCACATCAATAAACACAGTTTTACCAATTAAATTTTATACGAATTAAATATTTTACGAACTCATAAAATGTTACGATCACTCAATCCCAATGATAAATAGTTTAAATTAGTATTAAATATGAACAAGTCAGTAATTGGTATTGTTAGAAGAAAATGTATGAACTGTTTTGAACTAAATACTGTCAATAGATTTCTTAGTCATTTTGTGTATGAATTTTTAAGAGAAAAATATAAAATATGATAAAAAAAATTTAATTTGTTAAAGTGCCCACCTAACTATAATTTTATGGCTCCGTCCCTGACCTCCGAATCCGGCTCAACCTCATAGTCCTCGTGCTGATCTAATCCAGTATCAATCTCAATACCCAAATTTAAAAAATGTAAGATGGAGTGAATAAAACTATAATGTGACTTATCATTTGGGACAACGTAGTATGACCTGTATAGGCAGCCAAGTTTGAAATATATCAGCAGGGGCCACTATCACCATCAACAAGAAAGCTACAATGACCACTACTTATTACACCGAAAGCTTAAATGAAATTCAAACCAGCTTTAAATGCATGTGAAATTTGTAAATTTAGAGTCTGAAATGAAAGGTGATGTAATGTATGATCATGCACCATCACATTTCATGTCTGCGTCAACTATTTTCTCTCATTTTGTATATCAAAGGTACAAATTCAATCTACCCCAACATAGAAATTTTACAAATCTACCCGCGTAGCAATATGTGTTGTACATATTAAACATCTACCTAACAGAATTATTAACTCAATTATAGACTTTTTTGTTCAAATATATATCTTCTAGTTTTTTTTTTTTTTACAAACTCGTAATCAATCAATCTGGTTTTACAAACCCCTTGCGTTACGCAACAAAGTAGAAAAAATGATCAGTTCACCCCTTGATGATTTTTCATGTAGACTCTAAATATTTTAATCGATTCTCATATTTAGCAGGTGACACACAAGTTATGTCGAGTAGTTCGTCTAATAAGCAAGTCATGTATGAAGTTAGACTCATTTATATAAGCGAATATGATATAGATGGAGGAGTTTTTGACATAAACCCGTTACATCTGACACAAAATTGTTCCATCTGACACAATTGTCAAACCTAATAATGAGCATCCCCTGCAGCTACATCAATTTTACACATTAATAAAATATAATACGGTTTGAATACGATACAACTCAAAAAGGATACGATTGTTTAAAATGAATGATCAGTGATTTGGGTTAATATTAGACAGGAATATGTCATTTGTTGATATTGTTAGAAAAATATTCATAATTTTCTATTTCTGGATTTAGTATTATACGAATTGTTTTAAAATTTAATAATTTTTTTACCAACACAAGTATGACCCGAATACGAAATGTCACGACCCAAATAACATGACACAAATACGTCACAGTTTGATTGACACTCTTACATATTTTTTCATTCACAACAAAGTAAACAAAAAAGAAAGATCATAATTTAACTCTGTGAGCAATGTTATATGAACTTGAAATGGTGACTTTATTTGTTAATTTAATTAATCAGTATCATTGATTTAATTGCAAGACTAAGCAATTATCGAGACTTATTAACTATTTAATGATTGTGATTGATAAATTTAACATTTTAAGTTTAAATAAAATTTTCCTAACTCAATTTATGTGTTGTTTTTCAAAATGATGTGGTTTTACACAAAGTCAGAAGGATATTAAATAATAATCAAATTTTCTTTAGAAACTCTTTTTTGAATAAAATGTACAAAATATAAATCAATCTCAAACACTGAATTATCTTTTTAAAACGAAAAGAAAGAAATCTTAGGAGGATAATCGTTAAGTTCCAAAAAAAAAACAAATCATTCCAGATTCCAAATTTTAAAATTCCACACACGTATTTGAATTTCATTTGATTTTACACTTTCATTTGATTTCAAAACCTGTCATTTCACCGTAAAAAGCAGATTGCCACATGCATTCATCATATCACTTTGAATTTCATTACATTTCACATTGAACAAGATTCTAGTACATGAAGTGGATGGGTGCCCATTAAGAAAGTGGAAAATAAAAGCCTTTGGAAAAGGGCATCAAGTTGTTGGGTTCCATTTGTTGTCGGCACATAGAACAAGATAGAAAAAAAGCACATAAAGTGGATGGGTGCCCATTAAGAAAGTAGAAAGGATAAGCCTTTAGAAAAAGGGCATCAATCAACTAAATGGGGAAAAAAATGTTCTTTTTATATAACGGATAATTAACACAAATAATATTTATTAAAAGTTAAGAAAAGAATAAAAATATAATATAAAAATATAATGTGATTCGATACAACTTGATCTTTATATTTCCAATTACATGTCTAATATATCTATTGTCCGTCTACTATTACCTTATCGCCTTCCGTTACCAGTGACGATCTCTTTGCTCCATAAATCACTTATATCGTAGGAATCAACTTGTTCCGCTTGGTCTCCTGTTAAAACAAATGGCTAAAACCAGGGAAAAAAAAAAGGTTTGAGAGGCAAATCAAAACAAGTGTAGCAGGTTTTGTGTTTGTTTTGATGATGAATTAAACAAAAGTTATTATTTTACTTACAAAAAAACAAAATTATTATTCTGAAGCATTTCAAATTATTAGTTTTATTTATTGTTTTATATTGATTTTTTAATTTATAAGGTATTATTTAAGTAACGTTTTATTTTATACTTTTGCCTTTTTTTCTTAAGCAATTAACTCTCTTCCTCCAAGCTTGATCACACATACAAAAATACAGATGTGCATATATAAATAAAGTATTAGAGATATGATAGGATCATAAGAAATTCATCAATCCCTCAATATCAGTAGAAATACGATAGGATCCAAAGAGATCATCAATATCTAGGTTATTTAGATAAATATAAATGATGATAGACTTGAGTGTTATTTATCTTTATCATGTATAATTCTCACCTTATAAATAGGGTTCAACCCCATGTAATCAATTATTTGTATCAAACCTAATTGCATACAAATAACAAGGACGTATGCAAACCATTTTTGAAAGCTTATCATATTCAATCAATCACATAAACGTTAAAACCTTACTTTAAGGCATATGCCGTAGTTCATAGGTTTGGGACTCCTTCCTCAAATCATCTAAAAGAAGACTACTCACTCATAATCATAAAAATAACATAAAGCTTAAAAGTAGACATGATTAAAATTAGAAAAGTAAATGACAGAATTGATATTGAGTGCTTGTATTGAAAAACCGAATGTTAATAACAAAATTTTGAAAATAAAGACAATTGAAATTTAATATTGGTTAAACAAATAATTGAAAGATTGAACGTTAAATGAAATTTTGTGGAACAAACCCTAAAACTCTGTAAAAGAAGACTCCTAAAACCTCTATAAAACTGGTGAACAACCTCCTCCTTGATTCACCAAAGAGTCTCTATTTATAGTGATTCGGAAGAAGAATCTTCAGTTTCTTTGAAAGATATTAATCCCAAAATTATCTCTTAATTCTATGGGTTGAGAATCCCCAAAAGATTTGGCAAAATCTGATCTTTAACTAAGTTTCTTGGGAATATCTACCCGGGTCTACCGGTAGCCCTCTGTTTGTCAGGAACCTCTGGCACTTCTGTAGCTTCCCTACTAGTAGAACAACCGATAGAACTCTTCTGATAAAAGTACTAAGACTTTAGCTATCAGTACAACGTGCTACAACTACCAGTAGGACTTCTCTGATGTATGTTGGGTTTTTTCGTGGAGTCTAGTTGTGTGTTGATCCGAATGATGATCTGACCCGAAATAATATTTCGTGTTTTTAATGGAAAATTTTCTGAGGCTTAGTTCATGGAGCGGAGGCTTGGGTCGATTGTGTAGCCCAATGTGTAGCACATATAAAAACTATTATTTTGGTGATTAGAGTTGATTGATTCTGTACAGCCGCCGCACCCTCTGTATTCTTTCTTGAGAATAGTGAAATCCCTGCAGCTTCGTGGACATAGGTAAATTATCGAACCACGTAAATTTTGTAAATTTTGTATATCGAACCATGAAGTGGATGGGTGCCCATTAACAAAGTGGAAAATAAAAGCCTTTGGAAAAGGGCATCAAGTTGTTGGGTTCCATTTGTTGTCGGCACATAGAACAAGATAGAAAAAAAGCACATAAAGTGGATGGGTGCCCATTCAGAAAGTAGAAAAGATAAGGCCTTAGAAAAAAGGCATCAATCAACTAAATGGGGAAAAAAAATGTTCCTACGGATAATTAATACAAATAATATTTATTAAAAGATAAAGAAAGAATAAAAATATAATACAAAAATATAATGTGATTCGATGCAACTTGATCTTTATCATTCATAAATTTAAGTAGTATGCGTAATAGCTAATGCAAAAGCTCAACATAAGATAGGCAATTGAATTTAATTTAATTTTCGTTTCGCTTGAATTTAATTTCAAGTTTGAAATGAAAATCAAATTCAAGTTAAATGCCAAATGTCTGTGCAGTATTAGAATAGTGTCTATTTATCTTGAGCAGACTGTGATGTCACGTTGAGAAAAATATATTCAAGGAGATCTGAGTCTGAGATGCCACGTTGTGAAAAATATATTAAAGGAGATCTAAGTCTCTCTCCTATAAAAAAAATAAAATGACACATTTAATATTAATTTGAACATAATTTATTGATTTAATTCAATTTTTTCATTAAATTAGTTACGTGTTCAAATATTAAGTAGAGTTTATTGTCAATTTAAGGACATTAATAATTAAGTCAATTAATTAAATTAGTATAACAAAATTGCTCATTTTATGATCTCTCAAATCGACAATGTGATTTATCATTAGGGACCACCTAGTATGACATATACGCACAGCCAAGTTTCACATGTATTAACAGGGGCCACTATCAGCATCAACAATAAAGCTACAATGACCACTTATTACACCGACAGCTCAAATGAAATTCAAATAAGCTTTAAATGCATGTGAAATTTCTAAATTCGAAATCAGAATAATTTAAATTCAAGTATGCCTCAACCATTTTCTATCATTTTGTATATCGAAGGTAAAAATTCAATTCGTTGTCCATGACACAGAAATTTCATAAATCTATCCACGACATAGGAATGGATGTGTTGTAAATATATTTTTATAATTATATATATGCATATAGTTGAAAACGTAACAAATTCTTTTAATGGAACATGAACCACTATACAATTGATGAGTGTCGAATCTTGAAAAAAAAAAACCTCATAAAAATTGTCTATCTATTATGACAACCATCTCTTCCAAACGACATGATTGTATTCGGTATATAAGACTTTCCTTTTATAGAGAAGTTTCAAAAAAATAAGTAATTAATATTCTAATCTATAATTTTGGAAATACTGATACCTAGATTCAAAACGTAAGAAGTGGTCAAGTTTGAAACTCACCATCAACAATAAAGATTCCAAGCATTTCAGATCCAAAAATCAAAAATTTGACACGAATTTGAATTTGTTGTGCATTTGAATTCGAATTTCATTTGATTTTAGAACCCCTCATTCCACCTTAAAACCTAGATTGTCGCAAGCATTTAACATTTTATTTGAATTTCAATTACATTTCAAATGACATTACTCTCAGAAAAATCTTCAAGACGTATACTGTGAGCACATAGAAAGTGGAAAAGAAAAGCCTATGAGTAGAGAAGTCAAGTAGGTAGATCCCTTTGGAGAAGTAATTGAATGCCTCGACTTCGAGTCTCAATTGTTCAATGCACATATCAAGACAGCTGGGAGAGCAACAAATTCTTTGATCAGGAGGTCTCCCCATTCTTTGATTTTACACGTTAATAGAAATACAATAAGAATTGAATACGATATGAACTCAAAAATGTTACGATTGCTTAACATGACATTGACAGGTAGGAGAGCAATAGATTCTTTGATTCAATTGTTCATTACACCACATTCTACATACTTGGGTGCTGTTTGAATGGTGGGATGACCACTTATTACTACCATTAAAAAGAAGGTAAATTGCTTACACAAAATGTTGAACTGTTCGTTAATAGTTAGTAAGGTGTAATCGGTGGGCCATGGAAGTATAACCTAGCTATCCAAACAATGGCCTCCACAGGACTATCCACAAATCCTTGCCAATGCAGCCGACTGGATTTGCTTGGGTTGGATGGGAAGGGTTCAAAAAAGGTTAAAATGCCCTTGAGTTGTTTGTTACACCTACCATTCCATGTTAACATTGGCTAACATGCTTGAAAAATTATTTTAAATCCCGAAACTAAAAATTATAGATGCATTTGAATTAGTTTTAAATTTCATTTGATTTTAAATACGTCAATTCACCGTCATCCCATGGCAACTAGGAAAGCAACACATAAAGGTTGTAAATTATAATTAACAATTAACTACTACAATTTCAAATAAGAATTTTGTGATAGAAAAGAAATCATCCACAAACGAGTAAAGATTATCTCCAGGAAATTTCGTTACATTATTCATGAAATTTCATTAATTACATTATTCAATTTGTTTGGCGAATATCTTTTCTCAAACCGCGTACACTTTTGTTGCAAAGTAAATCGTTTCATGTGCTTCAACACATAAAGTTGGGGTGACCACCCATTGCACCTCCTTCAAGACTACTTCTACATACTTGAGGTGTTGGTTACACCCACTGTTCGATGTTTTCTTTGGCTCACGATTTAAAAAATATCATATTTACATTCCAAGACGAAAATTTTGACATGCATTTGATTTTTTGGAATTCATTTGATTTTAAAATTTGTTATTTCACCGTTAGACTTTTGCATTTGATATTTCATTTGAATTTCGTGTACATTTTAACCCATGTTACTCTTAAAAAAATATCCATGGCATATATTGTTGGCACACAGATCAAAACATAATGAAAAAAATGCATCAAGTGGGTCGGTCCCATTAAGAAAGTAGAAAAGAAAATACTTAATTAAGCTAGAGTCCCTCATTTGGTATGTAAACTAATTTTAGTCTTACCAATTTTTTAGTATAAAAAAAGGTCCTCTAGTTTTAAAAAAAAACTTGAACGTGATCCATGTGTTGGCACGAATGTTAAGGGATTGATAAATTACTGATTTTCATTATCCATTTTGCCCTCATCACACGATTTTCAACCTAAAATATAATTAGTGTACTTGTCTGATGATTTATATATCATTAACTGGATTTTAGCGTATTTGTCTGACGATTTGTGTACCTATCTAACGATCTATTTTATTAACTGTATTTTTTATGTACTTGTCTGACGATCTGTGTACCTGTTTGACGATCTGTGTTTATTAACTGTATTTTAGTGTACCTGTCTGACGATTTGTGTCCATATACGTTTGAGGGATTTGAAATGTACACTATCTTCAGTGTTAAATAAGAGAAATGGTGTGAGAGGTTTTCTAGTGTTTTTCATTTTTTGAATGTTAATGGATTATGATTATGGATAGAAATTCCTTAATTTACGCACGTTTTTTTTGAATTTCAAATGGTATGGATTTTAAACACCGCCTTTGATTAATGTACTGTGTCTATACAACTGTACAGGTACACAAAATAAAATTATCATAGGTACACAAATTAAAAACTAAATATTATATTTCATTCATAATGGAGAGATTACATATGTAGTTCATTTGTTTTATATTTAAAAACAAAATAGAAAAGCAGATATTTTTTTAAGGTCATTCAACTATGCCTCAAGCTTCTTCGCTTTCTTATTCTCCTTTTGCAGCTTTTTGTTGAAGGACTTCGTCATTTTCTTCCACTCATCTTTTTCTTTGTTGGATATATAGAGTTTGGATTTGAGACAGTCGATATTAGCTTACATGCGATCTTGTTTTGCATGGGCGTCGTCCAGGAGACCTGAAAGCATTTGTATATTAGTTTGTGTTCTTTACTGCCTTGACAATTCCATTTTCTTTGTTTTTGTTCTGAACTTTGATACACTATTTATAGAGGTATTTTCCGTGGGGTAGATGAAGAAGTTTAAATATATGTTTATTATGGTGTTAATTTCATAGTTAATCGCAAAGACGTATGTCCAAACGTCTAATCTCAATGTATCTATTGCAGCCGTTATTAGTAAATATAACTTAATGTACTTTCAAACCTCTAGTTAATGGGTATGTTAGTCAAGAATAAATCTTTTATTTTTAGTGTACTTGTCTGACGATTTCTGTTTTTTGAAAAAAATGTACATTGTGATGAAGTAGGTTTTTAGAATAGGTGTTTTAATTATGTGATGACATTGTCGTTATTTTTTACATTTTTAAAGGGCATTAGTTTTGACCATTGTTTTGACTTTTCAACAGTGACCTAATCCGAAAGAAAATTAGCGAGTGAGTTTTTTTTGGAATCCTATTAGGCCTAGGACCGAGCTCCAAAAAACTCAAAAGAAAAGCTTTTAAACAATGACTTTTATTTTAGGAAAATAGTTTAAGCTAACTTGTAGTCTCAATTGTTCCAATGAAGGAACTTTTGGGATTTTATGTTTTGGGAAAGTTTAGGATGCCAAAAAGTCTCTTTTCAGTGCCATATTAAAGTAACAATTTGTTAGTGTTAGTTTATAATGTTTAAAGATGAAATTGTAGTTAATTAAATTTATTCATATTTGAAAGCAAATATTGTGATCGATCATAGAAGTTTACAATCGAATACGAATAACTTTCAAAATGATCTTATTTTTCTGTGAGGAACCTCCTATGTTTTATTGTCAATTGCTTCCATGGTTGTCCTGGATTTAAGTTTTTTAGAAACTATATAACTTAAATTAATAACTAACATATATTGGACTAACTAACAATTTAGTGATTGGGTATGCAATCAATATAAGGAAAAATTACCAATAAGTATTACTTTTTCTCACAAACTTCCATTAAGTCCTATCGTTTTTATTTTATATCAATAAAATCCTAATCTTAATATTTTATCTCAATGAAGTCCTAAATTCCATAAAGACTCCAATTATGCCTCTTGTTGCAATCAACTTCTTTTAGTTTTAAATGATGCAATTTATCTTCTTCAAGTTTCAAGTAGATTAAATTGACTAACAAAAATGGTTGAACACCTGAAAGAACAATTACATCATCTGTCTTGTACATTATCTTTCATATTATTTCTTGAGATACCAATTTTATCCCTAAAAAAAATAACACCATACTCACCTTCACCGTCGCCTCCGCCTCATTAGAGGGAAGGGAGAGCTTCTACTGGAAGGGAGAAGGGAATGATAGTTAACATTCGAGGTCGAGAAAGATGGAAGGGTTTTGAGTATAGACAGTTATGAATTTAGTTGGAGAAGTTTGGCTATTTGGTAAATTTGTCGCATGCATTTAACATTTCATTTGAATTTCACTTACATTTCAATGATATTACTCCCACAAAAAACTTAAAGATGTGTACTGTCAGCACATAGGAAGTGGAAAACAAAAGCCTATGAGTAGGGAAGTCAAGTAGATAGATCCATTTTGAGAAATAATTTTTTTTTTCGAAATCTTTTTGGAGAAATAGTTGAAGGCATCGACTTGGAGTCTCAAGTGTCCAATCCACATATCAAGACGCCTGGGAGTAGACTTGTCCACGAATCGAGTTTGAATCAAATTCTGATTGATCTAAATTTGAATTCAATTTTAACAATTAAATCTGATAATTTAACGAATTTTATTTTTATGGTTTATATCCGAATCCGTTAATAGTTCAAAAGTTCAATCCGATCCGAATAACTTAATTAACTAAATTTTAACAAATTATGTTTAAATTTATTCAAACAATCACTTAATTATTTTAATATTTAAATAAAAATAAATATATAGATAATTCGAATCAGATCATAATCAGATCGGATAAATGTATATCTAAATCCGAATCCGTGAAATATAAGATATCAGATTCGAATTATCGATAAAAAAAAAATATTAATTCATATTCAACAAATCGAATTATGATCGATTCATATTAGAATCTGATCCATTGACATACCGAAGTAGAAGAGCAACGAATTCTTTGATTAGAAGGTCCCCCATTGTCCTTCAACATCAGGAAAAATCTCTAGTTGCACAACAATAATAAGCATCCTTGAAAATCTGTCAATGTTATATGTTAATAGAAATATAATATGAATTGGATACGATACAAACTTGAAAATGTTATGATTGCTTAACATGAATGATTAGGGTTTGACTTCCTATAAGACACGGATAAGTCATTTATTGATACTAGCTCCTGCTACAAATTTAATATTAATTTGAACATAATTTACCGATTTAATTCAATTTCATTATTAAATTAGTAACGGGTTCAGATATTAAATAGAGTTCATTGCCAATTTAAGGATATTAATAATTAAGTCAATAAATTAAATTAGAATAACAATATTCCTCAATTTATGATCTCTCGAATTGAGAATGTGATTTATCATTAGGGACCACCTTGTATGACAAATACACACAGCCAAGTTTCAAATGTATTAACAGGGGCCACTATCACCATCAACAATAAAGTTACAATGACCACTTATTACACCGAAAGCTCAAATGAAATTCAAATAAGTTTTAAAGGCATGTGAAATTTGTAAATTTGGAATCATAAAACATTTAAATTCATGTATGGCTCAACCATTTTCTACCATTTTGTATATCAAAGGTAAAAATTCAATTCGCTGCCCAAGACACAAAAATTTCACAAATCTATCCACCGCATAGCAATGGATGTGTTGTAAATAGTATATTATTATTATTATTATTATTATATAGTTGGAAACGTAACAAGTGGTCAAGTTTGAAACTCACCATCAATAATAAAGATCCCAAGCATTTCAGATTCAAAAGTCAAAAATTTCACACGAATTTGAATTTGTTGTGCATTTGGATTCGAATTTCGTTTGATTTCAGAACCACTCATTACACCTTAAAACCTAGACTGTCGCATACATTTAACATTTCATTTGAATTTCAATTACATTTCAAATGATATTACTCCCGGAAAAATCTTCAATACGTGTATTGTGAGCACATAGAAAGTGGAAAAGAAAAACCTATGAGTAGAGAAGTCAATTAGATAGATCCCTGTGGAGAAGTAATTGAAGGCGTCGACGTCGACTTGGAGTCTCAATTGTTCAATGCACATATCAAGACAGCTGGAAGAGCAACGATAGATTGACACTCCTACACCCCTTGTCTTATGCAACAAAGCCGTTAAAACGACAGAGTCAAAATTTAACTTGGTTAATTTCATTTCAGAAGCTCTCATCTCACCTTGAAAAACAGATTTTCGCTTGCATTTGACATTTCATTTGAATTTCACCTTGAAGAAATCAGTAATTGGTATTGTTAGAAGAAAATGTATGAACTGTTTTGAACTAAATACTGTCAATACATTTCTAAGTCTCGAGACTCGGATCAACCTCCGGCACTGGCACAGCCAGCATAGGACTAGGAGGGCATCCCCACCCTCAGACTTTCTTCCTTGCCATTATTCATATATTTCAACGATTTCTTAAGGATTTTTTTACCATGCCATCCTATTTGTATTCATCCTTAGATTTATACTTTAATGACTATCAATTTTTTCATATGTTTTCGGTACATTCGGATAAGTTTTTGGATATATTGATGTTATTTTATGGTTAGTCTTTGTTTTGTTGTTCTTTGTATACACTATAAATGCTGAGTTTTAGTCATTTTGTGCATGAATTTTTAAGTGAAAAATATAAATTAGGGTAAATTATATGGACACCCCTAATATTTTATAAATAACATGGAGACCCCCTGAGGTTTGAAACTCATTGCACAGAGACCCCTTCCGTCTCCATTCCTTCAATGTTGCTAAGGGAAAGTGATAATTTCATCCCAAAAAACTTTATTATTTTCACAATTGCCCTTCTCCAAATTTAGTACCAAAAAAATAAAATTTTGATTTAGTACCCAAAAAATTGATATAATTTAGCACCTCTAAAAATTGATTAAATATATTTTAATAACAATAAAAAATAATTTGAATATTAATTTGACAAAGTTGAATATCAAGTGAAGGTGAGCGATTTCTAAAAAAAAAAGTGGGTTGAACGATTGGTTTTATTTAAGTATGCGCTATCGAATCTTGACCAAAAGAAAGTTTATCAAGTGATATAGTAAGAGAGAAGACGCTATGCTACAACAAAAATATGTATTTAAATTTTATATGTTAAAATATAAATTTTTAAGTTTATATAAGACAAAAAAATTATAATTTAATCAATTTTTTGGGGTGTTAAATTATATCAATTTTTTGGGTAGTAAAATAAATTGTTTGATTTTATTAAATTTTTAATTTAATTTTAAGATTTTTGGATACTAAATTTGGAGAAGGAGAATTGTGAAAATAATAAAAAAATTTGGGATGAAATAATACATTTCCGTTAGCAACATTAACAGAATAGAGACGGAGGAGGTCTCCGTGCAATAAGTTTCAAATCTCAAGGGGTCTATGTGTTATTTGTAAAATGTCAGGCAGTGTCCGTGTTATTTACCCTATGAAATATGATTTAAATGAATATTAATATATTATTTTTCTTCTCTTGATTTGGTAAAAATATTAATTTGTTAAAGTGTCCACCTAGGTATAATTTTCTGGCTCCACCCCTGACCTCCGAATCTGCCTCAACCTCATAGTCCTCCTACTCATCTAATTCAATATCAATCTCGATACTGAAAAATGTTAAATAGAGTGAACAAAACTATAATGTGACTTATCATTTGGGACCACCTAGTATGACCTATATAGGCAGCCAAGTTTGAAATGTATCAGCAGGGGCCACTATCACCATCAACAAGAAAGCTACAAGCCTACAATGACCACTTACTAAACCGAAAGCTCAAATGAAATTCAAATCAGCTTTAAATGCATGTGAAATTTGTAAATTTAGAATCTGAAATGAAAGGTGGTGTATGTATGCTCATGCACCATCACATTTCATGTCTTGCCTCAACTATTTTCTCTCATTTTGTATATTGAAGGCAATAATTCAATCTGCCCCAGACAGAAATTTCACAAATCTACCCACATAGCAATAGATGTGTTGTACATATTAAACAACTACATAACACAATTATTAACTCAATTATAGACTTTTTTGTTCAAATATATATCTATATATCTTCTAGTTGGAAACGTAACAAACTCGTTAATCAATCAATCAAGTTAAGCTAATCTTCTCTAGATAAATGGGTTATGGGTGAAGAGCCACTATATATACAATTGGTGAGGGTCAAATTTTGATCAAAAACCTCATAAGGACGGTCTATTAAGAACATGATCATATTCAGTAGATGAGACTTTTGTTTATTGAGAAGTTTCAAAAAGATAAGTGATTGACATTTTGATCCACAATTTCCGAAATACTAATATCTAGATTCATAACGGTGAAATATCTAAACTTATAAACACTTCAATCTAAAAAATCAAGTATGTGTTGTACCATTAGTGACCACCTGTGCACATCCACCACGCATAGCGTTGGTGAGAAGTGGCCAAGTTTTGATACTCAATCTCATCATCAACAATAAAGCTCCCAAACAATTGAGATTCCAAAGTTCAAAGTTTCACACGAATTTGAATTTGTTGTGCATTTAGATTCAACACGGTTTAACCGACACTCCAACACCCCTTGTCTTATGCAACACAGTAGATAAAAATCCTCAGTTCAAATTCATCCCTCAACAAACAACTCAACTACTAATTTAATAAATAAAACAGAGAAAAACAATCACAAGCACACTAAGATTTATATTAATAAATTCTCCATTTTACAAAGAAACAACCATGGGACAAACTTCAAATCAATCCACTATATTATCTCAAGGTTGTGGCTAAATCTTGAGCCCAGTATTCCAAACTAAAGATATAAAGATATGCACTCCAAACTAAGATATAAATATAGATTGCAATCAAGATGGCCATAGTATTCCACCACAAGCATCACCGCATTACAAGAGCAATAACATTTTAAATTCCAAAACTAAATATTTCAGATGCATTTGAATTTGTTTTGAATTTCATTTACATTTCAAACTACATTACTCTTTGTTTTGTTTGTTCAGGTAAGTAAACCACATTACTGGTCATATTTTTTTTTAAGTTAAACCCATTTAACTTTGAGTCTTTCTTAATTTACTCAAATATTGACTTAAATTTAGATTTGAGTTAAAACACGCTTAAAATAAGCTTTAGTCTTTTATTAAAACTTGTATCAAAATAAAGGGAGACTCAAATTTTCACTTAAATTAAGAAAGATTCAAAGTTTTACTCAAATCTCCAACAATTATATTTCATCATACTTTATATATCTAACGGCTATATTTACCATCTTTTATGCATCTCTCTACTCTATTTTTATCTTTCTTATTTTTGAATTTCTGTTAAATTTATTGATAAGCTTAATAAATAAGACCACTAAAAATCCAATCATTTACCACCAGTATCATTTGTCAATGTTAGATTGGATAACTTTTCTTAAAATTTTAGGAATCAACGATTATGTTTATTTTAAAACCTTGAACCCGACTCGAAAAACTTTATATTTGGGATCGGCTACATTAATTTTATTTCACCATTATGCTCTATCAAGGGTTATATGTTTTGTTAATTTTATTCTAGTTTGTTGTTAATTTCTATTTTTTCATCAATCAATACTATATCATCGACAAATAATATACATTCTGGAACCTCAACCAGAATGTATGTAGTCAATTCATCTATAATTAAGGCAAAGTAATACAAACTTAAAGCAAACCCTTGATGTAGGTCTGGCATAATAAGGAACTCCCTACTTTCTCCTGCAGTTATTCTAACTAAGGTCACTAAGGTCATTGCATTCTCATACAGATTCTTAATCATATCAATATATCTATTTGCAACTCTCTTTTCTCCCAAACCTGCCATATGTCCCTAGGCACTATCATGTGTCTTGTCTAGGTCTATAAACACAATATGAAGATCTCTCTCTCTCTCTCTCTCTCTCTCTCTCTCTCTCTATATATATATATATATATATATAGCTTTTCTCTTGTCTTCTAAGTATGTATATATAGTTGACATTCCAGTCATAAACCCAAATTGATTATCATATACGGTTATTTGAAGTCTTAGTCTTTGTCCGATCACTCTCTCTGAAAGTATCACCGTATAACTCATTAACTTACTATATCGATAGGTTGTGTAATTCGGAATACCCCCTTTGTTTTTATATATGGGTATTAAAATACTCTTCCTCTACACATTTGGCATCTTCTTAGTTGTTATAATTTTGTTAAATAATAGAGTTACCAAGATACCTCAACATCTTTTAAACACTTCTAAACCTCAATTGACACATTATCCTATCCTAAAACTTTTTTAATTTTAATTTTCTTTAATGCATTCTTTACTTCAGACACCCGAATTCTAAGAAAAAACCTATTTTCGTTAGTCTCCCTATTAAAAATTTGATTGTAATTGACTAATTTCGCGAAGTCTTGTTATAAATCTCAACCTAATTCCATTGTCACGATGCTTCAAAAATCAAGTTCTAGAAGCATCAAGGAAGGAAGAAGTTCAAGCTACAAAGTTAAATCAAGAGATCTCCAATACACTTTTAATGCTTAGGACAAAGGTAATGACCTACATATCTAAGAACTCTTATTTTATTTTTAGACTTTGGATTATTAGATTAATAGAATTGAAATTAAGAATATTTGTCACTGACTCTTAGGCTTTTCATGATATAAGATTTTCTAAGCTTTAAATATGTTTTGATAATATAAAATGAGTCATGTATCGGATCCTATTTGAGCGACACTTCTTAGTGCTCAATCATCTAATTTTTTCTTGATTTCTACCTTAAACACCAGTAAGGACCAGCCTCTACTCATTTGCTTTCGGCTAGAGCGGTCTTTGAACACTTAGGGATAAAAACAAAGAATGCTGATAAGTTGGGCAGTGGAGACCGCCCTCTGGCTGCTCTTAGGCCACTCGATTGCTCTACAAACGGCTCGAGCTATCTTTGCTCCACGTATATGGATTGAACATTTTTCTCATTCCAATGACAAAGGCCCTCCTACAGCTCTTTAATGGCTTGAGCGGTGGTTTGCGAATTTGTGTTTACTTGGACCCCAAGATAAACCTAATTTCAGACCTACAAATAGGTAAGTCTTTTCAAGCAAGGCTTGTAATCTAAAATTCAGCCTCCTAAACATCTAGAGAGCTAAGAACAACTCTAGATCCCTAAATCCAAAAAGACTAAACCCATTTTGATTCTTCTAATTCAACCTTACACATTGAAGAAGGAGATCTAGCTTGTCATTCTACAAAACCCATGTTGAAGTGTGCATTTTGAGGATCTTAAGAGAGAAGATTGCTCGAGGCCTATACAATTCATTGCGGTGAGCACGTCTAAGTGAAGATACTCAAGACCTCGGTGGGCGAATCCAGAGAAGAGATTTATAACAAAAAGGAGCATCTAGCCATGGGGATTGCATTAGACATAAGACTCGAGTACTCTTTAATTGACTTTGGAGTAGTGGATTAGACTAGATGAACTGAGAGCGTTCTATAGTTTTTTCCATGAGGATTTTTCCGTCAACAACTTGCTTGTGTTGTGGATGTTCTTATTCTTGCACTACTTTTACACACACACTTCCAATAATACACACAGTGTTAGATGGATTCTCTTTAATTGCTTTACTTGATATATTCATCAAATTAGGTTTGGTGGTTGTTGGTGGGCTTGAAGGATTGAGTGATTGGATTGTTCGGTTTATCATCCATTCATTCGCATGACTGGTTGTTCTTATTGGTGAAAAGAGGTTCAAAGGGGCTTCATTGTTTAATTTGGTAATTGAGGTCAATTATGTTAAAAATTGATAGTTGTCCGAATCTTAATTACAATTAACTTATTGATCCCCTCTCGAAGTTGTGTCTAACAATTTCACATGCATAATTGTGAGAGAATATCCACTTGAATCTCCCACAAGTTTTCATTAGCCTCAAATATTTTGTGATTTTGATATTAATTATTGGCTAATTACATTAGGCAAGGTGTTAATTGTGTCAAATTAATTGAGTTTTTGATATCGTATTTTTTGGGTAGTGCTTGTCTAATTTTGCAGGTAAAATGGGTGAATTAATGATTTCAACGACAAAGCACCAGGAGAGAAGGGACCAAAGCAACAAGAAGCAAAAAGGGCAGTTTTTGCCTCACGCGTCCGGACGATATATCAGATGCGTCCGAATTGAAGTTCCAAAGGATGCCCAAAGGAGGACAAAAGACACATGTCCGGGCGAAGAATGTATTGCATCTGGACGAGACGTCCAGAGAAGACACGAGAAATATACTACTGAGTGCGTCTGGATGCGATGGACAAAGACGTCGAGATTGCAAGGTGCGTCCGAACGGTTGAAAACACGCGTTCAGACACGATGACGAAGTTCAACCAGCAACCCAAGAATTTGATGTTAATTTAAGTTTTTTATTCCTAAAATCTATATAAAGGGGTGTATGTCTTATGTTGTATTCATTGTATTCTCAACATTTTCTTTCTAGTTTTTGTATTAGTCTTCTTATGGATTACTAAGGGGTCGTTTGGTAACGTTTTTATTTTCGTGTTTTTAAAAAAAATCAAAAACAGAAACAATTTTTGTCTCTGTTTTGTGGTAAACACTAAAACAGAAAACATGTTTGAAAGTTATTTTTGTCTATCAAATTATGAGAATAAAAATAAAAAACATGTTTGGTAACTACTTCAACTTTTATCCTAAATATGTTTTATAGTATCTCATACAACAAAATACAAATCCAAAAATTGCTTAATTCAAAACATCCACTTTTTTTTTTTTTAACAAAAAAGAGAAATTTTATATATTCACAAAGCAAAACATTAATAGAAGCAGAAGAAAGGCACATATACCTTCCCATTACAAACAAACAAACAAAATTAACAAAACAAAACCAAAAAACTCAGTCACGATCCAAGATAGCAAGAAGACAAGCGACCCCTGAATTTACAGTCCAATACCATCATAACAGCTCTCTTCCATTTCCCAAATTTCAAACAAAACAACACTCCAACTTTGGCCAACAAACCACCCTAACTACTATCCCTTATCATAAAAAACCAGAGTCTATCGGCAACTACATTTGCTTCTCAAAATACATGCAACAATCAATACTCCAAACCACTAAGAAAAGTTTTAATCTTCCTCATATAATCCAGGCAAGGCCACGGACAAGCACAAACACCCAAAACAGAATTCACAAGAACCAACGAGTCACATTCAATGATAAAACTGTAATAGGAAATGACTATATTTAAATCATAAAGTCATACAAAGTAAACCATCCAGGGGAAAATGTGAAAATAAAAAAAAATAAAAAAGGAGAAGAACACCAACCAGCAGAACAAAAGCCTCTGCCCCTACTCACCACCCCCAACAAAAACAATTGCAGACAATTCACTAAGATAATGGGTAAATTAATAATATCCATATTGTAACAAGGGGACCTGAATACATATACATACACACACCAACATGGGTATGCCAACACTAAATCTGTGTCTAAAACACGCATTTGGTCTATCAAGAAACAAAGCATACTTGAATTCCACCTCAAACTACATGAAATCAACAAAAATGAACAGCACCCAGATCAA
Source organism: Ilex aquifolium (assembly GCA_951799425.1). NCBI lineage: Eukaryota > Viridiplantae > Streptophyta > Magnoliopsida > Aquifoliales > Aquifoliaceae > Ilex > Ilex aquifolium. The sequence goes on from OX637392.1 coordinate 8,152,067, forward strand.
ATTGATGACATAAATCTCAACTTACACGAACGATGTAAGAATCAACGTATATTCTAAACAAGAATGTAACACTTAAACACAGCGTGAAACAAAGGGAATTCAGAACATAGCAGTGTGCCCCAAAAATTCAACTAACTTAGATAAGCTAGAGAGCTACACGATAAAGATTCATATAGAGTTTGAGGGGGAAACTATAGAGGTAGATGTACCTGATTGAAAGCAAAATTTGATTTGAAAATACAAAGAGGACTCGACTACACTGATCCAAAATTTAGAGCTGAAATCAAAGAATGCATACAGAAAATCAAAATTAAAAAAAATAATAATAATAATAAAAATTTTTGGGATAAAATAATCACATTTCCGTTAGCAACATTAACGGAATAGAGACGGAGGAGATCTTCGTGCAATGAGTTTCAAATCTCAAGGGGTCTATGTGTTATTTATAAAATGTCAGGCGGTGTCCGTGTTATTTACCCTATAAAATATGATTTAAATGAATATTAATATATTAATTTTCTTTTCTTGATTTGGTAAAAAAATTAATTTGTTAAAGTGCCCACCTAGGCATAATTTTCTGACTCCGCCCCTGAACTCCGAATCTGCCTCAACCTCATAATCCTCCTGCTCATCTAATTTAATATCAATCTCAATATCCAAATCTAAAAAATGTAAGGTGGAGTGAACAAAACTATAATGTGACATATCATTTGGGACCACCTAGTATGACCTATATAGGCAGCCAAGTTTGAAATGTATCAGCAGGGACCACTATCACCATCAACAAGAAAGCTACAAGTCTACAATGACCACTTATTACACCGAAAGCTCAAATGAAATTCAAATCAGCTTTAAATGCATGTGAAATTTGTAAATTTAGAATCTGAAATGAGAGGTGGTGTATGTATGCTCATGCACCATCACATTTCATGTCTTGCCTCAACTATTTTCTCTCATTTTGTATATCGAAGGCAATAATTCAATCTGCCCCAGACAGAAATTTCACAAATCTACCCACATAGCAATAGATGTGTTGTACATATTAAACATCTACATAACACAATTATTAACTCAATTATAGACTTTTTTAAATCTATAAATCTTCTACTTAGAAACGTAACAAACTCGTTAATCAATCAATCAGGTTATGCTAATCTTCTCTAGAGAAATGGGTTATGGGTGAAGAGCCACTATATATACAATTGGTGAGGGTCAAATTTTGATCAAAAACCTCATAAGGACGGTCTATAAGAACATGATCATATTCGGTAGATGAGACTTTTGTTTATTGAGAAGTTTCAAAAAGATAAGTGATTGACATTTTGATCCACAATTTCTGAAATACTAATATCTAGATTCAAAACACTGAAGTATCTAGACTTATAAACACTTCAATCTGAAAAATCAAGTATGTGTTGTACCATTAGTGACCACATGTGCACATCCACCACGCATAACGTAGGTGAGAAGTGGCCAAGTTTTGATACTCATCATCAACAATAAAGTTCCCAAACAATTGAGATTCCAAAGTTCAAAGTTTCACACGAATTTGAATTTGTTGTGCATTTGGCTTCGACACGGTTTAACCGACACTCTAACAACCCTTGTCTTATGCAACAAAGTAGATAAAAATCCTCAGTTCACATTCATCCCTCAACAAACAACTCAACTACTAATTTAATAAATAAAACAGAGAAACACACAATCACAAGCACACCAAGATTTATATTGAAAAATTCTCCATTTTACAAAGAAACAATCATGGGACAAACTTCAAATCAATCTACTATAATTGACAAGTTACAATGCTTTATTATCTCAAGGTTGTGCCTAAATCTTGAGACCAGTACAACCCCAATGCACTCCAAACTAAGACATAAAGATAGATTACAATAAAGATAGTCATAGTATTCCACCACAAGCATCACCGCATTACAAGAGCAATAACATTTTAGATTCCAAAACTAAATGTTTCAGATGCATTTGAATTTGTTTTGAATTTCAATTGATTTTAAAATATGTTAATTCACGGTTAGGTTTAGGACATGCATTTAGCATTTCAATTGAATTTCATTTACATTTCAAACTACATTACTCTTTGTTTTGTTTTTTCAGGTAAGTAAACCCACATTACTAGTCATATTCACGCTAAGGATATCTCCAACATTTAATCAAATTTTGACTTAAATTTAGATTTGAGTTAAAACACGCTTAAAATGAGCTTTAGTATTTTATTAAAACTTATATCAAAATAAAAGGAGACTCAAATTTTCACTTCAATTAAGAAAGACTCAAAGTTTTACTCAAATCTCCAACGATAATATTTCATCATATTTTATGTATCTAACGGCTATATTTACCATCCTTTATGCATCTCTCTATTCTATTTTTATTTCTTATTTTTGAATTTCTATTAAATTTATTGATAAGTTTAATAAATAAGACCACTAAAAATCCAATCATTTACCCCCAGTATCATTTGTCAATGTTAGATTGGATAATTTTTCTTAAAATTTTAGGAATCAAAGATTATGTTTATTTTAAAACCTTGAACTCGACTCAACAAAACTTTATATTTGGGATCGGCTACATTAATTTTATTTCACCATTATGCTCATCAAGGGTTATATGTTTTGTTAATTTTATTCTAGTTTGTTGTTAATTTCTATTTTATCTTCGTCAATCAACACAATATCATCGGCAAATAATATACATTATGGAACCTCATCATGAATGTGTCTAGTCAATTCATCTATAATTAAGGAAAATAAATACAAACTTAAAGCAAACCATTGATGTAGGTCTAGCATTATTAGGAACTCCCTACTTTCTCCTGCAGTTATTCTAACTAAGGCCACTGCGTTCTCATACAGATTCTTAGTCATATCAATATATCTATTTGCAACTCTCTTTTCTCCCAAACCTGCCATATGTCCCTAGGCACTATCATGCGTCTTGTCTAAGTCTATAAACACAATATGAATATCTCTCTCTCTCTCTCTCTCTCTCTCTATATATATATATATATATATATATATATATATATATATAGCTTTTCTCTTGTCTTCTAAGTATGTATATAACTTCCATAGTTGACATTCCAACCATAAACCCAAATTGATTATCATATACAGTTATTTGAAGTCTTAGTATTTGTTCTATCACTCTCTCTCAAAGTATCACTGTATGACTCATTAACTTACTATATTGATAGGTTTTGTAATTCGGAATACCCACTTTGTTTTTATATATGGGTATTAAAATACTCTTCCTCAACACATTTGGCATCTTCTTAGTTGTTATAATGTTGTTAAATAATAGAGTTACCAAAGATACCTCGACATCTTTTAAACACTTCTAAACCTCAATTGGCACACTATCCTATCCTAAAGCTTTTTTAATTTTAATTTTCTTTAATGCATTCTTTACTTCAGACACCCGAATTCTAAGAAAAAACCTATTTTCGTTAGTCTCCCTATTAAAAATTTGATTGTAATTGACTAATTTTGCGAAATCTTGTTATAAATCTCAACCTAATTCCATTGTCATGATGCTTCAAAAATCAAGTTCTGGAAGCATCAAGGAAGGAAGGAGTTCAAGCTACAAAGTCAAATCAAGAGATCTCTAATACACCTTCAATGCTTAGGACAAAGGTAATGACCTAAATATCTAAGAACTCTTATTTTATTTTTAGACTTTGGATTATTAGATTAATAGAATTGAAATTAGGAATATTTGTGACTGACTCTTAGGTTTTTCATGATATAAGATTTTCTAAGCTTTAAATTTATTTTGATAATATAAAACGAGTCATGTATCGGATCCTATTTGAGCGACACTCCTTAGTGCTCAATACATCTAATTTTTTCTTGATTTCTACCTTAAAAACCAGTAGGGACCAACCTCTACTCGTTTGCTTTCGGATAGAACGGTTTCTGAACACTTAGGGATAAAATCAAAGAATGCTGATGAATTGGGCAGTGGAGACCGTCCTCTGGCCGCTCTTAGGCCACTCGATTGCTCTACAGACAGCTTTAGCTATCTTTGCTCCACGTATATGAATTGAACATTTTTCTCATTCCAATGACAATGGCCCTCCTACCGCTCTTTAATGGCTTGAGCAGTGGTTTGCGAATTTGTGTCTACTTGGACTCCAAGATAAACCTAATTTTAGACCTACAAATAGGGTAAGCCTTTTCAAGCAAGGCTTGTAAGCTAAAATTCAGCCTCCTAAACATCTAGAGAGCTAAGAACAACTCTAAACCCCTAAATCCAAAAAGACTAAACCCATTTTGATTCTTCTAATTCAACCTCACACACTGAAGAAGGAGATCTAGCATGTTATTCTACAAAACCCATGTTGAGGTGTGCATTTTGAGGATCTTATGAGAGAAGATTGCTCGAGGCCTATACAATTCAATGCAGTGAGCACGTCTAAGTGAATATACTCAAGACCTCGGTGGGCGAATCCAGAGAAGGGATTTATAACAAAAAGGAGCATCTAGCCACGGGGATTGCATTAGACATAAGACTCGAGTACTCTTAAATTGACTTTGGAGTAGTGGATTAGGCTAGGTGAACTGAGAGCGTTCTGCATTTTTTTCCATGAGGATTTTTCCGTCAACAAATTGCTTGTGTTGTGGATGTTCTTATTCTTGCACTACTTTTACTCACACACTTCCAATAATACACACAGTGTTTGATAGATTCTCTTTAATTGCTTTACTTGATATATTCATCAAATTAGGTTTTGTTGTTGTTAGTGGGCTTGAAGGATTGAGTGATTGGATTGTTGGGTTTATCATCCATTCATTCGAATGGCAGGTTGTTCTTATTGGTGAAAAGAGGTTCAAAGGGGCTTCATTGTTTAATTTGGTAATTGAGGTCAATTATGTTAAAAATTGGTAGTTGTCTGAATCTTAATTTCAATTAACTTATTGATCCCCTCTCGAGGTTGTGTCTAACAATTTCACATGTATAATTGTGAGAGAATATCCACTTGAATCTCCCTCAAGTTTTCATTAGCCTCGGATATTTTGTGATTTTGAAATTAATTATTGGCTAATTACATTAGGCAAGGTTTTAATGTGTCGAATTAATTGAGTTTTGGATATCGTATTTTTTTGGTAGTGTTTGTCTAATTTTGCAGGTAAAATGGGTGAATTAATGATTTGAACGACAAAACACAAGGAGAGAAGGGACCGGAGTAACAAAAAGCAAAAAGGGCAGTTTCTGCCTAATGCGTCCAAACGATATATAAGGTGCGTCCAAATGGAAGTTCCAAAGGATGCCCAAAGGAGGACAAAATACACATGTCTGGGCGAAGAATGTATTGCATCTGGACGAGACTTCCAGAGAATACACGAGAAATATACTACTGAGTGCGTCTGGACGCGATGGACAGAGATGCCGAGATTGCAAGGTGCATCCGAACAGTTGAAAACACGCGTTCAGACACGATGACGAAGTTCACCCAGTAACCCTAGAATTAGATGTTAATTAAGTTTTTTATTCCTAAAATCTATATAAAGGGGTGTATGTCTTATGTTGTATTCATTCTATTCTCAGCCTTTTCTTTCTAGTTTTTGTATTAGTCTTCTTATGGATTAGTAAATCCTGAACTAAAGCTAGAAGAGAAGTTTTCAATAAAACATGGTATTTATTTTTTATCCAATATTCTTTTAATGCGTGATTTGATCTTTTAATTTAATTCTTGTCTTTTAGTAAAGTTTTTGCTCTATATAATTTATTGATTCGTTGTGCCACGTACATCAAAGACTTGGGATTCCCTGTGAGTCAAATAACTGGTTTTGAATGCTTGAATTAATTGATTAAAAATTTATAAAATATTAGATTTATTATTTACGATAAAATTATGGTTAATTTATTGGACATCTTGATTCATCGTAGACTCCGGGTACAGTGGCTTGTGATCTATAAGTAGATTCCTAGATTTATTCAGATTTGGATATTTTCAATATTATCACCGCTAAATATTTTAATTGTTCTCCACTCCCTTTGGTTATTATTTTGTTCGAGCCCCTATGTTTTCCGTATGGTTGTCATTTTATAACTTCTCGATATAACGTGAATTATCTAAATAACTAGTGTAGGAACACTATAGCAGGTGTGTAGGTGCTTAATAGAAAACAACTACACTGAACATGACCATTGACTAACATATAATTTTTCACATGGAGTTTTATATGTCTGTCAATGTTAAATCATAAATTACAGTTATAAAATTGGTCCTTAGACTTAAGACACCATGGTTGACTTGTGTATGGATTTCGATGTTTTAACTATAAAAAATTCATATATTAACCATGTGACTTAAATATGTATCATTAGATATAGTTAGACATGCATGAAGACTTATGAGTGTACAAATGGAATCTATCACACTTAGTAAGAAAATGGATAACACCCTATATTATATTCTAGGATATGACTCAAGGAGTCCATGGTCAATGCAGAATGACAATCAAAAATGGTTTCTAATTGATCACTAGGAGTCATAGTTTTAAGGACATTAGATTGAGTTACAGGTTTGACAATAATTCCATACCCTATTAAATCAATTGGGACATTGTGTGATAGAACTTAAAAGAATCGAATTGCATGGCAACTGTAAACCAAATGGTTTCTTTACCTATTTCATGTTATCCGGAGGTTTGATCACAAAGAATGAAATTAATATAGATATATTGTTCTTTATAAAAGGAGAATTAGAAGAATTTTAATTCAAATTAAATTAAAAAGAGTTCTAATTTGAGATATTGCTTGAAGTTAATATTGAATGCCTACAACCGGGCTGTAGGGTCAATCAAAATAAAATTGATTCAAAACTAAAGAATAAATGAGGAAAAATCAATTAAGAGTTAATTGGGGTGAAAACATAATTAAGAGTTAAGTAGAGAGTTTATTACAATTAATGGTTAATAAATGAGTCATTATGTAACTTTGGGATAATTGCAACTAAACCAACCTTAGGATTGGGATAATCTGAGGTTCTATAAATACCCTTATAGAAGAGGTCGATATATACTACACACACTCTCTTGCTAGCACAAAAAAAAAAAAAATACACCCCTCATTCTCTCTCTCTCTCTCTACTAGTTCATCGAAGATTGAGGTCTATCCTTCAAGCTTGTCAATTCATATGAATACCGATAGTGACCAAATAATTGCGACTTGAAATAAAGATCAAATTCAAACTTAAGGATTCAAGATTCTTTGAGAAAGATTGAAGATTGTAAAAAACACGCCTAAAAAGATAATTCTTAATCTTCTCTATAGATCAAGGGTTTTCAGTTTATATTAAACATGAATAGATCTTGCGATAAGGAATTGAATTAATTTTTTTTTAAAAATTTTCATTGTGTTTCTTATATATGATTCCTTACAGGTAGAAGTATTGATGTAAGTGGTTATAGGATGCATTAAATAAGGTAGGTGGAAGATGGCAAATGTATTAATATAAGTGGTTGGAGGATGATTAAATGAGGTATGTGGAAGATGATAGACTTTTCTTGTGCCCTATTGGATCCTTGTGTAACCATTTGAGACAGCCAATAATATTCCTAAAGAGTTCTTCTATTATTTTTTATGTGGTTTCGGAGTGTGTGTGTTTAACACTTTGATTTCCTAGTGTCATTTCATTTACCACTGCGTCAATTAGTATTAGAGTCTTAACTAACCTGTCATGATTTATAATCAGCGAAGTGGTGTCAACTTTTTTAATGACGGTGATCATGGGAGAATGGTTCCCACGAGAGTTAAATTTTTGGATTTTAACAACAATAACCAAGACAACAATTTCAACAGTTACAACAATCTTTGTAGAAACTGCAGACTATGGTTGCCCAGTTGATGTTATGTCTGAACTAAGATTCCAATTGAGATAGGGTACAGATAGGCTATAGGACTCATTTTCAACCTATTCGAAATTGTAATCCTCTCTAACCTATGTGGCGATGTGTTTGTAGTGCAACTATTTGAATATCACCTATTGTATATTGCAATGATGTTGAAGAATATGTGTATACTGGGTAATAATCTTTTTCATTATATAATGATTACTCTATACATCAAGTTTCATATCATAACCCAAGAATGTGGATTTTTCAGGCACCTCGAAGATCAGGAAATTATTGAGAAAAAGGCTGATTCAAATACTCCCAAATTTAAAAATTATGCAAGTCCAGAAAAGGGAAAGAAAATTTGAAAGTTATCACAACCTGAAAAACAAGGTAGGTGAAAAATGGTAAAATGTATTAATGTAAGTCGTTGGAGGATGCATAAAATGTGATTGGTAGAAGATAGTGGAAGTTTTTCTTAAGCCCTATCTAAAGGGTCCTTGTGTAACCATTTGAGACATCAAAGTTCAAAATTAGTAATATTCCTTAATTGTTCTTCTCTTATTTTTAGCCTTAGTAGAAGAAAATATTAGTACTTATAGCGATGTCTGACGAGTCCAAATTTGACTGGATCAAGCCTAACTTGAACGGACCGAGAAAACCCAAAGGAGATACTATTCAGAGTTGGGCCGTAAAACAATACGGAGGGCATAAAGGGAATTAGGTGGCCGTAAAACAATACGGATGACATAAAGGTAATTAGGCGGTCGCAAATCAATACGAAGTCCAAAGGATCCAAGGCCATGGACCAAGGGGCGCCGCCCTTGAGAGGCCACCCTTGGCGCCGCCCATGTAGGCGCCTGCCTCTGGTCTCCTCCTCCTTTGTCTCCTAATTCCAATGAAGTCCACTCTAACTCAAGCCTAGTCCAGCTCAGGACCTCCTCTGACGGAATAGGGATACGAGGGAGAAAATATCGGGATACGCACTGGAGATTTAATCCTACCATAACTGTACCTACCAAAGTGGTAGAATCCTACCATAACTATGCTTACCAAAATAGTGGTGACCGCCTCAACTCACCGCCTTAGTGAACTTATATAATGTAAGCTCTCTCCACTTGGAGAGGCATCTTATGTTCTACACACTACGCCTCCAATACCTCTACACATTGCTCTTCCTCTCTCTCAAAGCACTGTAACTCTCCGATGACTCTTATTCATCAATAAAGAACACCAGGCCACCGCTGCCATTCCCGAAAGTGGAGTAGGTCATCTGAGACCGAACCACTATAATTCCCTGTGTTGATCTGTTGTTTATTGCTTTAAGTTCCGTTGATTGCCATTGATTGATTGTTTATTGCTCATTAATTACACATATTCATATACTTGATTGTTGATCTTGCACAAGACAATTTTGTGCATCATCAATGTCTATGAAAGATAAGTCTTTGATAGTTTTATCTCCAGGTTGGATAGACTGATCATGGATTCGAACTCATAATGCATCACTAAGATGATAAAAACTTGCCAGGAAAATGTTTAGCCTTAGTAGAAGAAAATATTGCAAGTGCTTTTGGTGATAGTTGATAAGTCATTCTCCCCTCTCATTTTGCATCTCAAAAGATTTAAGATTTTTATTTTACACACCATCAAAAATTAAAATTTTTACATTACATTCTCAATGAATTAAAAGTGTTTCAATGTGGTATTGTCTTTCAGTTAGCTTTGTTGCTTATACTATTAAAAATCACCCATTGATGTTGATGGAATCAGTAGTAACAGAAATTAACGAAAGAACAACATTGAAACACTTTTAATAAATTGAGAGTGTAATGTAAAAATTCTAATCTTTGAGGGTGCAAATTATGAATTTTTAAATTTTTTAAGGTACAAAATATAATTTTACCTAAAAATTTTTAAATTTTTTTAATGGAACAATTTTCATATTCCTTTTACTCAATGCTTGGCTATTTATAGTCCTAGAGATCAAACTCCTTTGGAACGCTATTCCAATCCCAACTATCGAAAATGGTCAATTCTGTGGAATTTTGAGGAATAAAGGCACAATTGGTAAGGCAAACCCTCTGAAGCAATGTTAAAGAGGTTCTCAAGAAAGGTATAGTAACACTAAAAAGTGCTGGAAACTTGGAGGCTTGGACAAGAATAATTCTAAGTAATAAAGATCGAGAACCTAAATAGCACATTATAAGTGTTTCTCTTTTTTATCCTTCTCTTTCACACTATTCTCATTGTGCGATAATTTTGGACTGAAATTCAGAAATAGTAATAGTAGTACTCTATTTAAACTTCAACGTTTTATTTTTGCATAGTCAATATCTTATTGTATCATATCCGACATAGTCTACTTAACTTTTAGGAGGAAACACAAATTGATGAAAAAAAATCCTTTAAGGAATTTTGGGGAATGAAAGGATAATGTTAAGTCAAAGCTTTTGTTTTTCACAAGAGAATGAGTACTATTGAATCAAAAACCCGTTGTTAGGTCTATGCTTGAAGGCCTTATTTAATAACAAATGAAAGTAACTTGTTTGATTCCAATCATTACATTTATATGTTTACGAATGTACACTATGAGAAGAAAAAAATTGCAAAACAAACAGTACTTAAAAATGTAATTAAGTATCTTGCCCTCAAAAAGTATCTTGCCCTCGGGCTTTGGGCCAAGCCCAACTCTAAACCTTTTCTGGCCTAATGTCTATATGACTACTTTGTTTGGGTCAATCACAGAAGTTTGATTATTTTGTTTGGGTTGGGCCAAACAATTAAGGTCTGATTGCTGAAAATTATATGATGCATCCCGATCCTCTCAATTTCAAATTTTGTCAAATTCAATCAAGTTCAATTATATGTCGTTAAATTAATTTATTGGTGTCTTGTTTGAAATTTTCTAGTTCATTGACTTTAATGGACCTTACATATTTCTAGTTGAAACTGTAACGCCCCAAAACACACCCTGGACGGCATTACATATTAAAACCATTTACATCATGAGAGCACTAATATCATTCATAAATAAATTAAACTTCATTCATCATCCATAACATATTTACATCATTATCCAAAAGAATATGCCCAACCATGGCATTTACATCTCAAAAATTAATTAAAGTAGCACAACGGAATAGCAAAAGAAACTAGACCTTACAGTGTCCAAAAGAATAACCTAGTCTAGTACAAAAGAAGCTACATCTCTACATATCCACCTCGGGATCTAGGTTCCCCTCGAGTGGAGCCTCCCAATGCCCTGACTCGTCGATGCCGAGATCCTCCTCTAGCACCAAATCTGAAAAATGTAAGTTGTAGGGGATGAGCACGAAGCTCTGTAGCAAAATCTTCCCACACTCAAACAAGGTTTAGAAAAACATATAAAACGGTTGGTCTCATTTTCACAAATAGCATATATACCATTTTGAAGGAAAAGCAGGATATTTTAAATAGATCTCAAGTTTAAATGTTCGCAAGAATTTAAATGAACTGTAAAGCTCAGTCACAATTATCACCATAACCATTTCCGACAGGTCCTTGTGGAGTCCCATACCTCCACAAACACTTGTTGGAAACCATTCCGTAACAATAATAATAATCTCATGTTCTTATGTATATTGATTCATCCCCGTACCATGTATGTTGATTGCTTCTCATGAATCTACCCAACGATTATACCTAGTCCACCCAATTACATCATAATCACAAGCACTATAGGAAAGGGCGTCTACCATCCCAATGGCAGTGACGAGTCCCTTCCTAGGAAAAGTATACTATTCCTTGTTCGAACTCCAGTGAACGATAGTGGTTTCATTACCAAATGACAACCCACTACAAGTGCTAGGAAACCATCTCACCCCCACTGGGGTAGACTAACCTCTAACACTCTATGGCATCTCTCGAAGGCAATCCAAGTCCCTCACAACAACCATACAATTGAGGAAACCAACATATTCTCAATTCATCAACATTTCAAGGAATTACCAAATTCCACAATTTCTAATATAATGTTTCATAATATGATGGAAGAAAATGAGCAAGAGATCATCATAAGTAACATTTTGGTGTACAATATCAAACACTAAAGTTGTGATGGAGAGAACAAAGAAAATGTAAAGAGGAAAGATTCATTTTTCTTAAAACTAGGGTTTGAGAATGAAAAAGGGACCTTTAATGCTAAGGGAAAATAGAGGGAAAAGTCCATTTCTCTTTAAAACCAAGGTTTGAAGATGAAAAGGAGAAATTTAATAGTTACCCAACCATCACAATGTTCAAAACATGGCATTTATTTCAAGAGGAACAAGAATCATGTATTTAATAGCAAGTACATATGATTTTAAACCAATAGAATACATATAATGTAGCCCTAGCCACAATGTAAGAACATAGGAAGAAATCCCCTACCTCAACCAAGTATCTCTAGCAACCCAAGCTTTAAAGACTCCCTTTTCCCCTTTTTCTTGCTCCCTTGCTACTTTCTCTTTTGGTTCTAAGAGGTTTGAGTGAGGGTGAAGTGAAATTATAGAAGAGGGAATGGATGGAGAAGTGAAATCTTGAAAACTAGGGCTTTGATCTTGTCATCTCTCCCAATTTTTGTGTTTTTCTCTCCCTCTTTTGCTCTCTAAGGGTGCCTAGGGTTTGGATGGGTGAAATGAGGCTCAAATAGTCGGCCTTAAGTATTTATAGTGGAAGAAATGGAGAAAGACCCGCAGTCGGATCGGGCTGGTTTCTATCGGGCGTACCGGTACGCATACCAGTACGATTTAGCTTCTGGAGTTCAGCATACCGGTACGCGTACCGGTACGATTTGACTTCCAGATTTTTGTTTCAACTTCCAATGTAGTTTTGACCCATTTAGAGGTCGAATTGGAAAATTTTCATGAGACATACTTTTGTAGCCCTAGATGTATACTATCTACTGTAAAAATTTCAGATCAATTGGACTTAAGGATAAAAAGTTATGGCCAAAACACTAAGTAGTGTTCAATACCCATTTTTACCCAAATTCTCGCTAAAGTGTATTTTAACTTCGAGACACTTCCTAACTTCCAATACATCCATATTACCACTCCCAATGTTTTTCGACCTTCCGGATTCAATGGAATCATTATTTTGACCTACAAACTTTTAGAAACTTGTCTAATCACCCTTTCCAAGTTTAAACATCTTCGACACGTAACTTCCCAATCAAATTGTCTCCATAGCATTTATTCCTACGGTTTATTCTTATGTCACTACATATATTTACATCTTTACAAATATTATTTACTATATATATATATCTCTATAAATATATAAAACAAAATTCGAGGTGTTACAGAAACACTTTGCTCAATTTTGTCCATCATATCTTAGTCAATGATCAATGGATCTAGGGGATGCGGGGAGGGGTAAACGATCGCCCATCCCCCATCCTCAAAAATTTTGATAAGCTAAATTGAGGACATTTTATGTTGCATGATAATCTCTAGAAATGACTTCATTTTAACTTTGTTTCTATCATGATTAATAACATGTCTTCATTTTTTATGAAATAAAAAAAGACGTACCTAGTTTACAAGATTCTCGTCTGTAGAGTGCATGGGAGAGATAAATAGTAAGCACACTTATCCTTGTTTTAGAAAAGATTCCCAAACTCATATTCACCAGGTATCAATTCGCTTAAGCGTATGAACATTTACATCACTCGAATTTAACATCATGAAAAACAGTATTATTTTAATTGCATGACTCCAAGCGAAGAGAGAGAACGCACATTGAATTGAGATAAAAACATGGACCCAAATAATTAGCCCACAAGTATGGACCCAATGAGCCCATAATTCTGTTTTAAATAGTATTGAGAGACGTCTAGTATTGCATTCCAATCCTTCAAGTTTTTTGAGGCGCAAACATTCCTCTTTTAATCTCAAAGATAGTCGAAGTGGCAACAGGACGACAATGCTCGCTTGTGTTTGAATTTGTTTTGTATACCGTAAATGAAGGGATGAAGAAGGCTATTGAGATTTTGCGATTAAAGTAGGATTGCTCTTGTACAATATTCATGCACGTGTGCATCGACTAGTTTTGTTAAAACAAGTTATATTGTGATTTTTGTTGTGACTAAGAGTATAGTGTGAGAATTTTAATTTTTTTAGAATGTAAAAAGAAAATTTGAAAGCATTTGGAGGTACAAAATATCATTTGCCCATCAATTTATGTTCTAATATAGGGCAACGAGTCCATTGTGCCTAGTCCATGTCAAAAATTTCTCCAATCTAATAATCAGTTGGTTTATAGTTGTGGGTAATATTGTTTGTGTTGTGTGGAGCTTGTGTCATATGTAAGTTATATTTAGTTGAGTTCGTCTGGTGTATAAATAGATTCATATATGACAGTTTATTAAGTAGGTATGCCGATCAACTCAACTATGATCTGAGCCTAATATTGCCCAAGCAAAAGGATTCTCGAGAAAAGAACATATTGGGTTTGGGTCGAATTCTGAATCCGAATTCGATTTTTAAAAGGCAGATCTAAATCCTATCTAATTGTCTGGCGGATTTATTTTTGTGGTCTATATTCGAACCCGTTAAAAATCCCAAATTTGATCCATTCCAAATAACTTAGTTTAACTAGATTTTATCAAATTATATCTAAATTTCTTCAAATAATCACTTATATATATATATTTAATCATTTACATATTTTTCTCTTAAAAATATCACATCACTCATTTCTATCATATGTTTAATCATTTAATATTTAATTAATTTATAGTTAATACAATTTTTATTTCAAACATTATTTCAATCATTTACTATTAATTTAATATACACATGTTAAAAAAATTTAATATAGTGGGATCGATTTTTTGGACGTTCGAATTTTATGTTTTATCGTGCCTTCAGGCACATGTTATGACTAGTATATGTATATTATACATTCAAATTCATTAAATACCATATAAAAGATTTGAATTCAGATTTGGATTATCAATAAAAAATATCAATCCACAGCCGGCCGGCTCATATCACAAATTTAGAACAATAAGTTTGGGCATGTGAGCTATAAAATAGTGTCTAAACTCCTGGTTGCTAGATTAAGACCTTTGTTAAGTAGTCTCAAAAGTTCAAATCACAGCAGTTTTATACCTGGTAGACAAACAACAGACAATATTATCATCACCCAAGAAATAATACATTCACTTAGAAGAAAGGAAGGTAAAACTGTGAGTCTGGTAATTCAAAGAGATTTGGAAAAAGCGTATGACAAAGTTTGCTGGGACTTTGTGATCATTTGGATAGATTAAATAGAAATTTTATGTGGGGGGACATCTAAGGAGAAGAAAAGATTCATTTGTTAAAAATTCCTCAAAAACTTGGGCATTTTCCGTGGCTCGTTAAACATGATAGAATTGTGTCCAGTAACATGAGAGAAACTAGGAACATTACAGATGACCCTACCCTAGCAGTAGCTGCCATAGGTGTGGAGCTGCTTTGGAAACTATCATGCATTCATATCATCAGGGACTGTAATGAAGCCCAACTAGTCTGGGACCATTTCAGACAACCTCAGGAGGGAGACAGTGACCACATATTATATCTAATCAATTGGCTAAACAAGTTCTGTAGGAGAAACTCTGAAATCTGGAATGGAATCCCCATGGATCACACTTTTCCTGTCAATTATATGGAACATCTGGAAGGACAGAAATGCATTGAGAATGTGATCACCTCGCGATACATAATGGCAAAGAATGCCATACAACTAGCCCAGGAAATTGCTCACGCTTATGAGAACTTGGATCACCAGATCTCTAACAAAACACCTAAACTTATTTCTTGGGTTTCTTTTTCCTCCCCCAGATTAGTGCAAACTTAACACATTACAAGAAAAAGGGCATGTTGCTTCACTGTTTTTTGCTTCGTTCTAATGCTGAAGTAAAAAATGGGTTTTTGCTTTAGTTAGGAAAGATGAAACAAAAATGGGTTTTTTTGTCTTGAATACCGAAACAAATACTCTATTTTTTGTATCGACATCATGTACCAAAGCAAAAAAGTCTTACGTCCCAATCATTTGAGGTCGACTATATGAGTCTGTATTCGCTATTCATTTCAGTCACGCGTTATACGTTCATTTAAGTTAAATATTTTCATATCTTTTATTATTATTTCGTTCAATGTTAATTTAGGTCTACCTCTACACCTAGTACCATTAAGAGAAATTCTATCACTTTTTTTAACCGATGTCTCTATTGGTCTCCGTTGAACATAATCAAACCATCTTAATTTATTCTCTCAACTTATCCTCAATTGGAACTACTCGTACCATTTCTCTAATTCAATCATTTCGTATTCTATCCTTTCTAATTTTTCTATACATCTACCTTAACATTTTCATGTTATGGTACTTTTATTAGTAATATAGATATAAATAGATAGATTGTTAGCTGAAAATGTATAATTTTTTTTTTATTTATTTCTTAACCTAGTATTGTACGAATTATTTTACAATTAAATAATTTTTTTCATTAGAATGAATATAGCAAATAAGACACGACCCGAAAGATGTGACACAAACACGAAACGGTTTAATTAACACTCATATACCGCTTGTCATATGCAACAAGTGGATAAAACGACAGTTAAATTTAACTCGGTTAATTTCATTTCAAAATCTCTCATCTCACCTTAAAAAAACAGACTCTTGCTTGCTTTTGGCATTTCATTTTAATTTCACCTATATTTCAAATGACAATACTCCTACAAAAATCTTCTGAGATATGTATCGTCAGCACATACAACAAGATTAAAAAGGACACAAAGTGGATGGACCCATTTGGAAAAATAATTGAAGGCCTTGACTTGGGGTCTTAACTGTCCAATTTACATATCATGACAGCTAGGAGAGCAATACGTTTTTTGATAAGGAGGCCCCCTACTCCTGTCCTTCAATATTAGGAGAATCTTCAATTGCCCATTAATAAACACAATTTGAAACATTGAATTCAATACGATTGGATATTTTATGAACTTGAAAATCTTGCGATCACTTAATTCAAATGATAAATGGTTTATGTTAGTGTTGATGCAAAAAATGGGGCGACCTCCACGTCAGTTCGTTGGACCTCAATCACCTGAAAAAAAAGTTGGAGACTAGAAGGGGAACTCTGGAGATTGACCCTTCGATGCTTAAGTCAATAAAAGAGTCAACGGTATTCAGTGCGTTAGAAAACTGAGAGTGGCATACTTGAGCCATTGATAGAAGCTGTATTTATAGGTCGTTTAGTGACAGAGTTGCACTAGGATTGGACTATGGCCTCCCAATCCTCGGGTTAGTTTGGATTAAGTTGTTATCAATTTAAGTGGGCCTTATCCTTGGTAGTCATCTTATCCTTATCTAAAGGATTGACTTTATCCCATATGGTGTATTCAAACGTCCCAATTCTATTCGGATTAGGATTTTTACAAGCTGGGTTGGATTGATAATTCAATAAAGCCAGAATTTACGCCAGCTCAATTTTTCCTCCATCAGTAGCCCCTCAATGCAGCCCAGCTTGTGTGGTATGTGCTGCGTAACTTAGTTTTTAAAACTTGTTTATGGGATAGAGCTTCTAGGCACTTAACTATGCTTGTAGAGCTTATCTCCGTTGTCGAGCTATTGGTATAAATCTTTGCCTATTAAGCTCTATTTTATTACCAGTTGTTAGGCATTTTCTTTCTACATGTAAAGCTTGGTCTCGAGTTGAGCTGTTAGACTTTTAGTCTGTTTAGCTTTGCTCTCATGAATTGGGCTTTAGCCTTGGGTTGGAGATTCAGCTCTCTACAACAAAAAAAAAATATTTTTTTTGGCGACTATTTTTTTTGTCACTAAAAGTACAAAAATCGTCTCCAATTACTTTAACACGAGTTTGAACTTGTTGTGCATTTAGATTAGAATTTCATTTGATTTCAGAACCACCTAGTCCACCTCAAAACGCAGACAATCGTATGCATTTAACATTTCAGTTACATTTCAAATGATATTACTCCCACAAAAACCTTCAAGACGTGTAATGTCACCACATAGAAAGTGTAAATAGATCCATTTGAATGCACATATCAACACATCTAGGAGAGCAACGAATTCTTTGATCAGGAGGTTCCCCCATTGTCCTTCAATATTACGAAAAGACTTTAGTTGCACAATAATAATAAGCATCCTTGTTGATCCGTCAATTTTACACGTTAATAGAAATACAGTATGTACTGAATACAATACGACCTTCAAAATGTTACGATTGCTTATCATGAATGATTAGTAGTTTGAATTAGTATTAGATGTAGATAAGCCATTTATTGACATTGTTAGAAGAAAATGTATAATATCTTTTTTTTTTCTTAACCTAGTATTGTATGAATTGTTTTTACAATTTAATAATTTTTTTTTTAGGATGAATATGACGTGACCCGAAGAAGGCACGAACCTGAATAATGTATCATAAACCACTCCTACACCCTTTGTCTTACGCAACAAAGTAGATAAAACGACATAGTCAAATTAACTCAATTCATTGGATTTCAGAAGCTCTCATTTCACCTTGAAAAACATATTGTCGTGTGGATTTGTCAGTTCATTTGAATTTCACTTACATTTCAAGTTGTATGACTCCCACCAAAATCTTCTAGACCTGTATTGTCAGTATATAGAAAGTGGAAAACAAAAGTCTTTGAAAATATCTATTTGGAAAAATAATTAAAGGAATCAGCTTGGAGTCTCATATGTCCAATATATATATCATGACAGGTAGGAGAGTAGAAAATTGTTTGATCAGAAGGTCCCTCACATTGTCCTTCAACATTAGGAGAAGTCTTCGTAGGCCTGTGAATTTTACATAATAAGAGAAATACAATAGGAACAGGATATTGTACGAACTCGAAATGTTACACACTTAATACAAATGATAAATAGTTTATGTTAGGATTAGACACGAATAAATCGTTAATAAGTATTATTATAAGAATAAATAGGATCATATGCTATTCTTTCTACAATGCCCATAGACAAAGTGGTTTGTTTCATATCTATTTCTAACAATTTAAAGCCATAAACTTTCCATCACATGCCAATGCTATGCGGTGTGATAAAATCAGAGTAGGCTTTTCACAAAAATATCAAACGACAAATATCACAATGAAATAGTTTTGGAGTTCTGGCTCTTCAACTCCATACATCTTTGTACCAAAAGATCATGAAAAATTGAATTGACATGATATCACAATGAAATAGTTATGAAATAAAGGGTGAATAACACTTTGCATTTTAAAATATTTTTAAATTATCACTCTACATTTTTGAAAGATCAAAATTTGTAAATTACACCTTCAATCAGATAAAAAAAAAAGTAATGTGGTCCAAATCAGACGCTCATTTCTTTGTCCATCAAATTTTTTTTTTTTTTTTGTGGTATTTGTTATATTTTCCTCCTTTTATACATAACTAATTGATGTAAACGTGTGCTGTACGTGAACTATTTCGAGTATGAAACACTGTATACTAAAACCATGTACTACTTTCTGCAAAATCCAAAACTTCAGTAAGCATTCATCTTCACCATCCGGGCACAACAAGTGCCCAAAAAACAGACAGGATTTGGATTTTTCATACATGATAACTGTAGTCAATTTGAGGATATAGAACCAAAAAGCAGGTCATTTTGGACACCTTTAACTTATGCAATTATTCCTTCACCAATTGAATGGTATTTCAAAGGATGGACTCCATTACCTTTTCTTAGTGCTCTGTTCTATTTTCAAAATTTCAACATCTACCAAGGAGGTATTCTGGTAAGAAGGCTGACCACTACATAAGTTGCCATCGGTCTAGGAGAGAAGCAAGTTACCTTTCTTTGATCCACCTTCTCGGGCAGGGAAGGGAACCAAAATGGACCCCGGAGTGATTTGAAAAGAACAATTAGGATCACATTTTATACTTTCTACAATGGCCATGGACAAAGTGCTTCATTCCAGATCTATTGCTTTCAATTCAAAGCCATAAACTTTCCATCAGATGACAATGCTAATCTTTATTCTTCTTCTGGTTGAATCCAATATGATGAATCTCTCTTCCTTAGCTTCTCTTTGGTCTTAGAATCCCAGCTTCAATAATTTATCAAAAATTGAAATGGAAAACTTATAGGCAAATCAATAAGGTTGGACACTATACCATGATCAGTCAATGTTTCTTCGAATTTGAACCGCTCAAACTACCATTTGAGCAGGGACTCTTTGTGCAGACTCAAGGAATTCAAAGGATTGGAGGGGATACAGATTTGAAAAAAGTCATAAGCAAGTGTTTTAGCTACAAAAAGATTATAATCCACGCATGCATTGATACTATTAAAAAGGTACTTGTTACTTAGTTGCAAATGGAAGCTCCATTAACAAAGGAACCTTTTTTATCCAACAAAAAGGAGTAACGTATGATATTTGCATCACCATTCGTAACATCGTACCAAACTTGCATTGAATGCTACTCACGAGAGTAGCACTATTCAAACGAGCCTAATGAACGTTTGAATGCCTTACTGAAATTCGACTAAAATCCTCAGTTCACATTCATCCCTCAACAAACAACTCAACTACTAATTTAATAAATAAAACAGAGAAAAACAATCACAAACACACCAAGATTTATATTGAAAAATTCTCCATTTTACAAAGAAACAACCATAGGGCAAACTTCAAATCAATCCACTACAATTGACAAGTTGCAGTGGTTTATTATCTCAAGATTGTGCCTAAATCTTGAGACCAATACAACCCCAATGCACTCCAAGCTAAGATATTAAAATAGATTACAATAAAGATGGCCACAGTTTCCACCACAAGCATCACCGCATTACAAGAGGAATAACAACATACATACTAATGCTCCTGCTACAAATTTTATTTCATCCATAAGCCAATGCTGCCAGAAGAAATCTTCATCTTTGCACCTTATTCCTAACAAAATTGTCAAACATTGAATATAAGAAAGTATAATCGCGAAGATGAACACAAACAAATTAGGAAGACCCATTTATTTGTTTATAAAAAAAAAAAAACATTAGAAGTAAGCAGTGCTAATATAGGAAAAATAATATTGCTACCACGGATGAGCAAATTTACAAACTTGTAGTCTCTTTCGACTGAATCTCCTTCAATGTTTTTGCTCTCAATGGCTGATCATCCATAATGTATGGGACACCCATTTATATATGGTGAGTCTCACAAAAAATTCACTATCAATGAAAATCAACAAAAATGTTCATAGTAGGTGACATGAATATCCCATTCTCTTTACTATCTAACTAAAAGTATGAACCAGTTGTTGGTTGGAGATGCATGTGCTTGGAATTGAAGTACAATAAATTTTAAAAATATGACCCACAGAAGAGAATATTTTTAGCATAATGTCATGGGATAAAATCAAAAAATAACGGAACAAGAATGATAATTATTTTCAAATTAAGAAGGGGTGGGTAATATGGGTAATATAGTGTCTTACCTTCTTGCAATAGATTCAAGACAAGTTTTCGAATTGCAATGTCCCAGACGCTGATTTGTAAAAATGATCGATATTAGGTATATGTTGAACTTTTGGACGACCCACACTCTGTTGACCATGTATCTGTTGGATGAGCTCACTTGAAACGGTTTCCAATTGAAATTTTTGGAGATTTGCGAGATATTCAATGCCATGAGGCAACGTCTTCAACTCCATACATCTTTCTACCATAAGTTTTTCGAGATCTGGCATCACTCCCCTCTCTATTGTTATCTCTTTCAATTGCGGGAGATTGAGTAAGAATAAAATCTTCAGCTTTTGGAACCCAGCATCAAAGAGTAACTGTTTTCCAGAATATGCATTGTCAAGTACAAGAACTCCTAAACAAGGCAGCGCTTGGATGAAAGGAAGCACATCTTGTGTCAGTCTAGACCAATACAACGCCAAATACGTGAGGCTTTGAAGTGAGTGAAACCAGTGTGGCACCTTCTCTAATTTCCCCACCAATTGCAGAGTTTTAAGGCGTGGAGGAGCTGCAGTGAGCACATCCGGCGGGGTTCGTATTCCAAAAGAACGTTCAAAAACTACATCTCCTTGAGGGGATGAACGGTACATAACTAGATAACGCAAGTTCTTCAACTTTGTTATTCCTGTTGGAAGCACTTCTATTCTTGACCGGCGAATGTCTAGTGTTTGTAGGTTGGAGAGCCTTCCAATTGATTTTGGAAGCTCCTTCACCTTAGTCCCCATTAGGGTTAAATATCGCAAATTGAACAGATCCACTAATTCATCTGGCAATTTCTCAATTGGTACATCCTGTAGATCCAATACCCTTAACAATCGTAAGCCAGATGGCAATGTTACCAAAGATGGAGAAATCTTGTAGTCAATGAACACAAGAAGCGAACGGAGCTTTGCCACGCCCTTCAATGATTTTATTTGCTCTGTTATTGTTCGGATCGACAAGCGACGTGCTCCACTCGCTTCACTTACTTCTTCATCATCATATAGAGCACCAAAATTCTCGGCCGCCACTATTGAAAGAGCAATTTCCCGCAAAAGATCATGCAACTTACATCTTTTTGGCCTTCCTGATTGGTTCCTCGTTGCAACTTGAAGCATGTTTCGGTGAATGAGTTCCATGAGATAGCTCTCTGCCACTTCTTCTGGTGTTATCCCCTTCACTTTTTCAACAAACCCTTCTGCCATCCAAAGTCTAATAAGCTTCTTTCTCTCTACCTCATAATCTTCCGGAAATAGACAACAATATAAGAAACAATACTTCAGTTTGTATGCCAGTTCATTGAAGCTAAGTAACAAGATAAGCTTCATCTTTTGCAGCGAGGGGTTGTTCCTCAACTCGAAATCCAGGCTATTATTAACCTTTTCCCACTCTAATTCCAGTTTCTTCGATGACATGGCACTACCCAAAGCCACAAGAGCAAGAGGTAGTCCTTCACATTTGTCGACGAGCTTCCTAGCCAAGATTTCAAGCTCTTGAGGACAAAGTCTACCCTGATTGTTGGAGAATGCTTTCATGGTAAAGAGCTCCCAGGCCTCTTTCTCTCCCAGTGGTTTTACATGGTGAACATGGCTTTTGACTCCGAAAGATGATGAAGCTATATTTTCATCTCGCGTTGTAAGAATTACCCGACTTCCAAATCCTTCATCTGGGAGAGACACATTGATTTCCTCCCAAAGCTTACTACTCCATACATCATCCAAGACAACTAAGTACCTTTTCGCCCCTAAATAGCTCAACAGTGTACTAACTAACTCTTTGAATCCCATCGTGTTTAAATTGATAGGAACTGCTTCCTTGGTAGCGCTGTAGAATTCCTCAATCATTCTTCTCAGTAAATCATCAACAACATATTTTTGGGAGACAGTGATCCACGCATGACAGTCAAAATGCCGTTTTACTATTCGGCTATTGAAGGCCTTGGAGACTAGAGTGGTCTTGCCCGAACCACCCATGCCTACCACTGAAATTACAGTATTGCATTGTTGTTCTTCCTCCGTCAGCCATTTGACTAGAAGTTTATTATCATCCTCTATCCCCACCAATTTGTCCTCCTTGATAAAGAAAGATGACTCTGCATAGTTAAACAATGTTTTTTGATCATCAACAGAGCTTGTTCCTTCTATTCGTTCGATTGCAAATCGTTTTCTTCTGTCGTCAATGGATTTGATCTTTCTATTGATCTTTTGTAACTTTGTGGCGATTCGACGCCTCGCCCATAGATTCTTTGGAAGGCGAATTGTCTGGTAAAGAAGCCTTGTGAATTTGCCCCCATTATGTTGCTTGTTCATGTGATACATGAACTCATCTATGGCATCTTCAACCTCATGAGCTAGGTCTCTAATGCTACCCACCCAAGTGCTCTCTCCTTGAGTGAGGACTCCCTTTTTATCAGCATCCTCTAGAAAAGATCTCATGCTTATAAACTCAAGCTTGATTTCATCAAGCTCATCACTGAGCCCTCCGATTAACAACGCTTCGTTCTCAATGACCGACGTTATCTTGCGTATCAAGAAATCTGCGGCAGCCTGTGCCATGATTGCTCCCATGCTGCTGCCCTTTCCAAGCACCTTGCTAGCTCGTTGATAGTTATTTGCTTGTGATTTTCGCTTACCGGCAAAGAAAAATTGAACATATTCGTTATTGAAACCACATACGTAGATCAGATGGGTCCCCTTTGTTAGAACCCCTCAAAAAACAGGGCAAGTGGAAAGGTCTTTAAGAAAAGGACTCGTTGCTGAACCATTGAGCAAGGCCGAAAGTCATTTCAGTACGAGTACTTTTAAATTTTTTTAACTGTAGATTTTTTTTTAGTTAATACAAAAGCTTAACATAAGATAGGCAATCTACTATTAAAAATTTTAAGAAAAAGTGTACTAGAAGAAATCTAATTTTATTTTCATTTCATTTGAATTTAATTTCAAGTTTGAAATGAAAATGAAATTCAAGTTAAATGCCAAATGCCTATGGCTGTATTAGAATAGTGCCTATTTATCTTTAGCAGACTGTGATGCCACGTTGAGAAAAATATACTGAAGGAGATCTGAGTCTCTTTCTCCTATAAAAAAAAAAAATGTCACATTTAATATTAATTTGAACATAATTTACCAATTTAATTCAATTTCATTGTTAAATTAGTTACGGATTCAAATATTAAATAGAGTTTATTGTCAATTTAAGGACATTAAAAATTAAGTCAATAAATTAAATTAGAATAACAATATTGCTCAATTTATGATCTCTCGAATCGACAATGTGATTTATGATTAGGTACCACCTAGTATGACATATACACACAGCCAAGTTTCAAATGTATTAACTGAGGTGTAATCCGTGGGCCATGGAAGTATAACCTAGCTATCCACACAATGGCCTGCACAGGACTATCCACAAATCCTTACCAATGCAGCAGACTGGATTTGCTTGGGTTGGATGGGAAGGGTTAAAAAAAGGTTAAAATGCCCTTGAGTTTACACCTACCATTCCATGTTAATATTGGCTAACATGCTTGAAAAATTATTTTAAATCCCGAAACTAAAAATTACAGATGCATTGAATTTGTTTTAAATTTAATTTGATTTTAAATACATCATTTCACCGTCATCCCATGGCAACTAGGAGAGCAACACATATAGGCTGTAAATTATAATTAACAATTAACTACTACAATTTTAAATAAGAATTTTGTGACAGAAAAGAAATCATCCACAAACGAGTAAAGATTATCTCCAGGAAATTTAGTTACATTATTCATGAAATTTCATTAATTACATTATTCAATTTGTTTGGCGAATCTCTTTTCGGAATTGCCTTGCAGCACCCAAAATTTTTTTGGAACTGTAGTAGGAAATTTTGCAGACCGCGTGCACTTTTGTCGCAAAGTAAATCGTTTCATGTGCTTGAAACACAAAAAGTTAGGGTGACCACCCGTTGCACCACCTTCTAGATTACTTCTACATACTTGAGGTGTTAGTTACACCCACTATTCCATGTTATCTTTGGCTCACGAGTCACGAGTTAAAAAAATCATATTTACATTCCAAGACGAAAAATTTGACATGCATTTGAATTTTTGGAATTCATTTGATTTTAAAATTTGTTATTTCACCGTTGGCATTTGATATTTCATTTGAATTCCGTATACATTTTAACTCTTAAAAAAAAATATCCAAGGCATATATTATTGGCACATAGATCAAAACATAATTTTTTTTAAAATGCATCAAAATTATGTAGAAATTAAGCTGATTAAAATCATGTTTATTCAATTGGACGCGAATCACCGTTATGCTGAATATTTACTATGTTGGTCGTTAAGTATGTTTGTCAAATACTTAATACGACACCATAATTAATACAATTAAAGTTAGCATCATGACATAACACAATCAACTAAATGAGTCGGGTTATGATGAAATTGTACGTACTCGACATGAATCTTAAATGACATAACCCGAACGAAAGTAATAGAAGAATTTTCAGGAACTCATCCAAAGATGCAAGATTCATTCGAAAGGACATTTTAGATGTGTTGAGGAATATAAAGGCCTTAAAGAAAATCAAGAGCAGTCCCCAGAAACAGAGAAATTTTTGCTTGCATGGCAGCTGCCAATTCATGTCTGATAGCCTGCTGTTTTTTTTTTTTTTCATTCATTTGTTTTGTCAATAGTTTGTGTTTTCTCAATGATAAACAACCATCGTGTGTAGAAGCATGTTCACTTATAAATAGTTTGCCTCAATTGAACTAATGGTAAGTCATCAATTATTGAACAAAATTGAATGCACGTGTACTCGAGGGAGATATGCTCTATTAATTTCAATATTCCTGCATCCTTATCAATTTGAACCTTAAACTATTCCCTTAGTATGCCAATGCTATTCTTTTTCTTCTTGAATACAACTAACTTGATTAATCTGTCTCTTGCTTCGTGTCTCATTGGTCCTGGTCCTCAATCCCATATTCCTTAATTCATCAAAAAAGGAAAAAGAATAATTATGGGCAAATCTATATGGTTGTATATGATCACATTACAGTCAATTTTCTTTGAAATTTAGAACTACTGAAACTGTCATTTGAATCTCATATTCCTTGATTCATCACTTTAGGTTCAAATCAGCATTGAATGCAACTCGCTAGAGTAGCAACACTGTTCGAATAGCCTACGAATGTTAGAACACTCTTACTAGAATTCGACGAGAATCCTCAGTAAATCACTAAACTCAACCGATTATTCAATAAATATACCAACAAAAAGCAATCACAAGCACACCAAGATTTAGATTGAAAAATTTCCATTGTACCGGGAAACAACCATGGAGCAAACTTCAAATCAATCCACTATAATTAACAGATACAGTAGTTTATTTAGATGATTTTTGTTTACATTTCAAACCACATTACTCTTAATTTTATTTTTTTATTTGGTACGTAAGCCACATTACTGGTAATAAAAATATTCATGACAGGTTCTTTAAAAAAACACATCAAGTGGGTCGACCCCATCCAAGAAATTGGAAAAGAAAAACCCTTTAAAAAATGACTTGCTTTTGAAAAAATATTTCAAGACGACTTGGAGTCTCAATTATTCAATGTACATATCATGACAACTAGCAAAGTAACAAATTAACGCCAATGTTATAATTAATAATCAACTAAATAATTATTTTTAAAAAAAAAAATACACAAAGTGGGTCAGTCTCATTAATAAAGTGGAAATAAATGTGTTTAAAAAATGACTTTCTTGTGGAAAGAATAGTTCAAGGAGACTTATGTGGTCTCGAATTGTCCTATGTACAAACCATGACAATTAGGATAGCAACAAATACACGTTAGCATTACAATTAAAACTTAAATAAATAAATAATTGTTGTTTAAGAAATACATCAAGTGGGTCGATATCATTAATAATGTGGAATAAAATATCTTTGAAAAACGACTTTCTTTTGAAAAAAATAGTTCAAGGTGCATTGCTGACACATTGATGAAGACATATTCTTTAAAAAAAGTAAATCAAGTTTTTTGGTGACATGCCCCTTGATTTATCTGGTTAGGCAAAACAAATAAGTGAATATGACACACAAAAGACACTAAGATGTATCTGGTTAAACAATTGTCTACATTCACGAAATATGATCAAATCTACTGTGAGAAAAAATTTGAAAAATATTAATACAAATTTATCGCTCAAATTTATAGCTAAAATTTAAGTCCTTAAACTCTTGAACGCCGCTCTCAACCTTACACTCTCTCATACACAAGATCTGCCCGTGTGCTCGTCAATTGGTGTGGCTTCATTGATAGAAATGTCAATAGTGGTGGTTGCCCACCATTTGTGAAACTTCGAGCCACCTACTCCCACACAAAAGAAAAGGTTCTTAAAAAAAAAAAAAAACGAAGACTTTTTTGGGGAAAAAAATGAAGCCGGCTTGGAGTCTCAAATCTCAATTGTTCAATCAGTACCTTTTTTTTTTTGTCCCTATGTCATAGTGATGATGTACAAAAGTAAATTTATGCACAATCAAATTAATCGAGTGTGATGTAAAATAATTAATAATAAGAGAAATATTAGATGGTTGGGTCTGAGTGACCTAATAACTGAAAGCGGCAATGGTGGCCGGATAACTCTACTAATGAGAGAGTACAAGGTAGTAGGAGAAAGAGAGAGAGAGCACAAGAGTACGCTTAAGGTGAAGTGTGTGAGATCTGCCCCTATGCGTAGGGGAGTTTACAATTTATAGGTACAAAGCCCTAACTATGACGGTGACGTGAAGGTCAAGCTACTAATTTATTGAGGAGAATAACTATTATTGGGGATATGAACTATCTTTGAGTAATGACTATCCCGATAATTGTTATCTCACATGCATTGACTCTTGAGTTTTAGATTGGACTAGGTCTATGTGTTAAGTATGAAATGTATTTTGATGATTTGGACACAATCTATGAATTGGGCTCAGACCTAATCTGAATCTAAGCTCGTCACATAGTTTTACAGGTCCAACAACAAGTTGTGGTGGCCATTAAACCAACCGTTGATCTTCGTTCAATGAGGACCTTAGGTTATATGTTGTATAGTATCTGATTAGCGTCAAGTATGGAGTGTTGAACGTGGATGAAAAATTATATACCCTTCCATTGAAGGATTGATTTGGAGAGCTAAAAGCGAAAAAAAAAAAATTATTAGAGAATCAATGAGGATCGATCTATAGCTGAAAAGGATCGATATACAAGATGGATAAAAGGTGAACATAATAGTTGGAAAGATCGATCCAAGAATTCTAAGGATCAATCCCATGATGCAAAAGGAGACAGGGGCTTTATATGGATCAATCCCTTGTTGAAGTTATTTTTTTTTAAAGTTATTAAAACAGAAAGTTTTATGGGATCGATCCTTAATTTTTAAGGATTGGTGCAAGGGAAATATTCCAGTTAACTTCAGAGTCCGCTTTCGTCCCAACTGGTAACCCTATTACCCTATTATAAATACATCTTCATGTTATTAAGAGAGTATTCTGATTCCTAGCCGAGCAATCTTCTAACCTAGAATTCTATTTTTTTTTTTCATCACAATTCTTGGAGATCTAGCCATCAATTGTGAGTGATGTTTTGGGCAAATAACAGTTTGCACCCCAAAAGATTAAAAAATTCTCAATTTATACCCTCAAAGATCAATTATTTTAAATTATATCCTCAATAAAATTAATTGATAGCAATATGAACCCCAGTCATACCACCCGTTGCGATTTTCGTTAAATTGAGAGTCAGGTGAGATGCACATGATAACTTTTATTGGATTCTGACCCTTCCCCTTCCCCTTCCCCTTCCCCTTCCCCTTTAACGTTTGTGTTAAACTGACGAAAATCACAGCGAACGTTATGACCGGGGTCACATTGCTACCAATTAATTTCATTGAGCATGTAATTTGAAACACCTTATCTTTGAGGATGCAAATTGAAAATTTTATAATCTTTCGGGTGCACACTATCATTTGCCCTAGTCTTTTTGTACTTTTTAGTTAGGGTTGACGTATTTGTAATTATTTATTCGGATCTTTATGTTTATACAATTTTCATTCTGATCTCAATGTTAAATTTTTTGTTTATCCAATTGATTGAATGTTTTTGGCAAAATTGGGTACTTTGTATAATTGTTTGATTATTCATAAATGGAATTGGTTTCTTGGTATGAATAATGCTTATAACACTACAAGAAATTGGTCTTTTAGCCGCGAAAATTATTGCGGCTAAATGCATAAAAATTGTCACTATATACTTTAGTGACAATATTTGTATTGCCACTAGGCCGCAACAATATGCGTGTGGCTAAATCATTTAGCTATGACATTAAATTGTTGCCACTAAAAGTAAATTTTATAGCCACACCATGAAAAATGCCACTAAATTTGAAAATTTTAGCCGTCATAATTATTGTAGCAAGTAAACTAAATTTTGCCACTAAAATATATTATATCACCACTAAAAGTCCGATTAAAACCTGACTTTTAGTGACAACAATTAATTGCGGCTAAAAGTATACATTTTACCCACAATTAAAATCATCACTAAAATTTGAAACATGGTTTTTTGACAACTCATTGTCGTTACTAATTAATACATTAAAATGAACAAAGAAACCAGTCGCATATTTGAAAGAATTTATTTTTCAATATTTTCAAATTTCACGTACCTTATTTTTTTTTCTTTTTTTTTGATTGAAATCAAGTATTACAAGAAGCAGATTTTACAAGAATCAAAACAATGAAAAGACTAAAATTCAAGGCTTTAATCACTCCAAAAAAAAACCAAACAATCTCTACAGTCTTCAATCCCCCTGTCCAGAGACATGAAGAGGCAGTATAACAGTTTTCTTCCTTAAAACTTTGGTACCCTGCTGATCTAGCTACTGCAGCTTCCTGGCCTGATCAGGAATGTTTAACAGACAGGAAAAATCAGTAGAATGAAGGACTGAAACCCATCACCCGTTAGAAAAGGAAGCCCTATCATTTACATATTAAAATCAAATGAATGCATATTGATCATAAACCGAAAGCACATATCTTTAATCACTTTTAGTGCTTACATCAACTACACGGTGTAGGAATAGAAGTGTGAGATCCTGGTGTCCCACATCGGTTAGGGAGGGTAAAAGTTGCTGGGCTTATAAGTAAGCCCCTCGCCTTACATGACGTAAGGCATTTTCCCAGGGGTACTGGGAGGAACAAAACCATGAGGGCCAGTGGGCCCAAAGCGGAAAATATTATACCATGTGGAGGGTGGGGTGTTACAAGTGGTATCAGAGCCGACTCTCGCCTGGACCGAATGTGGGCCCCTACCGTGCTCTCGTGTAGTGGGCGAGCAGGTAGCTGGTGAGCTGCTACACGGGGACGTGCAGCCCTGAGGGGGGTGGATTGTGAGATCCTAGTGTCCCACATCGGTTAGGGAGGGTAAAATTTGATGGGCTTATAAGTAAGCCCCTCGCCTTACATGGCGTAAGGCCTTTTCCCATGGGTACTGGGAGGAACAAAACCGTGAGGGCCAATGGGCCCAAAACGGACAATATTATGCCATGTGGAGGGTGGGGTGTTACAAGAAGAAGGTTGGTGACATTGCAGTTCTGCCTCGATGCGGTCATTAGAAATAAATTGTTGTGTTGTATAAACATATATGTGACGCCATTATCATACACAACTGGATCTTAAGACTCAGGATCACCCTAAAATAGATCAAAACACCACAAGAATCATAAGTAGTTCCGCTTCAGCTGACTTTACTCCTCAAAACTAAACAGTTACAATTGAAACAGAACAAATGAGCAGATTCAAATAGATTTCACAAAGAAACCTCGTACGAGAATTGCAATTTATACAAATCATCAGCAAACATAAGCTATCTCTAGCTTAATTCAATGTTACAAATCTAAAATCATTTGAAATCTAAGTAAATGAAAACTCCAATTCAGCTTCATTGAATCACTAATCTTATTAATTCAACAGTTTTCTATTTGAACATGAAAGTGTTCTAAATCCAGGTCAATAAAATACAAAAACTACACATAAGGTTAAACAAAAACATAAATTTGTCATAAATTAGAGATCTTAGCTTTTTTTAAAAAAAAATCAAATTCACTTCAATAGAACACCTGAACTAATGACTTTATCAAATTGTTATATATTTCTATTCCTTTTCCTCAATAAAACATCATGTTAATCCAATTCAATATACGCATATGCAATATATGTTTTCTTAATTTTTTGCCCAATTGAAAACAAAAATCCTCGAAGAGAGTGTAAGAAGAAGTGCAAACCTCTTTTTCGATGAGTTTGGTGAAGAATTTTTCAGCTTGAACAGCTGAGACATCACCACAGTAATTGCGCCAGACCAGAACGCGACCCTTGATGTCGAGAAGAAAAAGTGCGGAGGCAGCCCCAGCCATCGAGCTTAGGGTTTTGGATTCCGAGATCGGCGTCGTCAAAGGTTGATGAGATCTGGAAGTATTTATGTAATTAGATGAAATTGAGGGTTTTGAATAAGGAGATTAAAAGTGCGGTGGTGGCGATGGAGGTTGATGGGCCAGGCCCAAATAATCCAATCGATGTGAAAGGCCCGAACTAAATCAAGAGTCCAAGCTCGTAGAAGACCCAACATGCCCAATGAGGTCTAGGCCAGTCAAACCCACAAGGGAGCTACGTCACCAAGTCCTTTGGAGTGCACCTTGACACCCTTGCCCGTTGAGGAGAGGAGAGGTCGCAAAGCCATTATTTACTATTAAAATCTTCCTAATCCGTTGAGACCGCTTGACTACTTGATTAATACCCATTATGAGGCAACCACTATAAAATGTAAGCCCCACCAACACTTAGGGGCATCACACTCCTTTCAGGCAAATCTCTCATCTGTCACTCTAGATTGTAATTCTCTTCTTACACATCGGAGTTAATAAAATATCCGGCAAACCTAGCCATTAAAAGTGGACGTAGGTCATATTGACCGAACCACTATAAATCTTGACTTCTCTTTCTTTACTTATTTTACTGCATTTTATACTATTTACTTGACTATGGTGTGCAAACCAATTTGTGCATCATCAGTTTGGCGCAGTCTATGGGAAAGAAAATTCTCACTTCTAGAAAACTCTTTCTGTCAAATCCATGAATCCCCCTGAAGACAATCATGTACGAGAAGAGGAGGTTGTTCCTCCTCCACCTGCCAATCTGGTCCCAAATGCACAACAGATGCTGGACACCATGCAACAACTTATAGCCCAGAACCAACAGATTCTGCAGTTGATGCTCGAGCAACAAGGAGGAGCGCAGCCCGGACCTCAAGCTAGGGGAGCTCCACTCCCTAGTCATCAAGAAGCTCCCCCTCTGGGCGCCCCCTTAGGCGCCATACCCTTGGGAGTTCCCTTGGGCGCCCAGCCAAGGGGGGCCCACCATAAGGGCCCTCCTCCTCCAGCCCTTGCTCCTGCTCCCCATGGTGGAGACCATCCTCTCCAGGAGGATGAGGGTGAAAACCAAAGCATGGAGCATGGGAGCCATTTTCGTGGTAATTTCAGAGGACCTCCTCCTAATTAGTGGGATGAAAAAATTAAGGAAGTGCAGAATCAGTTGGGTGATGTTTTCAACGCCATGAAGGCACAGGGACCCGAAACAGTGGACTACCTGGTAAGTCGAATTGATACACCTTTCAAACCTGACGTGGCAAACTATCCACTTCCTCAGAAATTCAAGATGCCATCCGTCGAGACCTTTGACAGTAAGAAGGATCCACTGGATCACCTTGAAACCTTTAAGACTTTGATGCAGCTGCACAACGTTCCGGACGAAATCATGTGCCGAGCATTCCCAACCACCCTGAAGGGATCCCCTCGACAGTGGTTCGCCAAGATTTCCCCCGCCTCCATTGGCTCATTTGCTGAGCTGAGTAGGTCCTTCGTGTCACACTTTATTGGAGGGCGTCGCCACCAAAAGCCTGCCACACACCTGCTAAGCATAAAGCAGGAAAGAGATGAGAGCCTGAGAAGCTACCTCACTCATTTTAACGAGGAGGTCCTTCAGGTTGAAGAGCCCAATGAAAAAGTGACCGCCTTCCTAGGAGGCCTCCAGTCATTGAGCTTCCTTTTCTCGGTGATGAAACGCCCACCAAAAAGCATGCCTGAGTTACTAGCGAAGGCCCAGAAATACATGAACGCCGAAGACATTACAAGGGCCAGACGAGGTAAGTCCTCGAGAACGGAGGAGAAAAGAAAGAAGAAAGGCAGAGACGACAAGAATGAGAGTAATAACAAGCGCAGCAGGACAGAAAGGATACCTGCTAAAGACCGTCTTGGTGCTGCTCCCCAAAGAGATAGACAAGCCTTCACCCCCCTTAATGCTGCTGTTGGTCACATCCTATTACAGATCCAGGATGACCCCGCAATAAAGTGGCCAGGAAGAATGAAGTCTCCCTCAAACCGCAGGAACCCGAACAAGTATTGTCGCTTCCATCGCGACCATGGCCATTACACCGACGACTGCTATGACCTCAAAAGACAGATTGAGGAGCTCATTCAGCGGGACCATCTACGCCAATATGTGGCCGGTAGAGGACAGGCGCTGGCGCCACCTCATAACCAAGAAGACCAGCAGCCTATCAGGGAAATTCACACCATCTTTGGAGGGCTTGCAGGGGGAGGAGAATCTCTCTCTACTATGAAGGCTCATGCAAGGAAAGCTAGGCACCCCGATGAATTACGTCCGTCTAAGGCGCCCAAGTATGGCAACAACGAGGTCATATCCTTCTCAGACAAGGACTTGGAGGGAATCCAACACCCCCATGACGACCCTCTGGTGCTCACCATGACCGTCGCCAACTTCCAAGTGCGGAGAACTCTCGTGGATAGTGGCAGCTCTGCAGATATCTTGTTCGCAGAGGCGTATGACAAACTCAACTTGGACAGGGAGAGGCTACATCCTATCAGGTCGCCCCTTATTGGGTTCTCGGGGGAGAAGGAATATTCCCTGGGATCCATCACCTTACCAGTCACTGCCGGCACAGCGCCCCGAAGCTCCACGATCATGGTCAACTTCCTGGTGATAGATTATCCTTCAGCATAGAACATCATTCTAGGGCGACCTACTCTCAACACTCTAAGAGCGGTGCCCTCAACCTACCACCTCATTCTCCGCTTTCCAACCCCGAACGGAGTCGGAGAGGTCCAAGGAGATCAAGTAGCTGCAAGAGAGTGCTACGTCTCCTCTATGAAGGCAAGGAAGCTACAGGAGGCACTGTAAGTGGAGGTCTCGACCCAAGGGATGACGCCACTGTAGAAAGAGGAGAACCAGTCGAGGAGCTCACCCCAATGACCTGGGATGTGGAGTATCCAGACAGAAGAGTGTATATTGGCTCTTCCCTTTATGAAGATTTGGTCCACCAGCTCGTGAACTTTTTAAAACGTAACATGGACATTTTTGCATGGTCACATGCGGACCTGGAGGGCATCGACCCTGAGGTAGCCAGCCACCGCCTCAACGTCGACCCTCACCACAAGCCTGTTCGTCAAAAACTAAGGGGTGCCTCCACTGAAAGGGCCCAAGCAATGGAAAATGAGGTGGGAAAATTGATAGAGAACGAAGTAGTTAGAGAGGTAGTCTATCCTGAATGGCTCTCAAATGTGGTGATGGTGACTAAAGTTAATGGGAAGTGGCGCCTCTGCGTCGACTTTACTGAGCTCAACAAGGCACACTACAAAAAAAATCGTTTTTTGCGACGATTTTTTTCGTCGCTAAATTCAAAAAAATCGTCGCAAATTATTTTTTGCGACGTTTTTTTTTCGTCGCATGTTCGTCGCAATAGCCTCGTCGCAGAAAGTATTTTGCGACGTAATTTCATTTGCATCGCAAAAAAAAAAAATTTGCGACG
Source organism: Ilex aquifolium (assembly GCA_951799425.1). Taxonomy (NCBI): domain Eukaryota; kingdom Viridiplantae; phylum Streptophyta; class Magnoliopsida; order Aquifoliales; family Aquifoliaceae; genus Ilex; species Ilex aquifolium. The sequence continues at coordinate 8,187,359 of OX637392.1, forward strand.
AAAAAAAATCGTCACTAAAAGTCAAAAAAACGTCGCTAAAAACCCATTCCATCAGCTTAAAAAATCGAAAATAATAATGAAATTAATTTTTTGCGACGTAAAAAAATCGTCGCAAATAATTTTTTACATAAAAATAAAAAATAATAATTTAATTAATTTTTGCGACGCAAAAAAAATCGTCGCTAATATTTTTTTACATAAATTAAAAATGTGAAAAATAATAATTTAATTAATTTTTGCGACGCAAAAAAATCGTCGCTACTATTTTTTTGCATAAATAAAAAATGTGAAAAATAATAATTTAATTAATTTTTGCGACGTAAAAAAAACGTCGCAAATAAGTTTTTTATAAAAAATGTAAAAAAAAATAATAATTTAAGTACTTTTGCGACGTATAAAAATCGTCGCTAAAAAGTTCATTTTTTTTTATAATAACCTTTTATAAAAAATAATATTCTAATAAAATTTTTCACCTGTACACCAATAATACCTGTTTTAAAAATTGTATTCTAATAAAATTCTAACAAAAACATTTTTTTCTTTTTAAAAAGAAAGAAAAAATTTATTTCAAAAAATGCATTTACAAGAAGCAAAGAACAACAGCTCTACAAAAAAATAAAATGGCTTTAATCCTTCAAAATGGATTAAACCATTTCTAATTACAAATTGGAAATGTCAAAAAAACTAAATGCCTTCAAACTTCATTCCATACTCCAGCTCACCCATCAACATGGCATCGCCTCGCCCAGCTGATCTTCCACCTTTCTCATCTGCTACACTCTCGATGCCCATACTACAAGGAACATATTCAGTATCAAATATTAACCTAAGACAAACTTACCAGAATATAATTTTTCATTTTGACAATATTAACAAAAAGGAAAAGTGGCTAAGAATAAATCAAGAAGAACAAGACAACCAAACAAAATAAATGTAGGCTTTTGATCCTGACCTCACACCACGAGTTCCATCAAAGGTGCATAATCCAATTTGGGAGCATATCTTATTTGCAATATCAAAAATCATATATATACTAGCACTAGCCACGCGGCTAAAAACACTTTGCAATATCAAAAATCGAGGGCCTGTTTGGTTTGCGTTTCAAAAACAGGTATCCGAAAACAGTTTTTGAAAAGAGTTTTAAGAAATGGTTTTTAAAAATTTTTATATTGCAAAACTTGTTTGGTTATATATTTTTGAAAATAGTTTTAGAGAACAAAAAATTAAAAACTTGTTTGGATAATAATCTACAATTCCCACTTCTCCCTTCAACTCTCTGTCTCTCTCTTTCACTGTGCATCAAGACCACCACCAACCCAAAACCACCACCAACCGACTACCACCCAAAAGCCACAACCACCACCAAAAATCCACAACCACCACCCAAAAGCCACAACCACCACCCAAACCGAGAACCACCCAAAAGCCACAACCACCACCAACCCAAAACCACCACCAATCGACAACCACCACCAACCCACAACCACCACCCAAAATTCACAACCACCCGAAACCCACAACCACCACCACCGAAACCCACAACCACCACCAAAACCCACAACCACCTAAACCCACAACCACCACCTGTGTACTGAACCCAGTTATAGGAAACAAAAAAAAAAAAGACACTAGAAGGACGAAGAAGACGCCGAAGTTGTTGAACCCAGAACGCCGGAGATGTTGAACCCAGAACGCCGGAGAAAAAAATTCAGATCAGATCTGTGTTTTCGCCGATTGAACCAGATCTGAACCAATCGTCGGAGAGGTCGCAGTAGATCTAGTCGTCGGAGAGCTCCAGTGACTGTGTGTGGGTGTTTTGCCGGAGAAGATGCAGTCGCCGGAGAAGGCGCAGTCACCGAAGAAGACTTCCGTCTGATAGAGTATGTGGAGGGAGAGAGAAAGGCGGAGAGAGTAATGAGAGTCTGGGAGGACAAAGGCAAAAGAAGAAAAAAAAAAGTATACTGTGTAATGAGAGCTTGTTTTGCTTCTAAGAGAACTCGAAGGGGAGACCACTTAAAAGAGTATATTGTGTCTCCGTGTTTTCAAAGTTTTGGCAGAAAAGCTTAAAAACAAGCCCAGCTTGTTTTCTAGTTTTATGCTTCAATTCTCCAAGTTTTCTGAAAATTGGAGAACAAAATAACAAACCAAACAAGTTTTGAAATTTTTTTGAGATTTGAAAACAAAAAACAGTTTTCAAGAATCAAACCAAACAGGGCCCGAGCTTTTTAAAATATTAGTTAGTGCACACGTGCGTTGCACGTGGACCAATTCGAGTTGTAATTTCAATTTTTAGTTTTAAATTTTTTGTTCAGAATGTGAGTATTTGAGCAAAAAAAAAAGACAAAGGAATATGTGTTTGAAGATATGTTTATTAAATGACAAAAATTGAAACAAAAAGAAGGAGATAGAAGAGTGCTTAGTACACATGATAGTCTACCTCCTTATATACAAAGAAGAGGAAGTTGAAACCTACTTGGTTCTCCTGTTAATGGTCTCTGGACAAGAGAATGATGTACTTGACCATATTTTTTTCCTCTGCATCACTCTGTCTTAGAACCAAATAAAGATTTTTATGCTATGTATACTTCTTACTCTATAAATGCTATTTGAGTAGGTAGGGTTGTAGGTTCAATTCTAACCTCATCTCGATCCCCAACTTATAGTAGTTCAAATGATCACAACTAAGTTTTGTACTACCATAAGATTTTTTTGATCAAATTTGGATCAAAGCTCTAGCTTGAATGGTTGATATACAACCCTTTGGTTTCTCCAAGCTTCAGTGTAATATATATGTACATTAGTTCAGCTAGAGCTTGATAAGAACCACTTTCCGGAAAGTCTGATGAGAACCAAACATAATTTCACCTAGCTTGTTTAGTATTATACTACAAACTTCACTGACCTGCAACATTTTAGCACTCTTACAATTTGTTATTGCAATTATGAATTATAACATACTTCAAGATATACCATTTTATCAAGCTCTAAATCTATTTTTCTATCAAATAAATGACAAGAAATTGGACCAAATCAAATCAACAATCCCACAACTGTAATCATGTGCTCATACACCACATAATTGCAAGATAACATATTTGTTATGAACAAGCATCAAATTGAAATAAAACAAACCTAATTTGTGATTTCATATTGTGCACATACAAACTGTGTTGCTACAAAAAAAAACTTGTCCATTTCCTTGCAATTGAATGTTTGCAATTTCATTTCACATTAGAACAAGCAATTTCTCCAATGCCTTAAAGAGAGAGAGGGAGAGGGGAAGGTGAAAAAAAGGGTGAGTGTGTGTTTGTTTATGAGCAAAAAACATGAGTAGAAACCCATCAAACCTCTCATTATAACCAATGCCTGAATGAAGGGTTTTGAAAAGCAAATAACTAATGCCAGAGAAAACTTCTTACAACTCATTCATTTTGCTATCAAATTGACGACCTTCAAACTGAGATCCCTTTGGTGTGGCACCTGCCATGACTGCAAAAAAATTGACAATCATTAATAAGGTGAACTCATACAGCTCCAAAAATAAAGTAAATGACAGATTGCATGTTTGTATTCACAAAGCATATGAGAGAGAGAGAGAGAGAGAGAGAGAAAGATTGAGGGAGTCTTAAACAAATTACAGGACATATTATAACCTGAAAAATATTTTTTTTTTCCATTAATTTGAACCATACGCGCACTAAACATAACTCATTTGTTTATCAAATAATCCAGCCAACGGCTCCTTTTAATTCTTTTCCCCAATTGCATTTAACTCTATTCAATCGAGCTTCAATGAGCAAAAAACTACATTACCAAAACCTAGATGCTTCCCCCGTCACCCTTTCCCTTTGGGTTTTTTTTTTCAATTCCACATAAAGATGGGAAATTTCAAAACCCAATACTTAAGAATAAAAAATTCTTCCTCCAACACACAACATAGCCCCAAATATTCATCCCAAAAAACTGAAGCATCGAACAAAATACAATTTGAATAAATTTATATACACATACCATGCCACTCTTTCCTCTCACGGAAGAAAACAAAGATTGCTATGTGATGTTCAAACAATAACACCTTGTGTTTTGATGCAGGTCAAGAAGCTTAAAGGGATCAAGACTCGTATTGTTTAAACTCATATGCATCTCATTCAAGAATATGCAAAGCCCAAGACCGACAACTTTATGGATGGGATTGGGATTAACTCCAAATTGTCACATCCCTACAAAGAAAGTCAAACAAAAGAAAAGAAAGAAAGATTACTATGTGATGGCCAAGCGATAATCACCATACCTTGGTAGAGATCTAAAAAACTTGAACTCTTGAAGGGATCAAGATTTGTATTGTTCAAACCCATATGCATCTCATTTAAGAATATGCAAAGCCCAAGCCTGAAAAACTTAGAATCATAAGATATCTAAAAAATACAAATCAACCTGCAGAAAGATCGGATTACTTCCAAATTGTTGGTTCCCCAAAAAGGAAAAAAATACAAAAAAAAAAAATCAAGGAAAGAAAGATTGTTGTGTAATGGTCAAACGATAATCGCCATACCTTGATACAGATCAAAAAGATTGAAGGGATCAAGTTTAGTTTGTATTGTTCAAACCCATAAGCATCTCATTCAAGAATATGCAAAGCTCAAGAGTAAAAACCATAGAATCATAGGATATCTGCAAAAACACAATCCAACACGCAGAGAGATAGAATTACCACCCAAGTTGTTAGTTCCCCAAAAAGAAAATAAAAATCAAGGAAAGGAAGATTGCTATGTGACGATCAAACGATAGTACATCACACTTTGATAGAGATCAAGAAGCTCAAACGGTTCAATATCTGTATTAATCAAACCTATACGCAGCATTCAAGAATGGTTGAGTGTCTATGTATATTTGCTCTGCCAAAAAGAGAGAGAGAGAGAGAGATTTGCTACTCTCTTCCTTTTGGGTACTAAATATCTGCTAGTTGTTTTACAGGGTATTATAATAAAAAATATCTTCTTTGCTTTTTATATTTCTTGATCTAGTTGCTTAAATATTACTATAGAATGAAATAGTTTTTGATTTAATTTTGCTGGAATGTGGATTAAGTAAATTTTTAATACATGGTGTGACCTCTGGTAGATTTTGTTAAAAGAAAAAAAAAAAGGTTATAGCCTTACAATTTCTAACCCACTAATTAATCAAAAATAACAAAACACACCACATAACACATAAATTCTTTATTTTTTTTGGTAGATTGAAAAGTTATAATACACGAATTCAACATAACAATTATAAAGCATGACAGATTTCAATAAATTCATCTGATGGTCTCAAATAGATTCATCTAACGGCCACCAACATCCCTCTCAAAATCATTCACATTATAATTCAAATGTGACGTCAATACCTAAGTTGTTTTATAAGATTGATCTTATAGGGATAGGGGGGAAGAATACCGATCACCTACTTAATGAAGGTCCACTGAAAATGCCTTATCTTTTTTCCAAAGGATTTAACAACACTACTAATATAGAGCTCGAAAGACTATAACAACATAAAAGTTTTGCTTCTTTTTTTTCTGCTCTAAGTTGCAATTCAAAAAAAAATATAGGATACTTGACAACCATATAATGAAAGTTATGTAACTTATGTTATAAGTTTGATGTAATATGGCTTATCAGTCATATTTTCTAAATTTACATCAGTGGGACTTAGAATGCCAATCGTTCTAGATGACCTAGAAGAGAATGCTTTTGGGACAAGTTGCCTAAACTTCTCTCTGGGAACATCCAACGGACACCAACCTCCTTCAAAAAATGGAGCACCCATTACCACATCTAAGTGAGTTAGAGATTCAAAGATGATAACATGAACTAAAAACAAGAGATTCAAAGGTGGACAAGACGTCCAAACCAAAGACAAGTCGAAGCAAAGAAAATACAATATAAAGAAACCAAAACTACATCACACAATAAGCTGTCCAATTCGAAAATACCCGAGTTTTTGATTAAAATGCATCAACTGTTGAGCTCAGCTGGTATCTCAGGTTCCTTCCTTCACGGAAAAGGTACAAGATTTTCGAAAGACATGGTATTGGGGATCCTTACTTCCTTCAGAGAAAAAGAAAAGGTAAAAGAGCTTAGAAGGAGAATAGTAGGGAAGGGTTTATGGGTGAGGGAAAGGCTACTCGTCATTTAGCCCATGCTGTTGTACCAGAAGAAGAGATAAATTGAAAGCCAATCAATGTCTTCTTTCCATTTTTTGGAAATGGGGCCAATAAATTTCAAGTATGTTATAAGTGTAGAATTCTTGCCAAGCTTAAGGTATCTATAGGCAATATAACACATGGTTGCGCATGAATGCATCTCATTCAATACAGTCATCCTTAATCACTGTAGGGCTTAGATATTTGCCAATCCCTGAGTAAGAAAGGTACAAAGATTTATATTCAAACATTAATATGTCAATTTCTCAAAACTCTACTGCCAAACCCATCACCCCCACTCCAAAAACAAAGAAGGAAAGGAAAAAGAAAGAAAGATAACGGCAATATAATAACAGCTATCTGAAAAAATCAAGCCATTGCACATAGAACTTGGACCAGACTCAAATTTCCATTATCGTCTCAGGAAACAACTGAAACCGAGGCCAACCCATATACAAATTGAAACCCACAAAGGAAAAAAGTTGCAATCAAACAATGTATAGTCATCGAAGAGGTAAAACAAATAGAAACCTACAAAGAAAAACTTGCAATCAAACAACGTATAGTCATTGAAGGGGTAAAACAAATAGAAACCCACCAAAAAAGTACCCGAGTTTTTGGCCAAACTAACAGTATTTTCCAAAATAATTCCCAAGTTAACACCCCAAATGCCTCATACGGCAACATTAAACACATAAACCCAGATGAGCTACAAATCTGAAGCAGCAAATCTGAGAGAGAGAGAGAGAGATAGAGAGAGAAAGAGACCATACCGTGGAGCCTTCAGCCGGTGGAGCCTCAGTTCAGACAGTGGAGCCTCAGACGGTAGAGCCTCAGTTTTGGTGAAAATTTGAAGCAGCTTTGTTCGATTTTGATCGATTGATTTTGAGAGAAAGAGCTTTGTTTATTTTGATCGATCGATTTGTTCGATTCTGAAGCAAATCTGAAGCAAATAGCTACGCAAATCTGAAGCAGCAATCACTGCGATAGATCTTCTGTGGAGCCGATGGAGCCTTCTCGGTGAAGCTTCAGTGATATTCGGTGAAGCCTGCGATGAAGCCTTGTCGGTTCTGTGCTGTGGAGCTTCAGTGAGACAGAGAGAGAGAGGGCCAGCGGTGGCTTGTGGCTTCGACTAGCAGGGAGAGGCAGAGAGAGAGAGAGTCTGTGTGTGTGTGTGTGTGTGTGTGTGTCGACTGAAAACGAAGAGGCAACGACGGGGAAAGAGATAGAAAAACAGAGAGAGGGAGACGGTGAGTGAGAGAGAGAGTGTTGGAAACGGGAAGGTGAAGAAGAAGGGGCAGCTAGGGCCATGGACGTATTTAAATACTAAAAACGACGTCGTTTTGAGTATAAATGAATTTTCTTTCGCCCAAAAACGATGTCGTTTCTCTTTTAAAAAATATATTTTGCGACGAAATATAAAACGTAGCAATTAATATTTTAATTCTAATTTAAAATTACAAAAAACAGAATTCTGCGACGAATATAAAACGTCGCAAAAAATAATTTTATTCAGCTCCCGCCATCTTTCAGGCCAAAAATAAATTGGGAGGGAATCACATTTTAGCGACGTATTCCAAAAACGTCGCAAATGAAATTGCCAAAAAGGAAATTTGCGACAAAATTCAAAAAACGTCGCAGATAGTAAACATTTAAATTATACCATTTCAATTTCATTCAATTAACACCCAATTCATCAAATTAACATTCAGATTTAACAAACTGACATTCAATTTCATCATATTAACATGTAATTTCATCAAATTGACTTTCAATTTTATTAAATTAACATTCGATTTATCAAATTGACATTCAATTTCATCAAATTAACATTCAATTTATGAAATGGACCTTAAATTTCATCATATTAACATGTAATTTCATCAAATCGACTTTCAATTTTTTAAATTAATATTCGATTTATCAAATTGACATTCAATTTCATCAAATTAACATTCAATTTATGAAATGGACATTAAATTTCATCATATTAACATGTAATTTCATCAAATCGACTTTCAATTTGATTAAATTAACATTCGATTTATCAAATTGACATTCAATTTCATCAAATTAACATTCAATTTATGAAATGGACTATAAATTTCATCATATTAACATGTAATTTCATCAAATCGACTTTCAATTTTATTAAATTAACATTTGATTTATCAAATTGACATTCAATTTCATCAAATTAACATTCAATTTATGAAATGGACCTTAAATTTCATCATATTAACTTATAATTTCATCAAATCGACTTTCAATTTCTTTAAATTAACATTCGATTTATCAAATTGACATTCAATTTCATCAAATTAACATTCAATTTATCAAATTGACATTTAATTTCATCAAATTAACATGTAATTTCATCAAATCGACTTTCAATTTCATTAAATTAACATTCCATTTTATCAAATTAACATTCAATTTGATTAAATTAACATTCGATTTATCAAATTCACATTCAATTTCATCAAATCGACTTTCAATTTCTTTAAATTGACATTCAATTTCATCAAATTAACATTCAATTTATGAAATGGACCTTAAATTTCATCATATTAACTTATAATTTCATCAAATCAACTTTCAATTTCTTTAAATTAACATTCGATTTATCAAATTGACATTCAATTTCATCAAATTAACATTCAATTTATCAAATTGACATTTAATTTCATCAAATTAACATGTAATTTCATCAAATCAACTTTCAATTTCATTAAATTAACATTCTATTTTATCAAATTAACATTCAATTTATGAAATGGACATTAAATTTCATCATATTAACATGTAATTTCATCAAATCGACTTTCAATTTGATTAAATTAACATTCGATTTATCAAATTGACATTCAATTTCATCAAATCGACTTTCAATTTCTTTAAATTGACATTCAATTTCATCAAATTAACATTCAATTTATGAAATGGACCATAAATTTCATCATATTAACATGTAATTTCATCAAATCGACTTTCAATTTTATTAAATTAACATTTGATTTATCAAATTGACATTCAATTTCATCAAATTAACATTCAATTTATGAAATGGACCTTAAATTTCATCATATTAACTTATAATTTCATCAAATCGACTTTCAATTTCTTTAAATTAACATTCGATTTATCAAATTGACATTCAATTTCATCAAATTAACATTCAATTTATCAAATTGACATTTAATTTCATCATATTAACATGTAATTTCATCAAATCGACTTTCAATTTCATTAAGTTAACATTCCATTTTATCAAATTAACATTCAATTTATGAAATGGACATTAAATTTCATCATATTAACATGTAATTTCATCAAATCGACTTTCAATTCCTTTAAATTAACATTCGATTTATCAAATTGACATTCAATTTATCAAATTAACATTCAATTTATTAAATGGACATTCAATTTCATCAAATTAACATGTAATTTCATCAAATCGACTTTCAATTTCATTAAATTAACATTCAATTTCATCAAATTAACATGAAATTTCATCAAATCGACTTTAAATTTCATTAAATTTACATTCAATTTATCAAATTGACATTCAATTTCATCAAATTAACATTCAATTTATAAAATGGACATTCAATTTCATTAAATTGACATTCAAATTTACATGTGAATTAAATTGATATTTTTTTTAATTTTGTTAAAAAGCATCCAAGTTAATTTTTTTGTTGATTTTTAATTTTGTTAAACTGTTATTTGCGACGTTTTTTGAAAACATCGCTAAAAAACATCCAAGTTAATTTTTGTTATTTTTTATTTTTTGTACACTGTTATTTGCGACGTTTTTTGAAAACGTCGCTAAAAAGCATCCAAGTTAATTTTTTTTGTTGATTTTTAATTTTGTTAAACTGTTATTTGCGACGTTTTTTAAAAACGTCGCTAAAAATCATCCAAGTTAATTTTTGTTGATTTTTTATTTTTTGTACACTGTTATTTGCGACGTTTTTTGAAAACGTCGCTAAAAAGCATCCAAGTTAATTTTTTTGTTGATTTTTAATTTTGTTAAACTGTTATTTGCGACGTTTTTTGAAAACGTCGCTAAAAATCATCAAAGTTAATTTTTGTTGATTTTTTATTTTTTGTACACTGTTATTTGCGACGTTTTTTGAAAACGTCGCTAAAAAGCATCCAAGTTAATTTTTGTTGATTTTTTATTTTTTGTACACTGTTATTTGCGACGTTTTTTGAAAACATCGCTAAAAATCATCCAAGTTAATTTTTGTTGATTTTTTATTTTTTGTACACTGTTATTTGCGACGTTTTTTGAAAATGTCGCTAAAAAGCATCCAAGTTAATTTTTGTTGATTTTTTATTTTTTGTACACTGTTATTTGCGACGTTTTTTGAAAACGTCGCTAAAAAGCATCCAAGTTAATTTTTTTTGTTGATTTTTAATTTTGTTAAACTGTTATTTGCGACGTTTTTTAAAAACGTCGCTAAAAATCATCCAAGTTAATTTTTGGTGATTTTTTATTTTTTGTACACTGTTATTTGCGACGTTTTTTGAAAACGTCGCTAAAAAGCATCCAAGTTAATTTTTGTTGATTTTTTATTTTTTGTACACTGTTATTTGCGACGTTTTTTGAAAACGTCGCTAAAAATCATCCAAGTTAATTTTTGTTGATTTTTTATTTTTTGTACACTGTTATTTGCGACGTTTTTTTAAAAACGTCGCTAAAAATGAACAAAGTTAATTTTTTTGTTGATTTTCAATTTTCTGTAAACTGCTATTTGCGACGTTTTTTAAAAACGTCGCTAAAAATGAACAAAGTTAATTTTTTTGTTGATTTTCAATTTTCTATAAACTGCTATTTGCGACGTTTTTAAAAAACGTCGCTAATAACTTTTCCCGCCAGCTCTCCCGCCAAAGACAATTCAGAGGGAAAATCATTTTTGCTACGTTTTAGTAAAAACGTCGCAAAAAAACTTGCCAAAATTGTATTTTGCGACAAAATTTAAAATCGTCGCTCATAGTCTACTTTTTGCGACGATTTTAAAAACGTCGCAAAAAAAACGTCGCAAAAAAAGTATTTTGTTGTAGTGGCATGCCCGAAGGATAGCTACCCACTACCACGAATCGACCTCCTCATCGATGCCACAACAGGGCATGAATTGCTCACCTTCTTGGATGCATATTCTTGGTATAACCATATTAGCATGCACCCCCCAGACCAGAAGAAGACATCGTTCATCACTCCAAGGGGGACCTACTGCTACAGGGTCATGCCCTTCGGATTGAAGAACGCAGGAGCAACCTATCAACGACTGGTGAACAGGATGTTCCAGTCACAGACCGGGAGAACAATGGAGGTGTATATGGACGACATGCTGGTAAAGAGTCTCACAGTAGCAGATCATATTGACCACCTCCAAGAAACTTTCAATGTTCTCAGATCATACCACATGAAGTTGAATCCTGAAAAGTGCGCCTTTGGCGTAGGCTCAGGAAAGTTCCTTGGCTTTATGGTCAATCAGAGAGGAATTGAGGCGAACCCCGACAAAATCAAGGCAATCTTAAATATGAAGTTGCCCTCCTCAACCAAGGAGCTCCAACGCCTCAATGAGAGAATTGCAGCGCTCAATAGGTTTGTTTCCAAGTCTGCAGACAAATGTCTGCCTTTCTTCAAAATTCTCCGAAAGCCTTCGAGTGGGGACCTGAGACAGAGGAAGCCTTCCAAAAGCTCAAAGCCTACTTGGCTACACCTCCACTCCTTTCACACACTACATCTGGTGAAACTTTATATCTATACCTTTCTGCTTCCCCATCAGCAGTGAGTTCCGTCCTCGTCAGGAACAGTGACGGAGTACAGAAGCCGATTTATTATGTGAGCAGAGCATACCGGGGATCAGAAATCAGATATTCAGAGCTAGAAAAATTAGCACTGGCCCTCATTTCAACAGCAAGGCGCTTGCGGCACTACTTTCAGAGTCACACTGTTGTTGTCATCACAGATCAGCCTCTAAAGAGAGTCTTGGGAAAACCAGATGTATCTGGGAGACTCCTAAAATGGGCAGTGGAACTAGGCGAGTTCGATATCCAGTACCAACCAAGGGCGGCTATCAAAACACAAGTCTTGGCGGATTTTGTTGCGGAGCTTACACCTGTAGAGGAAGTCAATGAATATTCCACGCTTCAGACATCAAGCCCGGACACCCAAAGCACGGTGATACCCAACGAGGACACCCAGATGCCCAGTCCAGGTCCCAAGACACTCCCAGGCGCCCAGGCCTCCACACCAGGCGCCCAGCCACTCCCTGGCGCCCAGAACTCCACCCCGGGCCCCTAGGCCTCCACTCCTAGTGCCCAAACCCCCTCCTCGGGCGCCCAAGCCTCCACTCCTGGAGCCCAGGCCCCCTTTTCAGGCGCCCAGCCACTCCCTGGTGCCCAGAACTTCTCCCCGGGCACCCAGGCCCCTACTCCTTGCGCCCAGGCCTCTACTCCAGGCACCCAGGCCCCCACTCCTAGCGCCCAAGCCTCTACCCCAGGCGCCCAGCCACTCCCTGGCGCCCAAAACTCCTCCCCGGGCGCCCAGGCCTCTACCTCAGGCGCCCAGCCACTCCCAGGCGCTCAGGACTGGTGCCCAGTCCCCTCCCGGCGCCCAGCCTGGAGCCTTGACACCTCATCCTGATTTCTTGACTCCCGCAGTGCTCAACGAACTCTCCTCTTCGTCGCTCTAAAAGCTTTATGTGGATGGATCATCAACCTGAGAAGGAGGTGGAGCTGGCTTAATCCTAATTAGTCCTGATGGCACTCCCATCAAGTATGTTGTGAAGCTCCACTTCATTGCCTCCAACAATGAGGCAGAATACGAGGCTTTCCTCTCTGGACTAAGGTTGGCGATTGAGATGAAGGCTCAACACCTCGTCACTCACAACGAATCTCAGCTAATAGTCAACCAAGTAAAGGACGAGTTCGAAGCAAAGGGAACCAGAATGCAGGAGTACCTCGCCATGGTGAAAGTCTTGGTCGCCAAGTTCAAAAACTTTCAAATCACCCACATCCCGAGGAAGGAGAACATGGCCGCCGATGCGTTAGCCAGGCTCGCCTCGTCCTCAGACGCCCCACCAGACATTCATGGGTCACCAGTTCGAACCAAGCAAGTTAGGCGCGGAAGCTACAAGTGTCAACTATGCATCTGCCGAGGCAAACTGGATGACCCCAATAAAAGCATACCTCCAAGCAGGTGCGTTGCCTAATGACCTTCTGGAAGCCAGGAAGCTGAGGATGAGAGCCTCCAAGTTTACTATTTTACAAGATACTTTGTACAAAAAAGGCTATTCCCTGCTGTTATTGTGGTGCCTTTCGCCTGAAGAAGCTGACTATGCCCTGTGAGAGATCCATGAGGGGATTTGTGGGAATCATTCTGGAGGGCGCTCCTTCGCCCACAAAGCGCTCAGACAAGGCTACTTCTGACCTAGTATGATGAGGGACGCCCAATAATTCGCCAAGAAGTGCGACAAATATCAGCGCTTCGCCACTGTGCCTAGACAACCACTAGAAGAACTTACGGTTGTCACAAGTCCATGGCCCTTCTCCAAATGGGGCATCGACATCCTAGGCCCCTTACCCCTCAGCCAAGGACAGTGCAAGTTCGTGGTGGTAGCGGTGGACTACTTCACTAAATGGGCGGAGGCAGAACCCTTAGCAAAGATAACAGACGTAAAGGTGAAAGATTTCATCTGGAAAAGCCTGGTCTGCCGCTTTAGGATACCCCACGCCATTGTTAGCGACAACGCCAAGCAGTTCGACAACAAGCTCCTAAACTCCTTCTGCTCCGACCTTCAAATAAAGCAGCCTCATTCCAGCCCGGCGCACCGGCAGGCTAAGGTCATGGTGAGAACGGTGCTATGCAACCTAAAGACAAGGCTCGAAAAGGCAAAAGGTCTTTGGGTCGACGAGCTCCCAGGTGTATTATGGGCCTATCGAACCACACCAAGAACTCCAGCTGGAGAAACCCCCTTCTCCCTCGCCTTTGGAACTGAAGCAGTCATTCCAGTGGAGATCGGGGTGCATTCTCTAAGGGTCCAACACCACGACCCTGTCACCAATGAGGAAGGACTCCGCATCAACCTCGACTTGGTAGAGGAGGCAAGGGAGATGGCTGTGGTCTGCAACGCGGAGTACAAACGTCGCATGGTAAAGTACTACAACTCGAGGGTGAAGCCGCGTTCCTTCCAACCAAGAGACTTGGTCCTTAAGAAAGTAATCCTTGCCACAAATGATTCGCGAGAATGAAAGCTGGGACCGAATTGGGAAGGACCCTACCTCATAATAGAAGTGGTGAGGCCGGGCACCTACAAGATACAGAGTTCTGAGGGAAAAGTTTTGCCCCATCCATAGAATGCCGAGCACTTGAAGAGGTACTACCAGTGACACCTTGAGAGATTCAAAGTAGAAAAGTTGGGGACTTGATCTTATTTTTTGTACTTTTTCGGGGCTATTACTCGATATTGCTTTTCATAAGCAGTGGAATAAATAAAAAAAAATTTTTAGGTTTACTCAAAAGATCTTTGCATTTTTGGATTCAAGTTCAAAAAAGCATCAGTGGCAAAAACCACTTTCACAAAAGTAAGGCTACAAAATTCTTTTCAAACAAAGAAATAAAAAAATTCCTAAATCAAAAAGTCCCTAGCACTCTAACTACTCTCATGGTCGTCATCCTCCTCCTCGTTATAACCCTCGGCATCCTCAGAACCTCCATCACTCTCATCAGGCACCTCAGTTGCCACGAAGCCTGAGACATCAGTATTGGGGTAGGCAGCAAAAATCTTTCCCCGGAGCTCCTCGTAGCCGTCAATGAAAGCTTCTGCAATGCCATACCTCAGGTCCGCCTCAACCTGGGAAGCTATTTCCTGAGCAGCCTTCACCTCTGCCTCTGCTGCAGTCTCTTTGAGCGTGGCCCTCTCGCGGGTCTCCGCAAGCTCAGCCTCGAGATTGGCTGCCCTCCCATGGGTCGCCGAAAACTCAACCTCTCTAAGCATGGCCCTCTCGCGGGTCTCTACAAGCTCAGTCTCACTGAGCGTGACCCTCTCACGGACCTCAGCAAGCTCAACCTCGAGCGTGGTAGCCCTCCCATGGGTCACCGAAAGCTCAGCCTCACTGAGCGTAGCCTTCTCACGGACCTCAACAAGCTCAGCCTCGAGCCTAGCCACTTTCCCATGGCTAGCCGAAAGCTTAGCCTCAAGACCAGTCGCCCTCTCATCAGAAGCCCTCCCAGAAGCTTCAAGCTCTGCGATTCTCCCCTGAGCAGCTAGAAGTTCATTTTTCACAACTTCATGGGTGTGCTTCAACTGGTGATAAAGGAGGGTCCTTGAAAACATACACATAGATGCAGTTGAGGCCTGAGGAAAAACAAAAGGCAAAAAGATGTCAGAAATATATGAAAGGAAGGGAGAAAAGGGAGATAATAAACCCTTACCTGAGCCCAGCTTTCCAAAAAAGAGTTGAGGATTCCATCGGTGCCCGTGGAACTAAGCTCGTGCACATCCCTGGCACACACAAACTTCCCAATCCGATCCCTAATGACCCGCATGTTACCCAGCATAGAGATACCCTGAGAAGGCGCCTCAGAAGAAGTTCCCACAGGAGTGGATGAAGGGGGAACAGAAGGTGCGGCCAATAGGGGAAACTCCGAAGTAGGAGATGCAACTGAGGGTGTAGGCACCTCTGGAGGGGGCATTGGACCAAAAGGCGCCCTAGGTATTGCTAGAGGGGTTGATTAAGGAGAGCTCCCCTCGGGCGGTACCATTGGAGAGGTCACTTGGGAGACCTGACTCGTCCTCGCCATCTGAGGCACCCTCGCCACCTTGGGAGGAGGAGGACTCCTACCAGAAAGGAGAGACCCAATCGCCTCCCTATCTATTGCTACAAATAAATAAAGTGTTACCCAGAGGAAAAACATCAAGTAAAGGAGGAAGGTACAAAATGATCAACTCACCTTTCCTCTTCAAAGATGAGCCGCCAGACTTAGGGGTTGCACGAACTCCGAACATGAGAACTCCAAAATCCTTTTCAGGATAATCCCTCACCGCTTGTAGTTTCCATTCTTGGTCCTTAGGAAACACAGGAGGATCTGCAAAAGGAATGATGAGTAAAAAAAAATATATGAAAAAAAAAAAAATGAAAAGAGCGAATGAGTGAAAGTAGGTGTGAAGCATACCAAATTTCTTAGGGGTACCCCATCCTCTTGGTACCAAAGCTCTGTCGGCCTCTACAGTCCACTCTCCGCCAACAAATAAAAAGCGACACTTCCAACTATGGCAATTGGACCGCAGTCTAGTGATCAACCTGCCTTTCGTGGTAAAGTAATACCAACCTCGATTGGGAGCAGGGGTCTCGCTCAGAGTATAAGCTACATGAAACTCCTCCGGAGAGGCATTCTCATGGTGCACTCTTCTCCACAGCACCAAAAAGCATAATAAAACCCTCCAACCATTGGGTGATAGTCGCCCCGGGGGGAGTGAAAAATATCAGAGAATGCTACAGATAGAGGGGGACATGGGAAACCTGAGCTCAGCCTCAAGCATCTCCTCATAAATAGCAATATCCCCAGAGGAGGCATCAGAGGCGGGCTCATCCATCTCAGCTCGACGGCATAGTACAGTTGGGGGAATGTGATAAGAAGAAATAATTCTCATGATATCATCGGTGGTGAGCAAGCTAGAGAGGGTATGTACCTTGGACCCATCATCAGCTATTTTACTTTTGTACTTTTTCTTGCGGGGGCACGAAGAGTTGCTTGAGCTACCACCTGAGAGGCCCTGGGGAATTTGACCCTGAGGAGTTTTATTTTGGGAAGTAACACTTGAGGGAAAAAGATCATCACCACTTCTAACCACCACGCCCCCAATACGAGTAGACTTCTTGCCTGAGCTCCTCGAATGAGCACCCAAAGGAGCGCTCAAGGCGTGCTCGCCCGAGGTTTGCTCACCCAAGGCTTGCTCGCCCAAGGTTTCCTCGCCCAACACTGCAGGAACATCCACATCCATGTTTTGCTTGCCAAAAATGCTCAGATATGCACGAACAACCGCACGGATAGCATCTGTGGATTGCGTTGCGCACCCAGTAGTCCCGATCTACTAGCCCAAATTGACTAGGCCAGCGCCTAGGGAGGCACCTAGCTCAATCCGCTTGCCCCAACTTGCCAGAACAGCGCCTGAAAGGGCGCCTGATCCCACCTGCTCGCTCGCCTGGCCCGCTGTTAGCTTTTCCACCGCAGCCGCACGCCCAGGCAGTTTGCCCAGGCTGTCCAACCCTCTCCCCTGCACGCCTAGGATGTCCAGCTCTCTCCCTTGCTCGCCTAAACTACTCAAATCAGCCATGCGCGCAACAGACGCGTGCCCAGCAGCGCCCAATGGTGCCTCCACTCCACCGCCAGCACCACATTTCCCCAAGCTCCCTCGTCGGTTAAAAATGGCTCCTCCTCCTTCCATAGCAGTGGGTACTTGTTCTCCATTCTCCTCAATCGACATAGCCTTCAAATGCTCAAGCTCAAGAATGTCAAGCCTTGGGTCCTTAAAGAATTTCAAGAGGGGTTCACCTTCACACTCTCAAGTTTCTGTGGAGTAGGTGGAGTTTGGGCTCTCAAAGGGGTCAAGGAGAAGTTCAAAGGTGAAGCAAATAGGTAGAATGAGGAAGAAAGCTATTATTTATAGCCTAGGGTTTAAAAGAGAGAAGAAGAAGCCCAAATTGGAAATCTAGGGCACCTTTTAAAAAAAAAAATCCAAAACTAGGAGAAGATTTGAAGGATCTTGAAATATGAGATAAAACCCAGGAAAGTCATCTACGAGAAGGAGTCTTCGCCGCCTAAAAGCTCAAGATTCAAACAAATGCCCCTTTCTCCAAGTTTCCTTAGACACGGGGACATTTGGGGGCAAATGATGGGCCAGGCCCAAATAATCCAATCGATGTGAAAGGCCCGAACTAAATCAAGAGCCCAAGCTCATAGAAGACCCAGCAGGCCCAATGAGGTCCAGGCCGGTCAAACCCACAAGGGAGTTACGTCACCAAGTCCTTTGGAGTGCACCTTGACACCCTTGCCCGTTGAGGAGAGGAGAGATCGCAAAGCCATTATTTACTATTAAAATCTTCCTAATCCGTTGAGACCGCATGACTACTTGATTAATACCCATTATGAGGCAACCACTATAAAATGTAAGCCCCACCAACACTTGGGGGCATCACACTTCTTTCAGGCAAATCTCTCCTCTCTCACTCTAGATTGTAATTCTCTTCCTACACATCGGAGTTAATAAAATATCCGGCGAATCTAGCCATTCAAAGTGGATGTAGGTCATGTTGACCGAACCACTATAAACATTGACTTCTCTTTTTCTACTTATTTTACTGCATTTTATACTATTTATTTTGGGTGATTTTTTTTGTAGTGTAATTTTCTACAAGTATTTTAATTAATTCTTCAAATTTTATTTTCAATTCAATCAAATTAATTGTTCATTCAAAGAAATATTTTTCGGTTGATTACACTAAAATTGAAAATCAACCAAGACAATTGATATTGCATAAATATAATTATCTTATAAATATGTGCAAATCCAAATCCCAAAACTAGATGTTCTTTTTCCAAAGTATTGTTTAACCTAAATTTAATTTTATTCTTTCCAACATTTTATTCAATTTACCCATTCATTGTGGATCGGTCTTGAACTACACCGAGTTCTTCCTACAGCTTCACAAACTACACTTGGGTGTGCCACATTCGAAGTTCTAGCAATATGGAAAAGGGATTTTTTTTTATATAATATCCAGATTGTACTTTTTGAAAGTAAATTTATAATTTTTAATGATTGAATTATATTTAATTATAGTTATTCATTATTAATGACAAAATGCCATGATCAGCCAAAATATTGTGATCGATAATTGAATGTTCTCATCAATCATAAATAACGGAGGACGTACACGTGATTTTGTAACCAAATTAACAATGCAAAACAAAAGTAAACAAATTTGATAAAATATTGGACAATATATGATCAAGGGCAGTTTTTAATACTATTTTCTTAAGACATATTTCGTCCAGACAATTGTGCTACTGTTGAATGTTTGCTTCTTATGATATAAAGATTTCATTCACTTACGTGAAGTACCACTATCTGTATGTCTGTAGAAACAAAATCTGAGTTTATACTTTTTCTTGTTCTCTTTCTTGTGAATTCCCAAGTCGCAAATTCAAAATTTGTGGGGTTCTATCTATTCCATCTCTCTAGCCCCGAAAAAAATCCCTCTTCCGTTTCTGAAGATTCTCTAATGACCCCAGTAATTGATGTATTGCAGAAGAATCCAGATGCATTTATAGATGCACACGTGACAATTCGGAGCAGTCACAGACAAAGTTATGAAAGGCACTAAAAGAACCTCTTTATGGTAAACAGACACAAAAAATAAACTGAAAACCATAAGAAACTTTACACCTCGTTTGGCAAATATAATTTGTCCAAAAAATATATTTATATAAAACTCAAGTCCAAGTCCAAAAAATATATTTATTTAACACTGGGATGTCCCTTGCAACCCAACTCAATGACCAAACTTGGGTATATTACCTCGTTATTTTTTTTTTTTAAACCTATAATATCTAAGTTCACTTTTCATTTTTCAAACTTATTTCCAGCTTTTAAATGGGATGTTTTACAACCAATTTTTAATTCACCTCTTAATTGATTCGAGTAAATTACTCTTATTGCAAAGGAAAAACATTGTACCATGGACCAGCCTCAAACTATCAGTGAGTCCCACATTTATTGAGCTCAAAGTAGACCAAAAACTGATTTCGTCTAACTACATATGATTTTGTTTTAACTATGATATACCATTTTAAAAAAAATAGTCATAACTTGTGTCTGAAGGCAGTGTGCAATTCAAAAAAAATCGAACATTGATCAAAAACACGAAACAATCAAAGCATTGAACATGGACGCGCACTAAGTTGAAAACCTAAATTGCATCCTTAACACATTGACACTTTGCATACTTGATCAGCAAAGTATTACCTTTATGAAGATTCTCGTAAGATAAATTTCAATTAAAAGATGGAGAAAACCAAATTTTAATGATCAAAATCCCATAAATGTATATTGAAAGAGTATAAAATTCAGATTTTTGAAACTAAATACCTAATTAGAACTAACGGTAGTGCCCAACAAGAGATTCTCAGTTCAAGAACTGTCCTTCATTTGTTCAACTTAATGTCATCACTTTAGTGAAATAAAGTGAGTTGGAACGTTTTCTTTTCATTCATTAGAAGAAATATTTGTGTCTGAAGGCACTATGTTATACTAAACAAAAAATTGTCAATCTGTATTTAATCAAAACAATTTGGATAGAGTTTTTTTTTCTAAAAATAGGACTCTAAAAAACTATCAATTTGTATAGATAATCTATAAAATGATAATTATACAATTCAAATGTTAATTAAATAAATAAACTGTGACACTGGTACGACATTCCTCAAGTTATATTGCACAAATTCAATCAAATTGTGTTTGCCTAATGATGACCCATAAATCAATCTGTGTTGTCTATACAAAGGACCAAGTAAAATATGTTTCAAAAATAAACAATATGCTCCTTTTATACATCTAAAGCAGCTTAAAACTGTTGTTCCTACATGAACAATTAACCTTGGCTGCATTATATGAATACTTGAAAAAATGAAGGGCCAAACATAAAATTGTGTAGTACAACCATTTTCTCATAAATTTAGAAAACATATAAAAATTTTCAGTCCCAGGCAACTTCAATCACACAATAAAATGACATAAATTACTTCTAAATAAATCTCTACCTCAATAAATCAATAAAAATTGAGTTTTGCCCAATTCAAAATTTTGTACCTTTAGATTACATATTTGGATCAACCTAAAATTTGACCAATTCAAAAACCAAGCTTCCTTTGCTTTGCTTTAATGAGAGAAATTGACATCAATGTAGAAAATTTTAAAATTTTCGACAGAGTATCCCCTAAATATATGATCCAAAATATTTCAATATGCTTAAAAAATTTATATACTTCATAATCATACCCAAACCACACTATAGTTCTGCTTAAACACAATTATTTACCAACTACCATAACCACATAATAATATTTATCATCGTCTTGCCTAAGCATAACATTTACGAACTACCACAAAACATTATAATTGTCCTGCCTAAACATAACTGTTTACCAAGTACCATAAAAACTCAATAATATTAACCATTGTCCTGCCAAACATAACTATTTACCAACTATCACAAAAAAACATAATAATATTAAGGGAGAATTACACTCAGACCCCTGAGATTTGTCACTTAATCACTCAAACCTCCTGATATTTAAAATATTACACATAGACCCCCTAAGGTTTGTACACGCGTAACACTTAAACCCCTGCTGTCAATGTTCGTTAGTATATCTATATAATAAAGTACAATACAATTTAAATCTCAAAAAATAAATAAAATGACTTTTACTTTTCGCAGTTGAGATCTCTTTAAATTTTACTTTTTTTTTGGAATAAAATTAAAAAATAAACAAGGAGTCAAACTATAATGAGCACAATATATTCTAACTTTAATTTGGATAATTTGGTAGTTTCATTTGATCGTTTAAACGACTAAATTAAATTCCAATAGAAAGTATAATTGTATACTAATTATGATTTTTTAAGAAAAAATTAGATTTTTATTTTTGATTTTATTTCAATAAATGTCATAGTAGAACTTGAATTTTGGTTGTAAAACTTAAAATATTTGATATTCTATCTTTGATTAGAGTATTTTTGGCCTAATTATAATATTTTAAACTTGAGAGGTCAAAATATTATACACCTACAAATTTCAGGGGGTTTGCGTGTAATTTACTAACGGACATTGACGGCAGAGGTCTAATTATTACGCGCGTACAAATCTCAGGGGGTTTGTGTGTAATATTTCAAATATCATG
Source organism: Ilex aquifolium (assembly GCA_951799425.1). Taxonomy (NCBI): domain Eukaryota; kingdom Viridiplantae; phylum Streptophyta; class Magnoliopsida; order Aquifoliales; family Aquifoliaceae; genus Ilex; species Ilex aquifolium. The sequence goes on from OX637392.1 coordinate 8,209,531, forward strand.
TGGTCTGAGTGATTAAGTGACAAATTTCAGAAGGTTTCAGTGTAATTCTCTCTAATATTAACTATAGACTTACCTAAACACAACTATTTACCAACTATGAAAACAACATTAACCATAGGATTAAAGAATCATCACTAAACGTAATTATACAGTGGACTTGCAAAATGAGTTATTCTTTAATCTAGTTTCCCAAAATGGGTCATCCATCATTCTTGTCATCAAACTTTCTCTTTATCACCATCCTAAATGTTCTTGTATCAACTTATATCCTCATTCTCCGGTTGGGAGTGTACAACAATCTATTATCTACAAAAAGCAATAAAAATAATACACGACATGACTTATAAAAACAATAAACTTGAAAAAGAAAACAATAAGATTAGTTACCTTATTCGTATATCCCCATCGGGAAAGCTCAATTGTATTTTTTAGGTTCAACTCCTACACTTCTTCATCCCAATTCTATAGAGATTGAATCAAATCATAAAGATAAAATTGCATTATTAAAATGATTGTCTAAATAAATTTTGCAAAGAAACTATACCTTATTCGTATATTATTCAGTGTTTTTTTTTGGTCAACCATACTTGCTGACTAAGGCTAACCTCGAAAAAATTCCCGCAGGATCACCATTGTATCGAATCTGTCCACGATTTCCTAGGTGGTACTCATTGACAAATTATTCTCGATAAGTTATAGTTGTATGAATGCATGGAAGAACAAACGAATTGATTGACAAACTACATTGTTAAGATCCCACACTTTTTAGAGATACTACATTCCAAATAATTGAAGCAATCACTTGGCATCAATGCAAAAATTCCAAAATTCAGAATTTGAAATTTCGTTGCAACTAACATTGAGAAAATCTTTGCGTTCAAACCTTTAGCTAAACTTGAAATCAAAAAAAAGAAAGGAAAAAAGAAAAGGTTTAGAAAACAGTGTTGGCAAAAATCAGAACATTAAACAAATTGTTGATTTATCATTTAAAACATGTAAGTGTGATGTCGGAACTCTTAAAACAACTGATGACAAAGTAACATATTCCCAAGAAAAGTGAAAACAGAGAAATTAAGGGTCAATTATTTTGTCCCTAAATAATTTGAAGCTCTTTTCCCCAGTTATGCGCAGCCAAATGTGGAAGACTTGCTATTCAGATTTCCCCAGTTTTTTATTGAGTATGTTACTGTTTGATGTTATTTTTTTGTTGAGTGTGTTACTGTTTGATATTACTATTTTTTTGTTGAGTGCGTTACTATTTTATATTACTATTTTTTTGTTGAGCGTGTTACTGTTTGATGTTACTATTTTTTTGTTGAGCGTGTTACTGTTTAATATTACTATATATATATATATATATATCTGTGTGTGTGTGTGTGTGTGTGTGTGTGTATATATGAGATAAAAAAATAATTTTAATGCTAGCACAATTTTCAAGTTAGGAGTTGTTATATTTGAAAACATTGAAACTAACAATAATAGAAAATATTTATGGTAAGGGTAATTATGGAATACATTTCAAAAAGAATTTGAAATGTTTTAAAATGTGTACTTATTGACAACTATTTGATGAAAAAGATGACTTAATGGATTATAAGTTTGAAAGTAGTACTTAAAGCCAAATAAGTTCTACAAAAAATACTCAGTCAATTATCCGTATAAACTTACTAAGGCTTTCTTCAAAAGCCGATGTAGTAAGTAAGTTCACTTCCCAATCTTTCAAACTTATTTTTCATCTTTTATATGAGGTACTTTAGGACCAATTATTCCTTTGCCTCGTAATGGATTTGAGTAAATAAACATTTAGTGTTAATCTCCTTGCAAAGGAAAACACATTGTAACGCACACCAGGCTCAAACTCTGAGCCAATACCATATTTATTTTGGCTTAAAATTGACCAAAACACTCATTTGGTCTAACAATATACATACATATCTATCTATATATAAAACAAAAACAAAAAAAAAAAAAAATTGTGGTGAGATGGGTTGATAAGTCTTCCCTTTACAAATGCTTAATTTCTAGATTTTTGAAATATTTAATTACCTCCATCCAATCAAGTTATTCTATAATAATTAAGATTATAAAGTAAAAAGTCTTAGATCTTTCAATGTATAAAATACAATTTGCCCTTTTTGAAAAAGCAACTGTTTATAACTCATTTAAGTTATTTTTTTGCTTTAGTTAAGTAAACAGCAGCCTGCAAAATGCATGTCGACACAATTTCAAAACTAAAAGCATTCACAATTCTCTAAAATAAGTTATTAACAAATAGATAATCTGAATAATCACCGATAATCGGAATCTAATTAATATTCCAAATTAATAAATTAAAAATTTAGACTTAAACTTCGCTCATACAATTCAATCTTATAACTCTCTTCTATCTCTAATTCTCTATCTATCCTCTATAATGACATGCTAAGTGGCCGATCCAATCATTCTCGAATTCCACTTAGCCAAATATGAGTGGATATTTTTAACAGATTATTTGAGTCTGAAATTCAATAATGGATCTAAATTTGGATATGCCAAAATTTGATCTAATTGTAATTGGGTCTTATTTCTGTAAATATTTATAGCTTATGATAAAATTGAGTGGTTAGTTATATGATGAAATTGAGTGGTTAGTTACATGATGAAATTGAATTAAAATTAGGATTCAATTAGTTAAAATTCAACTCTAGTTCAATCAAGGATCTGATCGAAATTTTGATTGGATTTTTAATACCCAATAGATTTGGATATTGAGTGTAAAAATGAAATCTGTTAGATAGTCGGATCAAATTTAGTATGACCAACTTATTTGCGAGTCGTAATGAATTTTGATGATTATTGTTCAATCGTTCACTTAAATCTAATGATTACCCCTACCAAAAAGAGACTCTGGTTCTAAGATCCCACTAAATATGAGGTGTCCCAGTAAAATCTAGAAATGGAATTAAAAATTTAATGATGAATTATTGAACGTGATCAAAACTTACATATTCTAAAATTGAGAAGATCCTGATGCCTCTTTCTTTACTTTATTTTTTCCTTCTTTAGTGGAGTGTAGTGGTTGGACTTAATTAATATTGATCGAATTTACTATTGTCATTGGATTAAGAGTATCCCTCAATCGGTATAGATCATCTGCTGTTTGCAGGGGTGTTCCCTTAAACGGTGTCGATTTGCACATGAAATGACGCCGTTTCATTTGCAAAACGGCGTTGAACAGTACTTCGGAAGTACTGCAGAGGATCCCCGTCCCCCTCAAGCTTAGGAAATTCATTGTCAATCTAAGAATAAAATGGATTGTATCACCAAATATGTTGCATTATAAAAACTTTCTTGTGACATCCGATCCAACTGCATTACACTGGGACAATTACATATCTTCTTGAGTTTAGGAAAGCTGACAGTAAATTATTCTGACCTTTGTGGAGTAAGTAATGAATTTTTAAATATTTTATAAAATAGAAAAAGTTCTGATCTTAAAAATCTTAGGATGAAATTTTCCTGAAAAATGGCTTAGTTCACAGCAAATCTGTTGCTTATTTTCAACTCTATTATTACCTCATTGTATTTTGTTGTATTTTGTTGCACCTTAAACATTCGACGATCTCGTGACTCCATAAAATCTGTTGCAATTCATTTTACATCACCATTGAATGTTGTTTGGAAGGAGCCTAAATAGTCAAATACTAAAATGGTGCCTAAGCTATGATGACTATTTACTACAATGGTTGTTAAGTAAGTTTGCCAAATAACGACATGATTAATAAACAATTTAAATTAGCACCAAGGCATAACACGACCAATTAAATGAGCCGAGTTATAGTGGAATAGTACTCGATATGAATCTCAAATGACATGGCCCGAACGAAAGTAATGGTAGAATTTTCAAGAACTCATCCAAAGATGCAGGATTCTTTTAGAAGGACATCCCAGATGTGCTGAGGAATGAAAAGGCATTAAAGAAAAATCAAGTGCAGTCCCTAGAAACAGAGGAATGTTTGCAGTCTGGGCAGCTACCAATTCCTTTCTGATAGCCTTTTTGTTCCATTCATTTGTTTTGTCAATAGTTTGTGTTTTCCCAATGAAAAATCAACCATCGTGTGTAGAAGCATGTTCGCTTATAAATAGTTGGCCTCTATTGAACTAATAATAAGTGATCAATTTTGAACAAAATTGAATGCACGTGTACTGGAGGAGGGGGATCTCACGATTGAACATATATGCCACTTCGTAGATATAATAAACACAAATTTTCATATAGTGGGGCAGAATAGAAAAGACGATAATGAAAGCGGAAATAGAAGGTGATGAGATACATATTCTGCGTGTTGCACGAGTTCGTTACTAGCAATTTAATAAATAAAAAAGTGAAAAACAATCACATGCACACCAAGTTTTAGATTGAAAAATCTCCACTTTATAGGGAAACAACCATGGGGCAAACTTCAAAATGATCTACCATAATTGACAAGTTACAGTGGTTTATTATCTCAAGATTGTGCCTAAATCTTGAGACCAATACAACCCCAATGCACTCCAAGCTAAGATATAAAAATAGATTACAATAAAGATGGCCATAGTATTCCACCACAAGACTCACCGCATTACAAGAGCAATAACAACATACATACTAATGATCCTGCTACAAAGCCAAAGGCTGAAAGGCTGTCTGAAGAAATCTTCGTCCTTGCACCTTATTCCTAACAAAAATGCCAAACGTTGAATATAAGAAAGCATAACCGTAAAGACGAACACAAACAAACGGGGAACACACTGACCTTTTCATATGCTAACCAACAGATTAGGAAGGCCCATTTATTTTTTTATAAAAAAATAAAACATAAGAAGGAAGCATTCGCTAATATAGGAAAATAATATTGCTACCGTGATGAACAAATTTACATACTTGTATTCTCTTTCTACTTGAATCTCCTTCAATTCTCTTGCTCTCAATGGCCGATCATCCATAATGTATAGGAGACTCATTTATATATGGTGACTCTCACTAAAAATCCACTATTAATGAAAATCAAGAAAAATGTTCGTAGTAGGTGACATGAATCCTATTCTCTTTGCTTTCTGACTAAAAGTATGAACCAGTTGTTGGTTGGAGATGCATGTCCTTGGAATTGAAGTACAAGATATTTTAAAAAAGTGATCCACAATAGAGAATATGTTTAGCATAATTTCGTGGGATAAAGTCAAAGTAGGCTTTTTTCACAACAACTCAAATGACAAAAATAACGGAACAAGAAGGATAATTATTTTCGAATTAAGAAGGGGTGGGTAATATGGTGTCTTACCTTCTTGCAATAGATTCAAGACAAGTTTTTGAATTGCTTTGTCCCAGATGCTGATTTGTAAAAATGATTGATATTGGGGATATGTTGAACTTTTGGGCGACCCACACTCTGTTCACCATGTATCTGTTGGATGAGCTCACTTGAAACGGTATCCAAATCCAATTTTTGGAGATTAGTGAGATATTCAATGCCATGAGGTAACGTCTTCAACTCCATACATCTTACTACCATAAGTTTTTCGAGATCTGGCATCACTCCCCTCTCTATTGTTATCTCTTTCAGTTGCGGGAGATTGACTAAGAATAAATTCTTCAGCTTTTGGAACCCAGCATCAAAAAGTAACTGTTTTTCAGAATATGCATTGTCAAGTACAAGAAATCCTAAACAAGGCAGCGCTTGGATGAAAGGAAGCACATCTTGTGTCAGTCTAGACCAATGCAACCACAAAAACGTTAGGCTTCGAAGTGAGTGAAACCAGTGTGGCACCTTCTCTAATTTCCCCACCAATTGCAGAGTTTTAAGGCGTGGAGGAGCTGCAGTGAGCACATCCATTCGCAAGGTTTCTTCCTCATCTTTTACCGCCACAACTAAGGTACAAAGGAGATTCATATTTTGGACTGCGGTGCACAAGTCTTCCTCATCTGCTTCTCTTACCTTCGTAATGCTAAACCTTGTAAGCTGTGTCATGCTCCTAATGCGTCTCATTAAATTCGATTCTGCTTCAACACCACTCAGGACTTGCAAATTCTTTAACTTGTAAATATTTGGCGTGGTTGGTATTCCAAAATAATTTTCAAAAACTTCAGCTCCATGAGGGTTGTCACGTATCATAACTAGATAACGCAAGTTCTTCAATTTTGTTATTCCTGTTGGAAGCACTTCTATTCTTGACCGGCCAATGTCTAGTGTTTGTAGGTTGGAGAGCCTTCCAATTGATTTTGGAAGCTCCTTAACCTTAGTCCTCCTTAGGCTTAAATATCGCAAATTGAACAGATCCACTAATTCATCTGGCAATTTCTCAATTGGTGCATTCTCTAAATCCAATACCCTTAACAATCGTAAGCCAGATGGCAATGTTACCAAAGATGGAGAAATCCTATAGTCAATGAACACAAGAAGTGAACGGAGCTTTGACATGCCCTTCAATGATTTTAGCTGCTCTTTTATTGTTCCGATCGACAAGCGACGTGCTCCACTCTGTTCACTTGCTTCTTGATCATCATACAGAGCCCCAAAATTCTCGGCCGCCACTATTGAAAGAGCAATTTCCCGTAAAAGATCATGCAGCTTACATCTTTTTGGCCTTCCTGATTCGTTCCTCCTCACAACTTGAAGCAAGTTTCGTTGAATGATTTCCATGAGATAGCTCTCTGCCACTTCTTCTGGTGTTATTCCCTTCACTTTTTCAACAAACCCTTCTGCCATCCAAAGTCTAATAAGTCTCTTTCTCTTTAACTCAAAATCTTCTGGAAATAGACAGCAATATAAGAAACAATGCTTCAGTTTGTATGGCAGTTCATTGAAGCTAAGTAACAAGATAAGCTTCATCTTTTGCAGCGAGGGGTTGTTCCTCAACTCGAAATCCAAGCTATTATTAACCTTTTCCCATTGTGATTCCAGTTTCTTTGATGACATGGCACTGCCCAAAGCCACAAGAGCAAGAGGTAGTCCTTCACATTTGTTGACGAGGTTCCTAGCCAAGATTTGAAGCTCTTGAGGACAAAGTCTATCCAGATTATTGGAGAATGCTTTCATGGAAAAGAGATCCCAGGCCTCTTTCTCTCCCAGTGGTTTCATATGGTGAATGCGACTTTTGAATCCGAAAGGTGATGAAGCTATATTTTCATCTCGCGTTGTAAGAATTACTCGATTTCCAAATCCTTCATCTGGGAGAGATACATTGATTTCCTCCCAGAGCTTACTACTCCATACATCATCCAAGACAACTAAGTACTTTTTCGCCCCTAAATAGCTCAGCAGTGTACTAACCAACTTTCTAAACCCCATTGTGTTTAAATTGGTAGGAACTGATTCCTTGGCAGCGCTGTAGAATTCCTCAATCATCCTTCTCAGTAAATCGTCAACAACATATTTTTGGGAGACAGTGATCCACGCATGACAGTCAAAATGCCGTTTTACTATTTGGCTATTGAAGGCCTTGGAGACTAGAGTGCTTTTGCCCGAACCACCCATTCCTACCACCGAAATAACAGTACTGCATTGTTGTTCTTCCTCCGTTAGCCATTTCACTAGAAGTTTATTATCATCCTCAACCCCCACCAATTTGTCCTCCTTGATGAAGAAAGATGACTCTGCATAGTTAAACAATGTTTTTTGATCATCAACAGAGCTCGTTCCTTCTATTCGTTCGATAGCAAAACGTTTTCTTCTTTCCTCAATGGATTTGATCTTTCTATTGATCTTTTGTAACTTTGTGGCAACTCGATGCTTCACCCATAGATTCTTTGGAAGGCGAATTGTCTGGTAAAAAAGCCTTGTGAATTTCCCCTCATTATCCTGCTTGTTCATGTGATACCTGAACTCATCTATGGCATCTTCAACCTCATTAGCTAGGTCTCTGATGCTAGCCACCCAGGTGCTCTCTCCTCCAGTGAGGACTCCCTTTTTATCAGCATCTTGTAGAAAAGATCTCATGCCTATAAACTCCTCCTTGATTTCATCAAGCTCATCACTAAGCCCTCCAATCAATGATGCTTCGTTCTCAATGGCCGACACAATCTTCCCTATCAACAAGTCTGCAGTAGTGGAGGCTAGTTTTGCTTCCATCTTTCAGCTTTCCTTCCGAGCACCTTGCTACCTTGTTTATTGTTGTTTATATTTGTTATTTTTTGCTTAGCTGCAAGGGAAAATGTCTATGTTAGACACAAATGAAATAAGAATATATTCGACAAGTTTTTATAAAAATGAGGCATAGTCATTGGAGGCATGTAGTGGTCTACATCGTCCCATCTATTTTCTAAGTTTGGGGGAAGGCTAATATTTTCAACCTACATGCATTTATCTTCAGAAACTATTTTAATATTTTCAACACCATTTTTGGGTTTTTTTTTTGTGTGGGATAAGTTTGACCATGTAATCTTCTTCCACCACAGAAAATCTATACGATGTTGTATGAAATTTTGTTTGCATTATTTAATTTGCTTAGCAGATGTATCTAGGAAAGGATTATGTCTAAAAATCATATTGCATTCTCCAAAGAAAAATGTTAATTGGCTCTAATCTGAGGACCTATTTCAATGTAACCATTAGATTAAAAGAAAGCTCCACTCCAATGGTTGTATTGAATTTAGGTTTCTGATTATGTTCCTAAATTAAGTCCCTGTAGAATTGTTCTTCTCTGAATATAATTTAGAAGTTGTGTAGGAAATTTCAAAGATCACATGTACTTTTAAACCTAAAAATATAAACCTGCCGTTTAGTTTTTCGAATGTTATTATTTGGATAATATTTATTAATATAAATTATCAAATTATTGTTGAACTAACAGTGAATTCCAATTTTATTTTGGGAGCCACGGTCGAACACTCTCGCCACCAACGACAATTTAAAGTTAGGATGACCACTCTGACACCACCTTCCACATCACTTCTACAGACTTGTGGTTTTCTTAGACCCACCATTCCATACTAATTGTGGCAAACATGTTTGAAAAACCATTTCAGATTCCAAAAATAAATATTTCGGATGCATTTGAATTTGTTTTGAATTTCATTTGATTTTAAAATGTTATTTTACAGTCAAGACTGTGACATGCATTTGACATTTTTGTTAAATTTCATTTACATTTCAAACCACTTATACTCTTAATTTCATTTTTTCACATAAGTAAACCACATTACTGGCCAAAACAATATTTACGAATTGTATTGTTGGCAGGCAGATTGAGACATATTCTTTAATAAATACATCGAGTGGGTCGATCCCATCAATAAATTGAATAAGAAAAGCCTTTAAAAAATCACTTACTTTCGGGAAAAAATATTTCTAGGCAGCTTGGAGTCCCAATTGTCCAATGTGCATATCATCACAACTAGGAAAGCAACAAATTTACGTTAGTATTATAATTAACAATCAACTAAACAATTAATTATTTTTTAAAAACTACATAAAGTGAGTCAGTCCCATTAATAAAGTGGAAAAGCAAAATGACTATTTTGTGGAAAGAATAGTTCAAGGAGACTTGGAGCTTTTTAGAAGTTTGGAGAGAATTCAGGAAGGAAACAACTTGACACTATTTCAATAGTTTGCCCATAAATTTTTACCCTGATGTCTGGTTGAGATGATTCATGCGGCATTGAAAAGAACACTTCCAACACTACAAAGGTGTATTTCATAAAAAATTCGTGAATTGACCTCTAAATAGGCCAAAATTGTATTGGAAGTTTGGGAGAAAGTTAGGTCAACCTGAATGAAAAATAAAAACGTGAGGAGTAGGAGTTGTTTGGACGACGCTTTACTGTTTAAACATAAACCAGAAACTGAAAGTTGGGATTGTTCGAACAGAGTTTTTTGGTCGAACGAAAATGCGATTTTAGCCTAATCAGCTCTGCACTCCCTGATTAGTTTTTGACCTATAAATACTGTTTAGGGTTTCTTTGCATGTTTTCAATCATAAAGAGCCTAGAAGAGACTTGGAAGGGAGAAGAGTAGATTTTAGGAGCAATTGAAGAGATCCACATATAAAGAATCACATAAAATATTGGGAAATTTGGATGCCGGTCCCCCTATATGGACTTGTTTAGACTTAAGTCCGTCAAGGAAACTTATTTGTTATGAAGTCCGTTTTTTGTCAGTTTTACCATACTATCTCTTCCCTTTATAAGTGAAATAAAACTAAAAATTAAAAACTCCTAAATCTTAGGAGTTTGACTAACATTAAAATTTTTTCTCTCTCATATCTATCCATATCCATAAAGGGAAGACGTATTATGAGGGGATTAAATATTGGATTGTACTATTTTTTATTAATCGGGGCTAATACTTTGTTTGGTAAGTAAACTTGATACAGTTTTAATTTCAAAAACGTATACTTATCGTATATTTTTTATACGATAGCTCTGTATTATGGAGGTTTTTTAATACCACCAAAATAGGTGGTATTATAATCCAACTCAAACGTATTATTCTACACATTTACTATTATAACCCCCTAACTGATAAAATCAAGTTGTCATCAATGTAACAAACAATGATTGAGGATATTTTTGGTAATTCAATATTAATACGATGAAATAATTCTCTAACCAAACAACCGATTGGATTAAATAACTACTATCCAACGCTTATATTGTGTATTACCAAACACTTGATAAAATTACGTATTATTCTAATACCCTATTTAATCTTGTCTTTTGTCCTTCCGTATTGTATTAGACCGGATTATTTTATCTAATCCATCAATTTCTAATACAGCAACCAAACGAGCTCATATAGGTTAAGAGTTTGACTAAGGGTGTGTTTGTTAACCCAAATTAAGCACTTAAAATGAATGTATTCAACACTTATTAATTAAGCTCGTTTGGTAACTAAAATTTAAACTCTCTTAATATGTTAAGTGCTCCTTAAAAATAAGCTACAATATTAAGTAGGAGATCCCTTCCTTAATTCTGAAAACTAAAAGCGCTCAGCAAAACCATCTTTAATAATATTTACAATATGACAATTATACCCCGAAATATTTTACAATCTTATTAAAACTCTAATTAGTCTTCTCTCCAAAACCCATAACATATATATATTCTTCTTGTTGATCTTTTTTTTTTTTCTTCTTTCCCTTGTCTTATGTAACAAAAATATACATACATAATTATAATTACACACACAAATGAACGCACTGCACACACACATACTTACACACATGGACTGCACATACACACACACACACACACACACATATTGTTAATGAAATCTAATTAATTGTATTTTTTCAATATTATTTGATTATTTCTTAGTTATTATTCTTTTTTTATCAGATTTTATTGTTCACTTATTATGTTATTCAATTTGTTATTGTTCACTTATTGTGTTATTCATATTTTATTTATTTATTTATTTTGATCAAATATTTGTTAAATGTAGACTACAATATAATAATAGTGATTATGATTTATGTTATGACATATTTAATAAAAAATTTCAAATTAAAGAGTGAAAGGGTAACACTGAAAATTAATTTATTTTCAGACGTCAGCTCTGTGTAGTTATCAAACAATTTAGTTCAATTCAGTACTTAAATTTCAGTGAATACCAAACAGTCCACAAATTCAGCATTCAGCTTTCAGACTTTAGCTTTCAACTTTCAGACTTCAGTTTTCAGTTTTATCAAACACCACCTAACATTAAAATTTTTCTATATATATATAGTAATATTAAAAATAAAAAATAGTAACATTTAAACATAAAAAAAAAAATTCAAACTTTCAATATTAATATTTTTAAAAAATAACAATAGTAAAATGTTCAACAAAAATATTAGCATGTTCAACAAAAATAGTAACATGCTTAACAAAAACTGTAACATACTTGATAATAATTATTTCTCTCAAATTCAAATGTAAAAAATAGTAACATTCAAACACAAAAAATAATAATATTCAAAAAAAAAATTGTAACATTGAATATTAATATTTAGTAAAATAATAGTAGTAACATACTCAACAAAAACAGTAACATGCTCAACATAATAGTAACATGAACAGTAACATACTCAACAAAAGCAGTAACATGAACAGTAACATAATAAAAAAAATAGTAACATGAATTTATATATATATATATATAGAGAGAGAGAGAGAGAGAGAACTTTGAATTTGAATTTTAAATTTATGATGGAGATTTTATTGGCATATTTTAATTGACCTTGAATTAAGGGATAACAATTTCTAAAATAGGAAATTAATTTAACTTCCTTTCAAGGAAGGGTATTTTTGAGATAAAAAAAAAAAAGTGGACTTAAGTCATTACATATAATTTTAAACATGGACTTAGCCCCTTATAAGTTTTCTTGCAGGACTTATCTCCAAACAAGTACATCTAGGGGGACTCACTTCCAATTTTCACTAAAATATTTTAGGAGCAATTTTCTTCGGAATCACGGTAGGATTTTTTTCCCTTTCCCATTCATTGAGGCAAGGGCTATTATCTATACTTTTAGTTATATGATTCGTTTTCTTGAAAAAAAAAATACTTGATTTCTATCCAAATTGTATGTTTTGATTTGTAAACCCTATATCTTGCATACTGTGAAATTGATAATATTTTCTTGGCGATCTCAGGCATATTTTTATTTAAGTGTTCTCTATTTTGAAAATTTTGGATCTGTTGTTCATCGTACATGTGGATTTTGTTGAAAGGCATGAATCACATCTCTTGTATGGTGAGATTGATGAACTTGGATTGCATTCAAACTTATATTGCAAAGTGTTTCATTTTTATTTTTTTTACTTTGAGGGATTTGAAGATTTTCTATCACTCGTAGTGCGGTTGGTTTCTTGTAGGGTTCCAAACCACTATTCGTTCACATAGATTCGAGGTTGAGAGTTAGCAAACTTCCTAAAACGTTGTAGCCCTATAGGGATTTATTGTATGGTTTGTGTTTGTGTTTGTGGGGGTGGACTAGATATACTCGATGTGCGAATTCTTGCTAATCAACTTGCATATATGAGATATAACTATTGTAATATGTTATTTTCTAAATGATTCCACTCGATTATGAATTTTTCATTTATGTATCGAAACATGAGATTGCTATAATGTCATCTATTTAATTAAAATATTATTTATTATTTTATTAAACTAAGACCTACCTGTTTTATTTATTTCAAAACTTTGTTTAGATTTGGAAAAATTTATCTACTGAGCTAGTTGTGCTTACCCATTCCTTTAACATTTTTAAAATTTTGATATTGAAGAGGATACAAACCTAGATGAACAAGTGGAGTTGGATTTTGAAGTGGGTCACAATGTGGATCCAAATTTTCAAGCATAAAGAGTTTTTAACCGGCTTTAGTTTCACAGTTTGGATCTTACATGAGAGTTGTAGGTTATGGGTTACCTAGTGGGAGTAATATATATAAGAATGGAAGGGACCTTAGGCATGAATCTTTAGAAAAATGGGTTTTCCAATATAAAAAAGTGTTGTGATTTGTGTGCGATGAACAATCAAAGAAACAGTAGAAATTAGAAGAACAAGAAAACAAGATTTACATGGATTTCGGCTGAAATCCCTACCTACATCCACAAGAACGGCTTTTACTTATTGCTTTCTCTTAGAATCCAAAAAGGGTTACAACTTATTTATAAGCATTTGTTGATAACCCTAATCCTAGTCCAACTAACAAACCTAGAACTAGTAAATCTGACCAACTAGCCTAGTACTAGTAAATCTGATACATCAAATCCTAATGAACTTCCTAGCTTACCAAATTCTGGTAAAATTCCTCTACCAAGAAGAATACGACACAACATGGGTCGTTCACATATACCCATTCCCTGCAGAGAATCGTTCCTTATCGTGAGACATTCCCTGCCATGAGGCATTCCCTGCCCCTAGGGGTGTCCATGGGCCGGGCCGAGCTAGGCCCGCGAAATTTTTTCGGGTCGGATCGGTAGTGTAGGCCCAAGCCTTTACCCAAGTGAGTTATTTTGCGGGCCCGGCCAGGCTTCGGGTAGGGGTAAGCTACCCGCTGCCCAACCCGCGAGCCTATTGGGTGGACTTGCTCGCGGGCTTTTTATATATAACTTCATTTAAAAATAATGAATATTTTTGTAACTTAATATTTGTGTAAATTATATTTTTGAATCAAAATTAAAGTCAAAGTGGATAAAAATAAAATAATGAATAATTTTATTTTTGATTAGGGGATGAATTACATCCAATAGAATGAATACATCCCAATTAGATTGATACCTACTGACCTATCTATCATTTGCATTACTCCACTCTTTAAAACTTGTATGCTTAATACATGAAAAAAAAAATACATTATTTATAGTATCTAAATTTTTAAAACTTCAAATTTCGACATTGGGAGAGTTATTTCAAAGTTTAAAATTTAATGGTCTAAAAGTATAACTTTTTTTCAAATAAAGGATAGGCGGGTTGGGCTTGGCGGGTAGGCTCTTGGACCGAGTTTTAACGTTTTTTGGGCGGGCTATTAGGCCCAACTTCGGGCCAGGTAATGAGTTTGGGGGCAAATCCAAGCCCTCTTTTTAAGGATATTGAGATCGGGCTCGAGCAAGGCCAACTGTTGGGCCTATCAGATTTCAAGCCTATTTTTTTCGGGCCGGATAACGGGACCCATAGGTAACCCGGCCCATGTACACCCCTACCTGCCCCGCATCCCCCCAACCTATTATTCAACCTTGGCCACTAAACGGTCATGTGGACCTAATGAATATGAATCATCCACTATTTCCAACAAAAAGGTTATGAGATATGAAGGGTGACAAAGAAAGTTTTCGTTTGTGAGGCATAAGTTTTGGAATGTCATTGAAAGTATTTGTGTATTTTGGACAAAAGGATATGAGGATAGAAACGAAGTGTAGATTAAGTGTTGTGATGGATCAGTGTTATTTCGATTCTCAATATCATTCCGACCTTTAGTGATGCTTAAATTTTTTGAAGTCAATGAGTCATGATTTTCCAATATTGTTGTAGGACAAAGTCAATTATGGCATACTTAGAACAATCAAGACCTAGTACAATAATGGCTATGTGTAATTATTAGAATTATTCGAAAAGAAATAAAAAACTTAGGAACAATTGAGATTTTTTTATGAGGATTTCATTGGTGTGATTAAATTTAAGTTTCATATTGTGTGTGCTCGAATTTGTGTTTTTAGCTTAAAATAATAATTAGATTTTCAAATGGGTTACATAGCAAACGACCATTTCTTTTTCAATTGAGGTTTGAGTTGTGTTATGGGGTTGTAGTGCAATGTATTGGAGTGTTGGGAAGCCATAGCCAAGGTGTGTATGTGTGTGGTGAAGAAACCCACTATGGTTCGAAACTTGAAAATTAAAATTTTGAAAAATTTGTTAAAGTTTCAAAAGGGGAGTTGGGTCGAGCTAATTTGGGCTCAAGGAGTTCAAAAATGATCTTAGATTTGAGAAAACAGACAGTTTAATGGGTCAAAAACGAATTTGTAGATATGGCGAGAGAGCGAAAGAGAGAGGGAAAGATGAAGAATAAAATTAGTAATTTAAAATTTTCATTTAGGAAGAAAAAAATATATTTATTTTATAACACGCGCTTAATTAACGCATGCAATTATCGCACCGTTACAATAAACAGATTATTTTAGATTTACAGTTTGTTCACAAGTTAAAGGGAGTTAAGTGAAACCTGTAAAGTAGAGGGAGTGAAGTGAGATCGAGGCTTAGTACAAAATGATTTTTTAGTTTTTTACCCAATTTTTTAATATAGTATTAGAGATTTAAAGATAAAGATGTAATGAAATAAATAATTTTAATATATCGGTTGGAATACTAATGAGGTGAAGATGTCAAATTTTACATATCAAAATATCACATAAGCCTTCAAATCTAAATTTAGTATCTCAATTTGGGTATCTCCATTTGGAGATGCTCTGAAATGTTAGTTACACCCATCTTTCCACATGTCAAAAAAAATCATTTCATATTTCAAAACAAGCAATTTCAGATGCATTTGAATTTTTTCATAATTTCATTTGATTTTAAAATCTATTATTTCACCATCAGAGCGTATGTGACATGCACTTGAGAGATCAAGACATACTCTTTAAAAAATACATCAAATGGGTAGTCCCATTTAAAACCTTTTAATTCTCCAATACTAAACAACCTCCTCAATTCACAGCTACAAACAAAAACACATGCACACAAATATATACATGTATTATATGTGTATATATGTCGATTAGAGGAACATACAGGAGTTAATAGCGAAGAAGCCGATTACGATCATTAGGATGGAGTAGATACCTTAACGAACAATGGCCTGGAATCGGCAACGTCCTAACACGTACGGATTATCCCAAGCAATCTCTTATTAAACCCTAAAAACCCTTTAGAGATTAAATGTGAGTGTTGTGAATATACAGATATATAGAGAGAGACAGGAGAGGTTTCAAGTATTGTCATAGACAGAGCAAGAGGGCAGCTTCGTGGAAAGTCAAATACCCCCATGGCTGTCTTTCTGTTTCTGTCATGAAAACAATATTAAATTTAAAGAAAAATATATTTTAAATTAAGTTATTTGTAATAATGTGCAATGTCTCCGTGGGAAGATTCGTATAAAGTCACATGTCCCCATGGCTGCCTTGCTGTATCTGTCATGAAAACAATAACAGGTTAAATTGCTACCATTAAAACAATAAGTGAGCAACATGTCAATCCGGTTGCCCTGCTTTTGATTTATACATGTCCATTTATATATCATTATGCAGTATTTTTTTCAACTTTTAGCCGCCAAAGATTTTCGATACCATACCTAAAATTCCCTTGAATATACCTTAAAAAGAAGGTAAATTGCTTACACAAAAGGCTGAACTGTCGTTAATAATTAGTAAGGTGTAATCCGTGGGCCCATAGAAGTATTACCTAGCTATCCAAACAATGGTCTGCACAGGACTATCCCCAAATCCTTTGCCAATGCAGCCGACTGGATTTGCTTGGGTTGGTTGCCAAGGGTTTAAAAAATATTAAAATGCCCTTGAATTGTTAGTTACACCCACCTACCTACCATTCCTTGTTAATATTGACTAACATGCTTGAAAAATTATTTTTGATTTTGAAATTAAGAATTTCAGATGCATTTGAATTTGTTTTAAATTTCCTTTGATTTTAAATACGTTATTTCACCGTCAAGAGTTGGCATTTCAATTGAATTTTGTTTATATTTCAAACCATATTACTCCTATTTTTTTTTTGGTAGTATTCATAAAAAAATATTCAATACTTGTATTGTTTGCATAGAGATCAAGACATATTCTTTAAAAGTACATCAAGTGGGTCGACCCCATCAAAAAATTGAAAAGGAAAAGCCTTTAAAAAATGACTTTCTCTTGATAAAAAGTATTTCAAGGCGGCTTGAAGTCTCAGTTGTCCAATATACATAACATAAAAAAAAAAAAACAAATTGATGTCAGTATTATAATTAAGAATCAACTAAACAATTAATTGCTTTTACAAAAATACATACGTAAATTGGCCAGTCCCATTAATAAGTGTGAAAATTTTATTTAAAAAATATTTTTTTTTGTCGGAAAAATATATTCATGAGGCTCGGAGTCTCCAATAGTCCAATGTACATCCCATGGCAACTAGGTTGTAAATTATAATTAACAACTAACTACTACAATTTCAAATAAGAATTTTGTAGCAGAAGAGAAATCATCCACAAATGAGTAAAGATTATCTCTAGGAAATTTCATTATATTATTTATGAAATTTTGATAATTACATTATTCATTTTGTTTGGCAAATGTCTTTACAGAATTGCCCTGTAGCACCCAATTTTTTTTTTGAAGTGTAGTAGGAAATTTCTCAAACCGCATACACTTTTGTTGCAAAGTAAATCGTTTCATGTACTTGAAACACATAAAGTTGGGGTGACTACCCGCTACACCACCTTCTAGACTACTTCTACATGCTTGAGGTGTTAGTTTCACCCACAATTCCCTGTTATTTTTGGCTCATGAGTTAAAAAAAACATATTTACATTCCAAGACGAAAATTTTGACATGCATTTGAATTTTTGGAATTCATTTGATTTTAAAATTTGTTGTTTCACTGTTAGACGTTGGCATTTGATATTTCTTTTGAATTTCGTATATATTTTAATCCATATTACTCTTAAAAAAATATCCAAGACATATATTGTTGGCACACAGATCAAAACATAATCTTGAAAAAAGTGCATCAAGTGGGGTCGGTCCCATTAAGAAAGTAGAAAAAAAAAAATAGTTAATTATGTTAGAGTTCATCCTTTGGTGTGTAAACTACTTTTAGTTCTACCGATTTTTTAGTATAAAAAAAAGTCATCTAGTTTTTTAAAAAACTTGAATGTGGTCCCTGTGTTTGTGCGAATATTAAGGGATTAATTAGTTACTGATTTTGATTATCCATTTTGTCCTAATCACATGATTTTAGCCTAAAATATAATTAATTTCTTTTTTTTTTTTGCGTTTGTTATTGAGGATTTGTGTACTTGTCTGACGATCTATTTAATTTATTAACTGTATTTTTAATGTACATGTTTTATGATCTGTGTACTTATTTGACGATCTGTATTTATTAATTGTATTTTAGAATACATGTCTAACGATCTGTGTTTTTTGGAAAAAAAGATACATTATGATGATGTATGTTCTTAGAATATGTGTTTTAATTATGTGAAGATATTATCGTTATTTTTTTACATTTTTAAAGGGCGTTAGTTATGACCATTACTTTAACTTTTCAACAGGAACCTAATTCAAAAGAAAATTGGCGAGTTAATTTTTTTTTTAAATCCTATTGATCCTAAGGACAAACCTCCAAAAAAACTCAAAAGAAAAGCTTTTAAACAATGACTTTTATTTTAGGAAAATAGTTTAAGCCAACTTGGAGTCTCAATTGTTCCAATGAAGGAACTTTTGGGGTTTTATGTTTTGGGAAAGTTTAGGATGCCAAAAAGTCTATTTTCAGTGCCATATTAAAGTAACAATTTGTTAGTGTTAGTTTATTGAAATTTTTAAAGATAAAATTGTAGTTAATTGAATTTATTCATATTTAAAAGTAAATAATCCTAGAATGTTACAATCGAATACGAATAACTTTCAAAAAGTATAACTTGACTCTTACGTATCTTATTTTTCTGTTAGGTACCTCCTAATGTATCATCGATTTACCCTATGTTTTATCGTCAATATTCATCGATTTACCCTATGTTTTATCCTAATGTATAACTTTGTGACGATTCGATGTCTTACCCATAGATTCTTTGGAAGGCGAATTGTCTGATAAAGAAGCCTTGTGATACATGAACTCATCTATGGCATCTTCAACCTCATTAGCTAGATCTCTTATGTTACCCACCCATGTGTTCTCTCCTTGAGTGAGGACCCCCCTTTATCAACATCTTGTAGAAAAGATCTCATGCTCATAAACTCCTGCTTGATTTCATCAAGCTCATCACTAAGCACTCCGATCAATGATGCTTCATGGATATGGGGGTATATCACATATATAATCGGCATAATTGACTAATTGCCACATATGGATATGGGGTACATCATGCAAATTCGGTATCGTCAATACCACATTTCAATTGGACGCGCATTACTGTTATGCTGAATATTTACTATGCTAGTCGTTAAGTATGTTTGTCAAATACTTAATACGACAACATAATTAATACAATTAAAGTTAGCATCAAGGCATAACATAATCAATTAAATGAGTTAGGTTATGATGAAATTGTACGTACTCGACACGAATCCTAAATGACATTACCCGAACGAAAGTAATAGAAGAATTTTTAGGAACTCATCCAAATATGCAAGATTCATTCAAAAGGACATTCTAGATGTGCTGAGGAATAGAAAGGCCTTGAAGAAAATCAAGAGCAGTCCCCAGAAACAGAAATTTTTGCTGTCATGGCAGCTGCCAATTCATGTCTGATAACCTGCGGTTTTTTTTTTCATTCATTTGTTTTGTCAATAGTTTGTGTTTTCTCAATGATAAACAACCATCGTGTGTAGAAGCATGTTCACTTATAAATAGTTTGTCTCAATTGAACTAATGGTAAGTCATCAATTATTGAACAAAATTGAATGCACGTGTACTGGAGGGAGATCTGCTCTATTAATTCCAATATTCCTACATCCTTATCAATTTGAACCTTAAACTATTCCCTTAGTATGCCAATGCTATTCTTTTTCTTCTTGAATACAACTAACTTGATTAATTTGTCTCTTGCTTCGTGTCTCCTTGGTCCTGGTCCTCAATCCCATATTCCTTAATTCATCAAAAAAGGAAGAAGAATAATTATAGGCAAATCTATATGGTTGTATATGATCACATTACAATCAATTTTCTTTGGAATTTAGAACTGCTGAAACTGCCATTTGAATCTCATATTCCTTGATTCATCACTTTAGATTCAAATTAGCATTGAATGCAACTCGCTAGAGTAGCAACGCTGTTCGAAAAGCCCACGAATGTTAGAACAATCTTACTAGAATTCGACCAGAATCCTCAGTTAATCACTAAACTCAACCGATGATTCAATAAATATACCAACGAAAAATAATCACAAGCACACCAAGATTTAGATTGAAAACTTTCCATTGTATAGAGAAACAACCATGGAGCAAACTTCAAATCAATCCACTATAATTGACAGATAGAGTAATTTATTTAGATGATTTTTGTTTACATTTCAAACCACATTACTCTTAATTTTATTTTTTATTGGGTACGTAAGCCACATTACTGGTAATAAAAATATTCATGACAGGTTCTTTAAAAAACACATCAAGTGGGTGGACCCCATCCAAGAAATTGGAAAAGAAAAACCCTTTAAAAATGACTTGCTTTTGAAAAAATATTTCAAGACGACTTGGAGTCTCAATTATTCAATGTACATATCATGACAACTAGCAAAGCAACAAATTGATGTCCATGTTATATTTAATAATCAACTAAATAATTATTTTTTTAAAAAAAATACACAAAGTGGGACAGTCTCATTAATAAAGTGGAAATAAATGTGTTTAAAAAATGACTTTCTTGTGGAAAGAATAGTTCAAGGAGACTTATGTGGTCTCTAATTGTCCTATACAAACCATGACAACTAGGATAGTAACAAATACACGTCAATATTACAATTAAAAATTAAATAAATAATTAATTGTTGTTTAAGAAATACATCAAGTGGGTCGATATCATTAATAATGTGGAAAAAAATATCTATTTTTGATCAGACCTAACCACTCACTCTAACAGAATGAGGGTCAGGTAAGACATTATATTCACACTCACACACCCAAAACTATCCGATGTGAAATAAAATATCTTTGAAAAACAACTTTCTTTTGAAAAAAATAGTTCAAGGTGCATTGCTGACACATTGATTAAGACATATTCTGTAAAAAAAGTACATCAAGTTTTTTTGTGACAGGTCCCTTGATTTATCTGGTTAGGCAAAACAAATAAGTGAATATGACACACAAAAGACACTAAGATGTATCTGGTACAACAGGTGTCTACATTCACGAGATATGATCAGATCTACTATAAGAAAAAATTTGAAAAATATTAATACAAATTTATCGCTCAAATTTATAGCTAAAATTTAAGTCCTTAAACTCTTATACTCCGCTCTCAGCCTTACACTCTCTCATACACAAGATCTGCCCGTGTGCTCGTCAATTGGTGTGGCTTCATTGATAGAAATGTCAATAGTGGTGGTTGCCCACTATTTGTGAAACTTCGAGCCACCTACTCCCACACAAAAGAAAAGGTTCTTGAAAAAAAAAAAAAGACTTTTTTTTTTTGGGGAAAAAATGAAGCCGGCTTGGAGTCTCAATTGTTCAATCAGTACCTTTTTTTTTTGTCCCTATGTCATAGTGATGATGTACAAAAGTAAATTTATGTACAATCAAATTAATCGAGTGTGATGTAAAATAATTAATATTAGATGGTTGGGTTTGAGTGACCTAATAACTAAAAGCGGCAATGGTGGCCAGAGAACTCTATTAATGAAAGAGTACAAGGTAGTAGGAGAAAGAGAGAGAGAGAGAGAGCACAAAAGTACGCTCAAGATGAAGTGTGTGAGATCTGCCCCCATGTGTAAGAGAGTTTACAATTTAAAGGTACAGAGCCCTAACTGTAGCGGTGACGTGAAGGTCAAGTTACTAATTTATTGGGGAGAATAGCTACTATTGGGGATATGAACTATCTTGGAGTAATGACTATCCCGATGATTATTATCCCACATGCGTTGACTCTTGTTGGACTCTTGAGTTTTAGATTGGACTAGGTCTATGTGTTAAGTATGAAATGTATTTTGATGATTTGGGTCCAACCTATGAATTTGGCTCATACCTGATCTGAATCTGAGCTCGTCACATAGTTTTACAGGTCCAACAACGGGTTGTGGTGGCCATTAAGCCAATCGTTGATCTTCGTTCAATGAGGACCTTAGGTTATATGTTTTATAGTATTTGATTAGCGTCAATTATGGAGTGTTGAATGTGGATGAAAAATTATATACCTTTCCATTGAAGGATTGTTCAATAAATTATATACTAATTTATTGAACAAAATTGAATGCACGTGTACTGGAGGGAGATCTGCTCTATTAATTCCGATATTCCTACATTCTTATCAATTTGAACCTTAAACTATTCCCTTAGTATGCCAATGCTATTCTTTTTCTTCTTGAATACAACTAACTTGATTAATCTGTCTCTTCCTTCGTGTCTCCTTGGTCCTGGTCCCGGTCCTCAATCCCATATTCCTTAATTCATCAAAAAAGGAAAAAGAACAATTATAGGCAAATCTATATGGTTGTATCACATTATAGTCAATTTTCTTTGGAATTTAAGACTGCTGAAACTGTCATTTGAATCTCATATTCCTTGATTCATCACTTTGGGTTCAAATCAGCATTGAATGCAACTTGCTAGAGTATCAACACTGTTCGAAAAGCCCACGAATGTTAGAACAGTCTTACTAGAATTCGACCAGAATCCTCAGTTAATCACTAAACTCAACCGATGATTCAATAAATATACCAACGAAAAACAATCACAAGCACACCAAGATTTAGATTGAAAACTTTCCATTGTACAGAGAAACAACCATGGCGCAAACTTCAAATCAATCCACTATAATTGACAGACACAGTAACTTATTTAGATGATTTTTGTTCACATTTCAAACCACATTACTCTTAATTTTATTTTTTATTGGGTACGTAAGCCACATTACTGGTAATAAAAATATTCATGACAGGTTCTTTAAAAAACACATCAAGTGGGTGGACCCCATCCAAGAAATTGGAAAAGAAAAACCCTTTAAAAAATGACTTGCTTTTGAAAAAATATTTCAAGACGACTTGGAGTCTCAATTATTCAAGGTACATATCATGACAACTAGCAAAGCAACAAATTGATGTCCATGTTATAGTTAATAATCAACTAAATAATTATTTTTTAAAAAAAAAATACACAAAGTGGGTCAGTCTCATTAATAAAGTGGAAATAAATGTGCTTAAAAAATGACTTTCTTGTGGAAAGAATAATTCAAGGAGACTTGTGTAGTCTCTAAGAGCATCTCCAAGGCTGCTCGCCACTTCAGCTTGTTAGCTAGTTTGGCGAGCAAAATTTCAAAGTTGGTGCTCCAATCCACTCGCCACTCTCCTCGCCAAAATAGCTGGAGGCTTCATCCTCACCAGATCTGGCGAGGGATTATCCACTCGCCAGTTGCTCATTCCTTCCATTTTTGCACAAGCCCGATCTTGAAATCGCAGGAGGCTTCAAATTGGATTGAACTTCTTCTTCTTCTCTACATGTAAGATGATCTAAATTCAATTGTTAAAATTTTGTATTGCTTTACAGTTCAGCTCGTTGAATTTAGGGTTTCGAAAGTCATAGATCTCCTATCTTCAGTTTGAGAAATTCAGGGTTTTTGCTTTAGGACTTTCTCGGCTGAAATTGGGATTTTTGAAAGCTGCTATGTTTAATGGAATTGCGTGAACCCTTGAAGATTTTGGGTGTTCAGCTGAAATTAGGATTCTTCTCTACCCTATGTTTAATGGATTTTGGTTTTGGAAGCTGCTATGATTTGGAAGTTGCTATGTTTAATTAGGATTTTGGTTGAAATTAGGATCACTTGATTTGCTTCTTTTGAACTGTGGCAGAGAAACGGTTGGAAAAGAAAAGAAAAGAAAAGAAAATTGTATGATTTGCTGCTCTAGATTTATGCTCTGTAGCTTGAATTGTATTTTTGAATTATTTTAATGAAAGTTAGTTAAAGTTAGTTGAAGTAGATAGCTAAAATAGAGAACGTGGTTGAAGTGAATTTTAAAAAGTAGTTAGCTAAAGTAGAGAATTCAATATTTAAATATATTTTAAGTAGCTATTTTGCTGAGTGTGGTTGAGAATGCTCTAATTGTCTTCGTTCAATGAGGACCTTAAGTTATATGTTTTATAGTATCTAATTAGTGTCAATTATAGAGTGTTAAACGTGCATGAAAAATTATATACATGGTAAGGAACCGATGCCATTGATTGAAGTATTGATTTGGAGAGCTAAAAGCAGAAAAAAAAAATGTCAAAGAATCAATGAGGATCGATCCATAGCTGAAAAGGATCGATATACAAAATGAATGAAAGGTGGACATAACAGATGGAAAGATGGATTCAAGAATTCTAAGGATCAATTCCACATTACAGATGAAAAGATTTTCATCAAGAATTCTAAGGATCAATTCCACATTACAGATGAAAAGATTGATTCAAGAATTCTAAGGATCAATCTCACATAACATAACAGATGAAAAGATTAATTCAAAAATTCTAAGGATGAATCCCATGCTGCAAAAGGAGACGAGGGATTTATATGGATCAATCCCTTGTTGAAGTTATCAAATATTGGACAATATATGATCAAGGGCAGTTTTTAATACTATTTTCTTAAGACATATTTTGTCCCGATAATTGTGCTTATGTTGAATGTTTGCCTCCTATGATATAAAGATTTCATTCACACAAGTGAAGCACTACAATCTGTATTTATTTAACAATGGCATGCCCCTTGCAAACCAACTCAATGACCAAACTTGGGTATATTACCTCGTTATTTTATTTTTTTTAAAACCTATAATATCTAAGTTCACTTTTCATTTTTCAAACTTATTTTCAGCTTTTAAATGGGATGTTTTACAACCAATTTTTAATTCACAAATTACTCTTATTGCATAGGAAAATACATTGTACCATGGACCAGCCTCAAACTATTGGTGAGTCCCATATTTATTCAGCTCAAAGTAGACAAAAAACTGATTTCGTCTAACCATATATGATTTTGTTTTAACTATGATATACCCTTTAAAAAAAAAAATTGTCATAACATGTGCCTAAAGGCAGTGTGCAATTCAAAAAAAAAAAAATCAAACATTGATCGAAAACATGAAACAATCAAAGCATTGAACGTGGACGCGCACTAAGCTGAAAACCTAAACTACATCCTTAACACACTGACACTTTGCATACATGATCAACAAAATATTACCCTTATGAAGATTCTCGTAACACAAATTTCAATTAAGAGATGGAGAAAACCAAAATTTAATGATTAAAATCCTATTAATTTATATTGAAAGCGTATAAAATTCAGACACTTGAAACTAAATACCTAATTAGAACTAACGATAGTGCCCAACAAGAGATTCTCAGTTCAAGAACTGTCCTTCATTTGTTCAACTTAATGTCATCACTTTAGTAAAATAAAGTGAGTCGGAACGCTTTCTTTTCATTAATTAGAAGAAATACAATTAGAAGAAATGTTTGTGCCTGAATGCACTATGTTATGCTAAACAAAAAATCGTCAATACGTAATCAAAACAATTATTGTTTATTCTTGTAAAAAATTTGGACAGAGTTTCTTCTGAAAATAGGGCTTTAAAAAACTATCAACCTGTGTATACAATCTATAAAACGATAATTATACAATTCACACTTTATAAAATGTTAATTAAATAAATAAACTGTGACACCTGTACGACATTCCTCAAGTTATATTGCACAAATTCAATCAAATTGTATTTGCCTAATGATGACCCATAAGTCAATCTGTGTTGTCTACATAAAAGACCAAGTAAAATATGTTTCAAAAATAAACAATATGCTCCTTTTATACATCAAAAGCAAATGAAAACTATTGTTCCCACATGAACAACTAACCATAGCTGCATTATATGAATACTCGAAAAAATGAAGGGTCAAACATAAACTTGTGTAGTGCAACCATTTTCTCTGAAATTTGGAAAACACATAAAATTTTTCAGTCTCAGGCAACTTCAATCACACAATAAACTGACATAAATTACTTCTAAATCAATCTCTACCTCAATAAATCAATAAAAATCGAGCTTTGCCCAATTCAAAATTTTGTACATTTAGATTACATATTTGGATCAATCTAAAATTTGCCCAATTCAAAAACCAAGCTTCATTTGCTTTGCTTTAATGAGAGAAATTGACATCAATGTAGAAAATTTTAAAATTTTTGGCAGAGTATCCCCTGAATATATGATCCAATATATATCAATCTACTTACAAAATTTATATATTTCATAATCATACTCAAATCACACTATAGTTGATGCAATCCATAAGATACTCATGGAAACACAAATTCGAATATGTGAAAGATAATGGAATTGACTTTCCATCAAGACAAAGATCCATATGGAGCCTTGCATTATTGTATTTTGATTCTTATTTTAAGTCAATTTGCTAGTATTAGTATTTTATATGTCTTTTTAATATTTTTTAGAGTTAGGGGTATTTTTGTAATTTCCAGAATTTCTGGAACAGTTCATATTTTTGGATTGTCAAAATATAAACTCCTATTAGGATTTGTTTCCTTAGTAGATTAGGATTTGTTTCTTTATTAGATTAGGATTTGTTTCCTTACTAGATTAGGATTTGTTTCTTTAGTAGATTATGATTTGTTTTCCTCAGCAGATTAGGAATTTTCTTTGTAATGGCCAGCCTATAAATAGACGTCCAAAAATCAATGAAAAGGTAGAGATTATTATTCAGTAAATTTTGAGAGTATTTTCTCTACGGTTCTTTGAAGAACTAAACGAACTTATCGTGATTTTCCGTGGCGTTCACCAGCGACTTATCAAACGGAATTCCACCACCGTTTGTGGCGTCTTCCTTATACCAAGGTTCTTGTTTCGCATCAAACAACGGGTTGAGGTCATATATACCAAGGTTCTTGTTTGTCGTAAACAACGGGTCAAGGTCTATCATTCAAATCTGATCATAGAACGATCTTGAGTTCCTTTTTCGTTGTTGGATCTCGTTATTTTGGCGGATTCACATCAATAGTTCTGCTTAAACACAACTATTTACCACTAGTATAACAACATAATAATATTTACCATTGTTTTGCCTAAGCATAACATTTACCAACTACCACAAAACATCATAATCGTCGTGCCTAAACATAACTGTTTACCAAGTACCATAAAAACTCAATAATATTAACCAGTGTCCTATCAAAACATAACTATTAATATTAAGGGAGAATTACACTCAAACCCCCTAAGATTTATCACTTATTCACTCAGATCTCCTGATATTTAAAATATTACACATAGACCCCTAAGATTTGTACACGCGTAACATTTAGACCATTACCGTCAATGTTCGTTAATATATTTATATAATAAAATGCAATACAATTCAAATATCAAAAAATAAACAAAATGAATTTTATTTTTTGCAGTTGAGATATCTTTAAATTTTACTCTTTTTTTGGGATGGGGAAGAGGGGATTTGAACCCTTGACCTCAAGAATTTAATAGAAAAAATAGGTCTCTGAAGGTGTATTTGGGGTGATTTTTTAAAAGTATTTCTAGAATCATAACTTCTCATAAGTGCTTAAAAAAGTAGTGTTTGGAATCACCCCACCACCACCACTACCACCACCGCCATCATGACTACCCACCACCACCGCCACCCCACCATCACAACTACCACCACCCTTACTGCCCCACAACCATCACCATCACCTCCACACCACCACCACCATCATCACTGCCACCCTACCACCATCATCACCACTGCCACCACCCCCACCGCACCACTACAACCACCACCGTCGCCACCTCATCACCACCTCTACCATAACCACCATTATCATCATCGACATCCATCACTAATTGTTACCATCGTCGTCTACTGCCACCACCCTCCACCATTGTCATCTCATTCTTATATTTATTACTACTATCACCATCATCCTATTATCACCGTCGCCCATCGCCAGCACCCACCACCACCATCGTCGCCTACCACCATCCACCGCTACCTATTACCACAACTTACCACCATCTGTCGTTGCCCACCATCGCCGCCAGCCATTGTCACCCACCCCCACCACAGCTACCACCATCACCCGTCATCGCCCACCACTGTCGTCACCCACTGTCACCCACCCCCACCACACCTACCACTACCACCACCGCCATTCGCTACCACTCATCACACTGTCATCCAAAAACATCCATTGTTGCCCACCACCACCTTCGTCACCGCCCAACACCATAACCTACCATTGCCACCACCACCGTCGTCGCCCCACCACCACCACTGTCGCCCACCACCACTACCACCACTCACCTCCATTACAACTGATGCTTAAATTCATTTATCTCTTCTCTATATTTGTGATTTGATTTTGGGTGTGAATACAAATATATTTATTGTTGACCATTTTTTTTATCACTCTGTGTCTTTAGGCACATGCAATAACTAGTCCATTAATAAATTACACTTTGACCCCCTGAAGTTTGTAGGTGTATAATACTTAGATCCCTGAAGTTAAAAATGTTATAGTTAGACAAAAAATACTCCAATCAAAGACATAATATCATATATATTAAATTTTACAACCAAAATTCATGTTCTATTGTATCATTTATTAAAATAAAATAAAAAATAAGAATTTAATTTTTTTCTTAAAAAATCTTAATTAGTATACAATTATACTATCTATTGGAATAAAATTAAAAAATCAAACAAGGGATCTAAGTCATTCATAATAGAACATGAATTTTATAACAAAAATTCATGTTCTATTATGTCATTTATTGAAATAAAATCAAAAATAAAAATCTATTTTTTTCTGAAAAAATATAATTAGTATACAATTATTCTATCTACTGGAATAAAATTAAAAAATCAAATAATGGGTCAAACTGTAATGAGCATAATATATTCTAGCTTTAATTGAGATAATTTGGTAGTTTAATTTGATCGTTTAAGTGACCAAATTAAATTCCAATATATAGTATAATTGTATACTAATTATGATTTTTTCAGAAAAAATTAAATTTTTATTTTTTGTTTTATTTCAATAATTGTCATAGTAGAACATGAATTTTGGTTGTAAAATTTAAAATATTTGATATTCTGTCTTTGATTGAAGTATTTTTGGCCTAATTATAATATTTTAAACTTAAAGGGTCTAAGTATTATGCACCTACAAACTTTAGGGGGTTTAGGTGTAATTTACTAACGGACATTGACGGCAGGAGTCTAATTATTACGCGCGTACAAATCTCAGGGAGTCTGTGTGTAATATTTCAATTTTTATGGAGTCTGAGTGATTAAGTGGCAAATTTCAGGAAGTTTGAGTGTAATTCTCTCTAATATTAACTATAGTCTTACCTAAACGCAACTATTTACCAACTATGACAACAACATTATCCATAGGATTAAAGAATCATCACTAAGCGTAATTATATAGTACACTTGTAAAATGAGTTATTCTGTAATCTAGTTTACCAAAATGGGTCATCCATCATTCTTGTCATCAAACTTTCTCTTTATCACTGTCCTGCATATCCTTATGCCAACTCATATCTTCATCCTCCAGTTGGGAGTGTACAACAATCTATTATCTACAAAAAGCAATAAAAATAGTACACGACGTGACTTTTATAAACAATAAACTTGGAAAAGAAAATAATAAGATTAGTTACCTTATTCGTATATCCCCATCGGGAAAGCTCGATTGTATTTATTAGGTTCAACTCCTTCACTTCTTTATCCCAATTTTATAGAGATTGAATCAAATCGTAAAGATAAAATTATATTATTAAAATGATTGTTTATGGTAGAAATAAACTTGCAAAGAAACTATACCATTTATGTATATTATAGAATATGAAACGTTACAAAAAAACCTCAAAGCAAGTATAACAATTTAAGATGATGACCATAATTGCTTTCATGCGTCCTAACCTTGAAGTAAGAACTTAAGTGTTTTTGTTTGGTCAACCATACTTGCCGACTAAGGCTAACCTCGAATAGGAATAACCTTATACCGCATGAGTTTAATGAATACCAACTTAATAGGTGCAACCAAAAAAATTCCCACAGGATCACCAATTTATCGAATCTGTCCACGATTTCCTAGGTGGTACTCATTGACAAATTATTCTCAGTAAGTTATAGTTGTATGAATGCATGGAAGAACAAACGAATTGGTTGACAAACTACATTGTTAAGATCCCACACTTTTTAGAGATACTACATTCCAAATAATTGAAGCAATCACTTGGCATCAATGCAAAAATTCCAAAATTCAGAATTTGAAATTTCGTTGCAACTAACATCGAGAAAATCGTTGCGTTCAAACCTTTAGCTAAACTTGAAATAAAAAAAAGGTTTAGAAAACAGTGTTGGCAAAAATCAGACCATTACACAAATTGTTGATTTACCATTTGAAACATACAAGTGTGATGTAGAAACTCTTAAAACAACCGACAAAGTAACATATTCCCATGAAAAGTGAAAACAGACAAATTAAGCATAAAAGGGTCAATTATTTTGTCCCTAAATAATTTGAAGCTCTTTTCCCCAGTTATGCGCAGCCAAATGTGGAAGAATTGCTATTCAGATTTCCAAGAAAAATTAAATTCAGCAAAATAATCAACTAAAATTTGGCGAATATTCAACGCACTAACATAGCCAGCCAGTAAATAACCACACTATCAAAACATAAAACAAAGAACAAACCAACTATGCGCCTAATACCACACACAACACAAATAACTCCCAACAATCCAAGTACGAATATCAGAAACTCTTACATAAACACAATTACTTCAAGCAATAACCAAGTCAAGTACAAAACGTGATATTATTCATTCCATTCAAAAATTTGTGGAGAAAATAATCATCAAACAACCTAAACTAGAATAAATAAATAATTAGTGAAATAAAATAAATGACTAAATTTCAAAGCAGTGGCCTAAATAAAACAGAATTGCTCAATCAATTAACTTGAAATTTGTGGCCTGAACTGAGAAAGTAACTTGCAACTGTTTCACTAATCTAGACTATGGAATCATGTAAGTTTGAAAATATGTCACTACCCAACTAAATTGATGGAGGTGCCCAGGCAAGCTAGGATTTCATACTTTAAATTTCAGGATATGTGGGTAAAGTATCCTACTTTTAAATTACTGATTTACAGTAAATGGAATGGGGACTACTCTGAAAATCCTATTGAAATTTTATTCTTAAAGTTGAAGTATTTAAAGGCGCATCTCAAACTCTAGAACAAGGAGGTATTTGGGAATATCTTTGGGAAAATGACGTTGCAAGAGGATCAGTTATTAAGAGCAAAGTTGGCAGTTCAGAATGATGAATCAGAAACAAATCTATTGGGACTAGAGAGAGCTAAAGCAAAGTTGGATGACACTTTGAGGCTGGAGGACATTTTCTGGAGACAGAAGAAAAATATAACATGGGCTTTGCAAGGTGAAAGAAATATAAAATTGTATCATGCTATGACCAAAGGTAAGGCAGTAAGGAATAGAATATGGATGATTAAAGGTGAAAATAATCAGTGACTAGAGGATGAAGGTGCTAATGCGATTTGCTTCTTTTCTTAACTATATAAGTCAGAGGATCATTCTATTAAAAGGATTTGTTATCAGTTATTCCTAAGCTAGTTTCTCAAGAAGATAATGATCGACTGATTTGTCCTGCTGCGATGGAAGAGTTGCAAAAGGTTGTTTTCTCTATGTTAGCAAAGAGTGCACCTGTACTAGATGGCTTTTCAGGTAAATTCTTTCATGAGCGTTGGGACATTATCAAGCTGGATGTTCTTAAAGCAGCAATTTTTTTCCTGGGAGGGGGAATTGTTCCAAGTTCAATTAATGCCACATTGCTATCTCTAATCCCTAAGAAAACATCTTCTTTTTTCTCAGAATATAGGCCAATTAGTTTATGTAATTTTGTCTATAAAATTTTTACTAAACTGTTGGCTTCTAGATTGGGTTCCATTTTACCCAGACTAATCTCGGTGGAGCAGCATTTGTAAAGGGTAGAAACTTTGGTGATTGTATTTCAATAGCCCAGTTCATGGTGAATGAGTTGGATAAAAGGGTGGGAGTTGGTAATTTGGTGGTAAAATTGGATACGATGAAAGCTTATGACAGGTTGGAATGGGATTTCTTATTGCATTTTCTGAGCTGCCTTGGTGTCTTTGACAGTTTTGTGAAGATTATCAGTAACTTTTTGCACAATCAAAATATATCTCTGATTATCAATGACCAAAGATATGGTTTCTTTCCCACATCTAGGGGATTGGGCAAGGGGATCCAATCTCCCCAAGTCTATTTATTATTGCTAAGGAGGTTTTGAGTAGGGGTTTGAAAAGGATATATCGAGATGGGTTGGTTAAAGGATTCCATACAGGTAGAGGGTCTTATCTATTGAGTCATTTGCTTTTTGCAAATGATACTTTGACATTTTTGAAAGGGAATAAATCATCTCTGGCCAATTTGCTCTCTTTCATAAAAGAATATGAGGATTCATCTAGGCAAAAGGTTAATAGGAAAAAAAGTTCTATGTATTGTACTTCTAAGATATCTCAAGCCAGGAATCTAATACAGCTAAGATTCCAGTTAAGGCTTGCCCTTTTACTTCTCTGGGTTGTCCAATTATTAAGGGTAGAACAAATTTGATTCATTTTGAGGATGTGGTGCAGAAATTCGGAGTCAGATTGACTCAAAGATGTTGTCAAATATGGGAAGAGTGGTTTTGGTTAAGTCCGTTCTTAATGCCATTCCAATTCATATTTTGGCTTGTATTAATCTACCAAAAGGTATCAAATCCAATTATGGTCAAATAAGTCACAGGTGACGAAAGGACATTGGATCGCTTGGAATGCTCTAACTGTTCCAAAAGAAAAGGGAGGATTGGGACTCAAGAAATTTGATGAGATTGAGAAAGCTTTTCGTATTAAGCAGGTTTGAAATTTTTTTGCAGGGACTTCTCTATGGTCAGAGGTTTTTACTAAAAAAGTTTTTCAGAAACAAGCATATGCTTCTCAGTAAAGGTCACTTAATCTCTAGAATCTTTAAAACTCTATTCCCATGGTTTGAAGTTGTTCTTATTAACTCTCTGATGCTGGTAGGTTCAGGAGAGGCTATTGATTTTTGGTGTGACAATTGGTTATGTTTTGGACCTTTATTGTTGCGGATTGATGGAGCACCTACTGTTAGTCCAAAGCTTTCAAAGGTCTTGCAGTGTTCTAGTTGGAACTTGAATGTAGTCAGGCTATGGTTATCGGAGCAATTAGAGGAGGAAATCTGTTCATCTAGTATTTGCATCACTTCACGCCAAGATCAGTTGGTTTGGAAACATACGAAAGTGGGTCTCTTATCTATAAAGAGAGCTTGGAATCTGGTCGGAGAGCAGGGTCAATTGAACTCTACAGCTGCACTAATCTGGAATCAGCCTGCGTCCCCAATTGCTCAGCTAGTAGGATGGAAAGTTTTAAGGAATGCATTGCCATTGGATTCGAGAGTTCAGGAGCTGGGTATTCCACCGGCCAATAGATGTGTTCTCTGCTTCCAAGGGACAGAGAGTATTTCTCATTCGCTGGTTAACTGTCCTTATGCTCAAGTAGTTTGGAAAAGGTTGTCTACAATTATAGGTTTTCAGATTTTGGAAGGTGAAGAACCAATCCCACGTTTTGTCAGAATTGCTAGGACTAACAGTAAAGCTTTTCTGGCAGCTATGGAATGAAAGGTGTAAAAGGGTATTTGAAACTTCTAAGGTTCATTCTTCCTGTGTGGTTAGAAAAATTGTTAGTATTTTGAGGTATCAAGTATTTTTGGTTAAACCAAAAGATGCTGATTCTCTTCATGACAGAGAGATGTTTTCTGACTTACTTATTCAAGTGTCTTTTCTTCCATATGCTAAAGTAGTGTGGATCAGGTGGTTACATCCTCCAAAAGGAGTGTTGAAACTTAATGTTGATGGTGCATCAAAAGGAAATCCAGGTTTATCGGGAGGAGGTGCTATTCTACCCAATCCAAAGGGGCAGCTGATTTGTGCAGCTTCATACTTCTATGGTTTTTGTTCTAATATAGAGGCGGAGTGCAGAGCTGTACTGGATGGTTGAAACTATTTGCTAGGCATGGTTTATAAGATTATAAGCCGATTATCGAGACTGACTCTAAAATCATGGTGGATATACTTCAAAGAAGAGCTCAATCTTCTTGGAGGTTATCGGATTTCATATATCATATTTTTCAAAATTTTAAGGAGGTTAAATTTTGAAGTGGTACATACTTACAGAGAAACAAATACAGTTGCTGATTTCTTAGCAAATAAGGGAGTTTCAGATAGAGAAAACAGGGAGACTACTTCTTCCAATGAGCTTCCATTCCAAGCTCGGTTATTGATGTTGCAAGATTAATGGCAAATTCAAACATTGAGGAGGAGGACTGTTTTGACTCCAACAAATTCTTAATTGGTTCTTAGTCTTTAGAGATCACATCAGAGTCCTACATTATGGACCATTTTAATTTTGAGTTTTCCATTCTATGAAATGCACTTTTTAAAATTAAAAAAAAAAATAGTAAATGTCCAAGTACTATAATATAAAAAACTTAAGAGTTTCATAAACTCCACCAAACCAACTCATTACAAACCACATTGATTATCGTTAAATCATCGAGAAAAACAGGTCAACATTTGCACCTATTCCATTCTAAACATTAATTGCACCAAGTCATTTCAAGTAATAACCAGCAATTTCAAGTAACCTAAAGAAATGCAATTACCAATTCAATTCGAATCGAATCGAACCTAAAGAAATTACAAAATTCGCACCAATTGAATCCAATCAAACTGAGTTCAGAAAATCCCAATTGAACCTAATCATACCGAATTCAAATTGAACCTAATCAAACAGAGTTTACAAAATCCAAGAGAATGTGTGGGCATGTTATGCGTGTGGTTGCTGTGACAGAAAAATAGAGGGTTTAGGGTAAGGGTGTGTGTTTTATGTGTTGAGCTATGTGTATGTTTGTGTTCTCTGTGTCCATTATGTGTGTGGTGTGTGTGTGTAGTGGAAAAGAGGGTCTTGGTATTTTGGGCAGCAGGCCGGCCCTATAGTATTAAAAAAAAAGCATGGGCTTTAGGCCTCAAATTTTTAGAAGATCTCATAATTGTAGATACATAACTAGTCCACATAAAAAAATTAAATCCATTAAAATTTTAGGCCTTATAAAAAGGCCCCAAAAATTTAAGCCCAATAAAAAAATTATAATTTCAATAATTTGAGCCTACAATTCAATCCATAATATTAGAAACTCAAAAATAAAAAATTTAAAAAATAAATAAATAAAATCTCTCTCTCTCTCTCTCTCTCTCTTAAAACACAAAAATAAAATATCACATCTTCCTCTTTGACTTAAAAAAAATTAAAAATATTTTTTTAAAAAAATAATACTAAAAATAAAAAAGCCTCATTTAGTATTACCGTTTTAGGCCTCAATTTACCTTCAGCCGCCCCTGATTTTGGGTGGTGGTGGGTTGCGCAGGGGTAGGGGTTTGTGCAGAAGGGGGAGAGCTTGGTGGGGGTTCGCAGAAGGGGAGAGCTCGGAGATTATCTGTGTATGTGTGTGTGCGCGTGCAAGAGAGAGAGAAACATAGAAGAGGGATATTTGGCAGGTGGGAGGGAAAAAATAGAAGAGATAAAGGAGATTGGCGGCATGGCCTCTGCTAGAGGAATGACAGGCGAGGTGAGGAAGGTGTGATAGAATTTTTTTTTTGGTTGCACAGACATGGACACTAACGCTGGACACGGATACCATACGACACACATACGCTGACACAATATATCTCAAAAAAATAATAAACAAAAACATTGGAAACACATTACTGATAATTGTATTTTATATATAAAATTATATAATTTATCACAAATATAGTAATAATGATATATTATTCATAAAAAAATTAGTATTTTGTGATAAGTAAATGTTATCTCTAATCATTTAGTGTGAATATTTAGACCAACATCATAATAATAAATAATTATCAATTTTTTCGTAATGTGTACTATACATATATAATTTAAATGATTGCTCTCATCTCAATTGTTGTTTTCTAAATCTTTTATGTATCTTCTACTTTGGTTATTATATTTTTAGTACAATTTTAACATGTCTAATCTTGGTAATTATATGTTCTCTCATAGTATAAGACAAGACACTTAATAATCAAGTTTTTAAACTTGTTAATCACATGTCAATACATGTTTATTGTTTAGTAGTATATACAATTTAAAGAAGTGTTGAACATGTGTTCGAAATTAAGATTTTATCATTTAATTATGGATACGGATAAAAGAGTATTTAACACATGTCCAAAAGTGTCTGAGGCACGTGTCCGACACGGATACGTCACCTTGTTGAGAATGTATGTGCTTCATAGTTTTGGTTCAACGGTCAAGGGTGTTCGGCTCATCTTACGCGCACCTCGACTAATCTCCTCTCCAATCCAGTTAAAAGCAGGTCATCCACACCGGGACTAAAGTATTTATAAGGGATAAATCCCTCATGACCTGGCTCTAAATAGTTGCCAATATTCAAACTCAAGATATCTACAACTCATCTATATTACCACTTAAACTACCCCTTAAAGTATAGGTCTCAAATTGATAGATCTCTTAGTAGATCGATATCACATGGAGTAGATGGGGCAATTATTGTCATTTTCTGGCCTAATCCGTTTGGTGGCCCTTCTCAACCATTTTTATCTCGAGTAATACTATTGAGATCTAAAAAATTGACATAATTTACTAACTTAATAATATAATAGTAATGTGGTCTAATAGTGTTGGTGTGACTGTAACACTTGAACTTCTTCAATATGACTATCATTTAACACATAATTATGTCGACAAATTAGGTCAATTTTTAAGATTCTAATATCATTACTCTTTTATCCCACATCAACTATGCGATGTAATAGTACATTCAACATGGGGCATGTTTAGATGGTTTTTCAAAAAAGGATTGGATTGATTTTAGCAAACCCTTCTCAAACTCACCCCCTCTTTTGTACATGGGATTAGTAAACAAATCTTATACACACTTTGGTTTGGTAAAAAGCATAAACATATGTGGGATCTACGGATTAATAACAATTATAACCAAAATGAACCATGTAATTGACCAAATTCACCCTACATGTGTGGAAGGTATTAGAATGAAGGGATTGGATTACTTTTAGCAAACCCTTTCAAACCCAAAGCCCATCTTTTGTACATGGGATTCATATAAAAATTATTTCCAATCCTTTGTTTGGTAAATAGCATAAACATATGTTGGACCCACGGATTAATCACAATTAAAACTAAATATTTGTTATGTAATTGACTAAATTGCCCCAAACCTACTCCCCCCCCCATGGGTTTTGTTGAAGCATATATTCATGGGTTTAATTTTTCGGGCTGGTTATGGACTGGGATATGAATCCCGAGTTTAAAAATCCTAACAAATATGGAATTAAGTGATCTATGAAACTATTTTACTTAAACTCACCCTTCCAAACTTGTCCAAACCCATCAAACAAACAGCCCCCATGGGTTTGGTCAAATCCATGTATATGGGTCTGGCCACATGCCGGGATTTGAATTTCGGGCCTTAATCCGTAAAGAAACATGGGTATGACTGGTCCATTAAACTATTTTGATTAAACTCCCCTTTACAAACCCCCCTCAAGCTCAATAAACAAACATGCCCCATAGGTTTAGTCACTGTTTATCCTATGCTCAGACTAAAATCCCTCTCTTATCTTGGGCCGAAAAGTTCCAGCGAAACATGGGTTATGTGGATTGGACTAATTTAAACCCAGTTTCACCCTCTTATCCCACCATTACCCACAATCCAAACTTTAGATTCATTGATTAAGTAAGAACATCGATTAAAATTAAATCCTTAAGCTAAAAATAAATAAGGAGATTGATTATAAAATAATTAAAAAGTAAGCTTCAATTAACATTGAAAATTACAAGTTCTTAATTAGGTTGCCAAATAGGTGCTTATAGTATTATCATATTCTACTCCTGAGAGATCATGAAAGAATTGAATTGACATGATATCATAATGAAAGAGCTACAAAATAAAGGGTGACTCATACTGTGTCTCAAAATATTTTTAATATATCAATATATTCTTTAAAAAAATTAAAAATCTTGGGTTTGTTTTTTGCTGAAAATTCAATTCTTGTGCATTCGGTATCCTTATTCCATCTCCCCCCTTCCCCGTCTCTGCTTTCTTTCTTTATGTGGTTTTGGTGAAAGCAAAAGATAAATAAATTCTATAGAGAAATCAATTTACTCTAGTAGAGTATCAGGACCATCGAGCTGGTGGTCTAGTGATAAGTCGTACTTATTTAAGATCGTTCTTACATTTGATGTGATTATCAAGTAGAGTTCGATTCACGGGAGAATGCGATTTGTTACTTGGCTTTGGTGGTACTGGTGTGACGAAATGTCATTCTAGGTTATTAGCTATGACTCAAACTGGACATTTTGCAATGGAGGACCCTCATGGTCACGCCCACAAGGACACCTAAGCAATGCAAGTTTTTGTTATTTTGCAGTCTGGACCAAGCTCCAAAGATATTTTCCATTCTTTGTTAGTTACCTGTTTCCACTAAATCATGTTATCGTTATGACAAGCTATTTACAAGGGGTTCCAAATTACTTACAATACAGAACTACCAGGTTATAACACCTACTAACCAACAACACCGTGATAGTTACCACAAGCTAGCATAGCAGTGTACTTGACAACTTGTCCCCCCCAATATCACATACATATTAAAATTATGTAGAAATTCAGCTGATTATTTCAAGCAAATTCAAAAGAGGCTCAATTAACTAATCTGATGGCCCTGTTTAGCTTATGTTGAAGCAGGAATTTGTCCTTGTCAGTGGCTTCTTTCAAACCATTCATCAACTCACCAATGACTTGATACTCCGGGCAGCAATGGACATACAATTGCAAAATTAAGAAAACAAATGGTATCATACAAATTCAGGATGTGGGGGAAGTAAAAGGAATGAACACAAGTTATAATATATTACCAGCGTCGGTGCAGTTCTTGAGGACCTCTTCGTGCTGCTTCAACTTCTTCTCCAACTCATCGGATCGTTCTAAATGGTGTCGGGGTGAAGCTTTTGTAGTTGTCGTCAAACATTGTACCATACTAGCATTGAATGCTACCCAGTAGAGTAGCACCATTCAAACCAGCTAAATTTGAATGTGCTTACAAAAATTCGACTAAAACTCTCATCGGTTCATCTTTAATCACTCAACAAACAACCCAACTACTAATTTAATAATAAAACAGCGAAAAATAGTCACAATCACACCAAGATTTAGATTGAAAAATTCTCCATATTACAAGGAAACAATCACGGGGAAAACTTAAAATCAGTTCACTATAATTGACAAGTTACAGTGCTTTATTATCTCAAGATTGTGCCTAAATCTTGATACCAATACAACCCCAAGGAAGTCCAAGCTAAGTTATAAAAATAGATTACAATAAAGACGGACATTGTATCCCACCAAAAGCATCACCGCATTACAA
Source organism: Ilex aquifolium (assembly GCA_951799425.1). Taxonomy (NCBI): domain Eukaryota; kingdom Viridiplantae; phylum Streptophyta; class Magnoliopsida; order Aquifoliales; family Aquifoliaceae; genus Ilex; species Ilex aquifolium. The sequence goes on from OX637392.1 coordinate 8,249,541, forward strand.
GGGCAATAACAACATACATACTAATGATCCTGCTACAAAGCCAAAGGCTGTATGAAGAAATCTTCGTCCTTGCACCTTATTCCTAACAAAAATGTCAAACGTTGCATATAAGAAAGTATAACCCCGAAGACGCACACAAACAAACGGGGAACACACTGATCTTTTCATATGCTAACCAACAGATTAAAAAGATAAAACATTATAAGCAACCAGTGCTAATATAGGAAAAATAATATTGCTACCGCGATGAACAAAATTACAAATGACTAAAGATTATCTCTAGGAAATTTCGTTACATTATTCATGAAATTTTGTTAATTTAGATCACAGTGCAGTCAATTTTTCTTGGAATTTAGAACTGCCGAAACAGCCATTTAAGCAGAGGGGACACTTTGTGCAGGCTCAAAGAATTGTGCAATGTTTTTTTAATCTCAAGATCGTAACCAAACCTTGAGATTCATACAATTTCAATGCACTTTGAGCTAAGTTATCAAGATAGATTACACTAACAGCCACCACAGTATTAGAACACAAACATCACCACATTATAAGAGCAATAACAACAACATAGTAATGGTCCTGCTACAATTCTTATTTCATCCACATAAGCAAGTTGCCCAAGAAGTCTTCTTCACTGCAACATGTTCCCCACGAAAATCTCACACGTTGAATACAAGAAAATAAACTCACTTCTGACCATTCCAAGACGAGCAGAGACAACCAGGAACATACTGATCTGTAGCCAGCAACTTGGGAAGCAATACAAATGTAGGAAAACTCATATACATCGTGATAAACAAACTTGTGAAAATTAGTACGTAGTTATTCATTCTTTTTGGACTTGGGTCCACTCTTGTACACTTGTCCTCGATTTTGTCAATAGTAGATCACCCACCGTGCATTGATAATAGACTCACTTATATATAGTTATATACAGTGGGTCTCACTTGAAATCATGATGGTTGCTCTACTAAGGTATACATGAGGGAATCTGAATCCCATTCGCTTCACTACCTAAACTAAAATATGAAACACATGTTGATTTGCATGTCCTTGAAATTGAAGAATTGGAAATTCAAAAAATGAGGCTCAAAGTAGAGAACATTTTGAGCATGATGTAGTGGGATGAAATCAAAGTAGTAGGCTTGCACCAAAAAACAAACAACAGAAGTAATGGAATAAGAATGATAACTAATTTTCAATTAGGTGGTAGTGTGTAAACAAGCTCTTACCTTCTTGCACTAGATTCAGGACAAGCTTTTGTAGTAAAGTATCTCAGATATTGATCGATAGTAATGCACGATATTAAGGATATGTTGAACTTTTGGGCGATCCACACTCTGTTCTCCACGTATCCGTTGAATAAGCTCGCTTGAAACGATTACAATGTGACTTCTTGGAGATTAGCAAGATATTCAATGCCATGAGGCAACGTCTTTAACTCTATACAGTTTTCTAGGTGAAGCCGTCGGAGATCTGGCATCACTCTCCTCTCAATTATTATCTCATTCAGTTGAGGGAGATTGAACAAGTATAGACTCTTCAGTTTTTGGAACCCAACATCAAAGCGAAGTTGTTTTCCAGAATATGCGTTCTCAAGTGCAAGCTTTCCCAAACAAGGCAGCGCTTGGATGAATGGAAGAAGATCTTGTGTCAGTCTAGACCAATGCAAATACAATTGAGTGAGGCTTCGAAGGGATTGAAACCAGCGTGGCACGGTCTCTAATTTCCCTGCTAATAGCATGGATTTAAGGCAAGGAGGAGCTGAAGGGAGCGCATCTATTCGCAAGGATTCCGCCTCATCACTAATCATCAAAAATAAGTAACGAAGGAGATTCATATTTTGGATTGCGATGCACAAGTCTTCTGCATCTGCTTCTCTTAACTTGGAAATGCCAATCCTTGTAAGTTGCGTCATGCTCCTAATATGCTCCTAATGCGTCTCATTAAGTTCACCTCTGCTTCAACACACTCCAGGACTTGCAAGTTCTTTAACTTGAAAATGTTTTATAAATGAGCAAGATTTGCTTGATTTTATTTATCGCTTAAAAATTGTGAATTTAATTGTGTTTTATTAGTATTTTTTTTCCCTTGAGGTATTTACTGCATGATGATATGGTGGATTAGAAATATAGTGGTTGAGTTTATAATTATGTTGTGTTATTGGATTGAGTGGTAGCACAGGTGATAAATTCGCGAGTCTTATAAATGAGCAAGATTTTACTTATTGCTTAAAGATTGTAAATTTCAATGGGTTATATTAGTATTTTTTTTTTCTTTTAAGAGACATTTGTATATATGATGTTGTTTTAAGGAGTTTTTATATATTTTTATAACAGTTTCATTAATTTGGAGGATATGGTCGACGAATTGGTATGAATATTTTTAGGCCATTTTTTTTTTTAATTTGGACAATTATTTAAGATTTTTTTGTTTGTTGTACAATATCTTCAAGCACGGGCAATGACTAGTCTCGAATAAGATTTTAATTGGATGAAAAATTAAATTAATATCAATTGTTATTGTGCTTAATATTTTTATTTTTAAGATAATTTTATTTAGATATAATTTACTGATATAAATTGTTTAAGATAAATATTAATTTGGAACCTACTATCAAGCGATCTCACCAACAACAATTTAAAGTTAGGACACTTATTACACATTGACGTGTTCGTGACACTCACCATTCCATATTATTTTTGGTTCATTTGTTTAAACAATCATTTTAGATTCCAAAAAAAAACAAAAAAAAAAACTTAGATGCATTTGAATTTCATTTGATTGTAAACCATCAAATGTCTGTGACATGCATTTACAATTTCAGTTGAATTTCACCCACATTTCAAATCACATTACTCTTAATAACAGTTTTTTTTTTTTTTTTGGTTATACAAAGCCCATTTCAGACTAAATTAAATAAACAAGACATGTGTTGTTGGCACACCTCATGATACATCCAACGATGCATAAGAATGAAATTTCGACCAACTCTGAAACTTCATAGAACCATCCTAGATCAAGACATATTTATTAAAAAGTACATAAATTGGGTCAACCCTATAGAATTTTTTTTTTTGATATGAAACGGTAGACTTTATTAGAAACTAAACTTGAACATCATTCCGGAGAAGAGGATCCAAGAATTCTGGATGTTCCCCTCTCCAAGAAACAGAGTTATTACAATGAATAGCATAATGCGATAATTTATCTGCCACAACATTAGCAGAACGCCTCACCCAGGAAATAGAAAATTCATGGAAGTGTGTAGCACTCTTCTGAATTTGTTTAATGAAAACTCCATGGCTGGACAGATTTGATTCCTCCCTCCTAATATCTTCCACAACTGATTTAGAATCCCCTTCTAAAATAATGCTTGTTAATCCCAGCTCCACTCCTAGCTCCACAGCGTGAAAGGCAGCCAGCGCCTCTACACAATCAACACTCATAGAACTCCTTACTAACTTACACAAGCACCTATAAAATTACCCCTCCAATCTCTAGCAACGACCCCAATCCCCACTGCTTTAATGGAACTAAACACAGCCCCATCAAAATTTATCTTCACAGAACCACTGGGAGGTGCAAACCAGCAGGACAAACTAACAAATGAGGGGGAACGGTTAGAAGGGGTTCTACGGTTCTGAGCCTCCATGTACTGATTTACGTATGAAGTAGAGAAATCTATTACTTGGGTAGGGGATTGGACAACCCCTTCTAACCGGGCCTTATTTCTATTGTACCAAATTGACGACTTACCTCCAACTGTGATAACCAGCTATGGACCGAAGTAACTGGACCTTCTGGAAACCTGATCAGGGATTCAAGCCACACCTGTTTCGCAAAAGGGCACTTGAGGAGGACATGAATGGAAGATTCGTAGACAACACCACAAAGAAAACAACTATTGTTAATATTTAATTTCCTTTTGACTAGGTTGCACTGTGTTTGTAATATATCTTGAATTGCCCTCCATGCAAACAACTTCACTTTGTTCGGGATATTTAAGCTCCACACAAAAGCACCACCCCATTGTCCTTGGCTGCTACTTGAACCACCACGAACTCTGTTATCCATGATCAAATGGTATGCACTCCTGACCGAGAACTTCCCCGACTTAGTATAGTGCCATACTTGCTCGTCATTAGGGAGACTCGGACAAATGGGAATTGGTAGAATTTCCTCGACCTCAAAATCCAAAAATATCTCATATAGCTTATCTGTCTTCCAGGTTTTTAGATCATAATCAATCATTGAACTCACCAAAGCATCGTCTGCTAACCCCGAAAGAGGACTAATAACCCTAAAACTCGTTGGTCTTGGAATCCACCTGTCAGATTTTATTCTGACATTCCTCCCATTGCCAATCCGCCATCGTAAACCCTCTAACACATACTCTCTAGAATCCAGCAAGCTATGTCAAGTAAAGGAAGGGTTGTAACCCAGTTGAGCCTCCATAATTGATGTATTTGGGAAGTATTTGGCCTTTAACACCCTACCCAGCAATGACGATGGAAATTGAAAAAGCCGCCATATCTGTTTTGCGAGAAGGGCGTAGTTAAAAGCTTCAATATTCCGAAAACCCATACCACCTCTAGACTTCGGTCTACAAAGCCTCTCCCATGCTATCCAATGAATTTTCCTCTCAGAGCCATTACTACCCCACCAGAACCTCGCCATCAAACTGTTTAACTATGCACATAATGTAGAAGGTAACTTAAAACACGACATAGCATATGTCGGAATAGCTTGCGCTACCGACTTTATAAGGACCTCTTTACCTGCACTGGACAAAAGTTTCTCTTGCCACCCTTGTACATTCACCCATACCCTCTCACGAATAGAGTCAAAAATAGCACGCTTCGTTTTTCCAATTACCGAAGGGAGTCATGGTGTTCAACAACAGGAACTCGTAGCATATGCTGAATTTCCCCCAGGACATAAGGCGATGTATTCTTGCTAAAAACAACAGTTGATTTAGATAAGTTCACTACTTTTCTGGAAGCCATTTCATATTTGTATAGACACTCCATGATAACTTCACAATTCCCCTTAGTGGCCTGGCCTCCTCGACCCGCTGCCATTCCTTTAAGACTTCCTCTAATCTCAGCTGCTCTTAAAAGTGCCGAGAAGCCAAAAATAAATAAGGCGAAAGAGGATCACCCTGCCGTAAGCCACGTTGCGACCTGAAAACACTTGATTGTTCCCTATTAATTATAAGCGAGTAGGATACTGTCGAAACACACCTCATAATGATGTTCACCCAACGTTCATCAAAACCCATTCTACGCATAATTGCTTCCAGAAATTTCCACTCAATTTTATCATAGGCCTTACTCATATCAAGTTTGAGTGACATGTATGCCTTACCTCCATTTTTCTTCTGCTTTATATAGTGGTTACCATCCTGGGATGAAAGCACTCTGAAACTCTGAAATTATTTTGGGTAGAATTCTCTTCAGTCTATTCGCAAGAACTTTCGCTATTAGTTTATATACAACGTTGCACAAACTAATAGGGCGAAAGTGTGTCATGTTTTCTGGGTTTGGGATCTTGGGTATAAGTACTATGTGTGTGTAGTTAAGGCTACCTCATGGGTTATCAGAATTTAGGAAATCCAAAACAACTCTTGTGACATCACCACCCGCCACAGTCCAGAATTTTTGGAAAAAAATTAGGCCCATACCGTCTAGACCTGGAGACTTATTCGGATGAAATTGACTCAGTGCTTCGGCGACTTCGGAAGGTAGAAATTCTGTTAATAGAATGCGGTTCATGTCAGGTAAGACGCTCGGATCAACACTGTTTGTGATTTGCTCGATCTGATGAGAAGAAGGATGCGCCGACCTGAATATGTCTGTAAAATAGTTAACTGCTATTTGTTCGATCTGTTCCTGCTCCGACACCCAAACACCCTCCTCATTGAACAGGCCTATAATCAAATTTCTCTTCCTCCTTGAGCTCGCCTGAGCATGGAAGAAACTCGTATTTCTATCACCCTCCTTTAACCACAAAGATTTAGAACGCTGCCTCCACATTATCTCCTCCGCTTCCAACAGGTTATTAATCTGTGATTGGACCTCCCTTAATTCATTTCTTATATCCTCTGTGATGACTCTAGCCTGTAAAGTGGATATCCTCTCTCTATTCGTCTGAATCTTAGTGGTTATATTTCCAAACTTCTCATACTTCCACTTCAATAAGCCCACTCTGCAACTTCTCATGTTATCGAGATAGTGTTGAACAGGCGAACAAATCCTGAAACCAAGCCAACTTTGGCGGATTACATCTAGGCAAGATGGATCAGTGAGCCACATCGGCTCAAACCGAAACCGTTTTTTCCTTCTCCTTCCTACTCCACCATCTTGTGAATGTGATACTCGAAAAAGGATTTGACAATGGTCCGAGTCCATAGTTGGTATATGTTCAACACTACTGTGAGGAAATAATGAGGACCACTGAATAGACGCCCAGATTCTATCCAACCTTGCTTTAATTGAATGAGGATGGGCACTCCCAGTCCACCATGTGAAAGGGCTGCCCCTGAAACCCATATCCTGTAATTGACACACATCAATAGCTTCACGAAAATCCTTCATTTGCCAGCCCGGCCTATCCTGAGCACCCCATTTCTCCTCCGAAGAAACTATCTTGTTGAAGTCTCCCCCACAAATCCAGGGTAGGCTAGATCTCTGACCCAATAACTTCAACAGTCTCCAAGAATGCTTCCTAGAACTAGCTTTAGGGTGACCATAGAAACCCACAAAACATCACTGCTTAGGAAGCCCCTCATCAATAACTGCTTCAATATGAAAATCCGAGAAACTTTTCACACTAATTTGAACTCCCCTTTTCCACAGTAAAGCAAGTCCCCCACCTCTACCTCGCGAATCAACTGCCAATCCTTGCGATAAACCAACCCGAAACTTTATTTTATCAATCTCATCAGAAACAAAGAAAGGTCTTTAAAAAACGACTATCTTTTGGGAAAAAAATATTTTAAGGCGGCTTAGTCCCAATTGTCCAATTTCCATATCATAGTAGCTAGGAAAGCAACAAAAAGAGTTAGTATTTTAATTAGCAATGCAGTAAATAATTAATTTTTCTTAGAAAAATAAGTAAAGTGGGTCAATCCCCATTAATAAAGTGGAAAAGAAATGTCTTTAAAAAATAACTTTCTTTTGAAAAAAAATGGTTTAAGGTGGCTTGGAGTTTCCAATTTTCAAATGTACATACCAGGATAACTACGAATGTAATAGATAGAGTTCAATATTACAATTAACTATTACAATCTCGAGCAAGATTTTCGTGAGAGATGAGATATCATCATTTACAAATGAATGAAGAGAAATTGAAAGAAGAACCCAATAAAATCCTAAAGTCAGTATTCGATCAGTGCCTTTGGCCTGGATGAGTTGGTTAAATAGGTCTTAGTTTTAAACAGTGGAACTTATTTGAACTGTGATTAAACTATTTGAAGAAATTTGGAGAGAAGTATAATATTTCATAGGCAGACTTTAAACAGTGGAAGTGCATAAAAAATGGAAAATATTCCATAGGCAGAATTTGTCATAAAAAATGATAGTTCTGAATTTAATTTCATTTTAAAAGTCTTTTTTCAGTACTGTTTTGAAATTACAATGTTTGATTGCCAAATTTTAATTTTTAAAGAATAAATTATAACTAATTGAGATTATTTATAATCAATCGCAAATAATGTGATCAATCATAGAATGCTATGATCTATCACTAATTATTTTCAAAAAGTGTAATTTAACTTTTAACACAAAATTTAAAATGAAAACAATAATAGGTTAATAACACTTTTAGTCTTTAAAGTATGTCTATTTTATCAGTTTGGTGCTCATTGTATTTATTTTATCAATTTGGCCCTTAAAATTTTAATTTTGTGTCACTTTGGTCCCTAATTAGACAGTTCGTTGAGTTTTTTGACAGAAGTGACCATGTGTCATTTTTTCAGACGGTATCATGTGTCTAATACGTGATCATTCCGTCAAAAACTTAACGGCCCGTCTATGTATGAATCATTTAAACACGAATTGAATACTTTAGGAACAAAATTAATACTTTAAAGAGTAAACTAACAAAACGTGCATATTTTAATGATAAAAAGCTTATCAACCCTAAACCTAATTTAGGCCTCTTTTGGTAAATAAAATTTGCCCAAAAATGTATATGTCTTCCACAGTACCACCCCAAGCCCAAGCGCAGACCTAGATGGATGAGGGTGGTGTGGGCGTGCGCGCTGAAACCTAGGGCAGAGGCACATTAGGGCTTGGCTCACCGTAAAAAAATTAATTTTTTTTTTATGCAAACGGTGATTACTTGATCTCTTTCGTGTTTTGTCATACCTTTATATGAGATTCAGTCAATCAACAATAAAACTATCCATGATTTTTTTTGCTATTTTCAACTTTTCTACACATTATTTTTTTTCCTTATAGCTTTTTTTATTCTAGAAGTGTTTTTTATACAATGAGCTGTGCAATTGATCTTTACTTTTATTATTTAGTGTTTTTTATTGTGTTAATTTTTTTTTTTGTTATTGACATTGATTTGTGTATTTATGGATTTTTAGTTTGTATTCTTCATTTAAACAAGAATTTATTTGCACTTAATCTATGACTAATTTTGAATTTTCGTAGATCTCTCTATAAATAGATATAATTTATCATTATATATTTATTAATTAGAAAAAATGGATACACTAATCACTTTAATGTTGTATTTAAAGTGCATACCCTAAACTAGATTCCTGACTATGTCGCGGTTAAAACCCACGTCGGCTAGGTACCTTTCTGCCCACAGAGCAGGGTACCCCTTGGGCCCAACTCAGTGACTAAATTTGGAGTACATAAACTTACTAAGGCTTTCTTTCAAAACCCAATGTAGTAAGTAAGTTCACTTCCCAATCTTTCAAACTTATTTTTCACCTTTAATATGGGGTACTTTAGGACCAATTATTCCTTTGCCTTTTAATTGATTTGATTAAATAAACATTCAGCGTTAATCTCCTTACAAAGAAAAACACATTGTAACGCAAACCGGGCTCAAACTCTGAACCATACCATATTTATTTTGGCTTAAAGTTGACCAAAAAAAAAAAAAACTCATTTGGTCCATTCTATTCCAATTTGGAGAACATCCAATTCGGAATAAACTGAATTTTGAAGTGCATAAAAAGTTAAAATAAAATAAATTAGAGACTGATTTTTTCAAAGATTTTCATACGAATATGATACCTTAAGCAAAATCCAAAACAGAGGGTTAGCTAGCTAGTATCGGATATGGTCCATTCTGTTCCTCCCCTACGTTCGGGATTTGCTACGTCAATGTGACCTTGCTTTTGGCTGCGGAATGCATTGTGAGAAGAGTTCTTTTATATATCCCATGGGGTTGATGGAGCTATTATAGTTATTTTCAGGCCTAATCCGATCGGCCATTTTTATCCTACATCAGCAATACATAATCCATAGGTTTTTTTTTAATATTAGAAACGATAAATCTTTATTCAATCTTTAATATCTGAGATAAGGAGTGACATTATAAACTTGGACGCACACTCTTGCCATACAATGTAAACTTGTATATAATTGACATGCTTAGCTAAACTATGAGTCACCCGATTGCTAAATCTGCTCCCAAGTTTATAGGTTCAATTCGCCAAGTACTCAACAACTTAAAAATCCTAATCGACTCTCCTTCTAAAAATCCTGATTGGCTCTCCTGCAACTCTGTGGATAATTCGGCAACAAATCCACCGTTCTCATCTCTAATTACTATTACCACTCCAAACGTAGACCTTATAAACTAAATTCCCCATGGGCAATTTATATTGCACTATATAAAAACTAGGGTACTTCAGGTCAATAGTTAAAACAGTTTTTCGGAAATATGTTTTTCAAAAGCATTTCCTAATGGGAAAATTTCATTTTGTACTTCAAAAGATTTGAGATCTTACACTTTACACCCTAAAAGATAAAATTTCTCACATTGGACCCGTAATTTATTGAAAGTCTGGCAATATGAGAAATATGAGAAATTTAATCATTAAGGGTACAAAGTAAAAATTCTTAAATCTTCCAGTGTATAAAAAACAATTCCCACTCTTTGAAAAAGCAACAGTTTATAACTCATTTAAGTTATTTTTTTGCTTTAGTTAAGTAAACAGCAGCCTACAAAATGCATGTCAACGCAACTTCAAAACTAAAAGCATTTACAATTCTCTAAAATAAGTTATTAACAAATAGATAATCTGAATAATCACAGATAATCAGAATCTGATTAATATTTCAAATTAATAAATTAAAAATTTAGACTTAAACTTCGGTCATACAATTCAACCTCATAACTCTCTGCTGTCTCTAATTCTCTATCTATTCTCTACAATGACATGCTAAGTGGCCGATCCAATCATTCTCGAAATCCGCTTAGCCAAATATGAGTTGATATTTTTAACCGATTATTTGAGTTTGGATATGTTAAAATTTGATATGATTGTAATCAGGTCTTATTTCTAAAAATATTTATAACTATATGATGAAATAAATTGAATTAAAATTATGATTCAATTAGTTAAAATTCAAGTCTAGTTCAATCAAGGAGCAGATCGAAATTTTGATCGGATTTTTAATACCCAATAGATTTGGATATTGAGTGTAAAAATGAAATCTGGTAGATAGTCGGATCAAATTTAGTATGACCAACTTATTTACAAGTTGTAATGAATTTTGATGATTATTGTTCGATCGTTCACTTAAATCTAATGATTACCCCCACTAGAAAGAGACTCTGGTTCTAAGATCCCACTAAATATGAGGTGTCCTAGTAAAATCTAGAAATGGAATTAAAAATTTAATGATGAATTATTGAACGTGATCAAAATTTACATAATCTAAAATTGAGAAGATCCTGATGCCTTTTTCTTTACTTTATTTTTCCTTGTTTAGTGGAGTGTACTAGTTGGACTTAATTAATATTGATCAAATTTACTATTGTCATGGGATTAACAGTGTCCCTCAATCGGGTATAGCTCATCTGTTGTTTGCTGGGGTGTTGTTCCCTTAAATGGCTTAGTTCACAGCAAACCTATGTGTTTTAGTCGTTGGGTCATTTCGGATAAATTGGCATTGATTCAACTCTGTTGCTTATTTTCAACTCTATTATTAGCTCATTGTATTTTGTTGCACCTTAAACGTACAACGATCTTCTTACTCCATAAAATCTGTTGCAATTCATTTTACATCACCATTGAATGTTGTTTGGAAGGAGCCTAAATAATCAAATACTAAAATGGTGCCTAAGCTATGATGACAATTTACTACAATGGTCGTTAAGTAAGTTTGTCAAATACTCAACGTAACGACGTGATTAATAAATAATTTAAGTCAACACCAAGGCATAACACGACCAATTAAATGAGTCGGGTTATGGTGGAATAGTACTCGATATGAATTTCAAATGACATGGCCCGAACGAAAGTAATGGTAGAATTTTCAGGAACTCATCCAAAGATGCAGGATTCTTTTAGAAGGACATCCCAGATGTGCTGAGGAATGAAATTAAAGAAAATCAAGTGCAGTCCCCAGAAACAGAGGAATTTTTGCAGTCTTGGCAGCTACCAATTCCTTTCTGATAGCCTTTTTTTTTCCATTCATTTGTTTCGTCAATAGTTTGTGTTTTCCCAATGAAAAATCAACCATCGTGTGTAGAAGCATGTTCGCTTATAAATAGTTGGCCTCTATTGAACTAATAATAAGTGATCAATTTTGAACAAAATTGAATGCACGTGTACTGGAGGAGGGGGATCTCACGATTGAACATATATGCAACTTCGCAGATATAATAAACACAAATTTTCAAATAGTGGGGCAGAATAGAAAAGACGATAATGAAAGCGGAAATAGAAGGTGATGAGATACATATTCTGCGTATTGCACGAGTTTGTTACTAGCAATTTAATAAATAAAAAAGTGAAAAACAATCACATGCACACCAAGTTTTAGATTGAAAAATCTCCACTTTATAGGGAAACAACCATGGGGGCAAACTTCAAAATGATCTACCATAATTGACAAGTTACAGTGGTTTATTATCTCAAGATTGTGCCTAAATCTTGAGACCAATACAACCCCAATGCACTCCAAGCTAAGATATAAAAATAGATTACAATAAAGATAGCCATAGTATTCCACCACAAGACTCACCGCATTACAAGAGCAATAACAACATACATACTAATGATCCTGCGACAAAGCCAAACGCCGAGAGGGTGTCTGAAGAAATCTTCGTTCTCGCACCTTATTCCTAACAAAAATGCCAAACGTTGAATATAAGAAAGCATAACCGCAAAGACGAACACAAACAAAAGGGGAACACGCTGACCTTTTCATATGCTAACCAACAGATTAGGAAGGCCCATTTATTTTTTTATAAAAAAATAAAACATAAGAAGGAAGCATTCGCTGATATAGGAAAATAATATTGCTACCGTGATGAACAAATTTACAAACTTTTATTCTCTTTGGACTTGAATCTCCTTCAATTCTCTTGCTCTCAATGGCCGATCATCCATAATGTATAGGAGACCCATTTATATATGGTGAGTCTCACTAAAAATCCACTATCAATGAAAATCAAGAAAAATGTTCGTAGTAGGTGACGTGAATCCTATTCTCTTTACTTTCTGACTAAAAGTATGAACCAGTTGTTGGTTGGAGATGCATGTCCTTGGAATTGAAGTAAAAGATATTTTATAAAAGTGACCCACAAAATAGAGAATATGTTTAGCATAATTTCGTGGGATAAAATCAAAGTAAGCTTTTTTCACAACAACTCAAATGACAAAAATAATGGAATAAGAAGGATAATTATTTTCGAATTAAGAAGGAGTGGGAAATATAGTGTCTTACCATCTTTTCATAGATTCAGACAAGTTTTCGAATTGCATTGTCCCAGACGCTGATTCGTAAAAATGCCTAATAGTAGGGATATGTCGAACTTTCGGACGACCCACACTATGTTCACCGTTTATCTGTTGGATGAGCTCACTTGAAATGCTTACAAATTCCAATTCTTGGAGATTTGCGAGATATTCAATGCCATAAGGCAACGTCTTCAACTGCGTACATCTTTGTACTTCAAGTTGTTCGAGATCTGGCATCACTCCCCTCTCTATTGTTATCTCTTCCAGTTGCCGGAGATTGTCTAAGAATAAAGTCTTCAGCTTTTGGAACCCAGCATCAAAGAGTAACTGGTTTCCAGAATATGCATTCTCAAGTGCAAGAAATCCTAAACAAGGCAGCGCTTGGAGGAAAGGAAGCACATCTTGTGCCAGTCTAGACCAATACAAAGACAAATACGTGAGGCTTCGAAGTGAGTGAAACCAGTGTGGCACCTTCTCTAATTTCCCCCTTAATAGCAGAGCTTTAAGGTGTGGAGGAGCTGCAGTGAGCACATCCATTCGCAAGGTTTCTGCCTCATCTTTCACCATCACACCTAAGGTACGAAGGAGATTCATATTTTGGATAGCGGTGCACAAGTCTTTCTCATCTGCTTCTCTTACCTTTGTAATGCTAAACCTTGTAAGCTGTGTCATGCTCCTAATGCGTCTCATTAAATCTGATTCTGCTATAACACAACTCAGGACTTGCAAATTCTTTAACTTGTAAATATTTGGCGGGGTTGGCATTCCAAAAAAAAATTCAAAATCTTCATCTCCTTGAGGGGATGGACGGAACATAAATAGATAACGCAAGTTCTTCAACTCCGTTATTCCTGTTGGAAGCACTTCTATTCTTGATCGGGCAATGTCTAGTGTTTGTAGGTTGGAGAGCCTTCCAATTGATTTTGGAAGCTCCTTCACATTAGTCCCCCTTAGGCATAAATATCGCAAATTGAACAGATCCACTAATTCATCTGGCAATTTCTCAATTGGTGCAACTTGTAGATCCAATACCCTTAACAATCTTAAGCCAGTTGGCAATGTTACCAACGATGGAGAAATCCTATAATCAATGAACACAAGAAGCGAACGGAGCTTTGACATGCCCTTTAATGATTTTATTTGCTCTGTTATTGTTCGGATCGACAAGCGACGTGCTCCACTCTCTTCACTTGCTTCTTCATCATCATACAAAGCACCAAAATTCTCGGCCGCCACTATTGAAAGAGCAATTTCCCGTAAAAGATCATGCAACTTACATTCTTTTGGCCTTCCTGATTCGTTCCTCGTCACAACTTGAAGCATGTTTCGGTGAATGAGTTCCATGAGATAGCTCTCTGCCACTTCTTCTGGTGTTCTCCCCTTTACTTTTTCAACAAACCCTTCTGCCATCCAAAGTCTAATAAGCTTCTTTCTCTTTAACTTATAATCTTCCGGAAATAGACAACAATATAAGAAACAATACTTCAGTTTGTATGCCAGTTCATTGAAGCTAAGTAACAAGATAAGCTTCATCTTTTGCAGCGAGGGGTTGTTCCCCAACTCGAATTCCAGGCTATTATTAACCTTTTCCCACTCTGATTCCAATTTCTTCGATGACATGGCACTACCCAAAGCCACAAGAGCAAGAGGAAGTCCATCACATTTGTCGACGAGCTTCCTAGCCAAGATTTCAAGCTCTTGAGGACAAAGCCTACCCGGATTGTTGGAGAATGCTTTCAAGCTAAAGAGCTCCCAGGCCTCTTTCTCTCCCAGTGGTTTTACATGGTGAAGATGGCTTTTGACTCCGAAAGATGATGAAGCTATATTTTCATCTCTCGTTGTAAGAATTACCCGACTTCCAAATCCTTCAAATGGGAGTGAAACATCGATTTCCTCCCAAAGGTTACTACTCCATACATCATCCAACACAACTAAGTACCTTTTCGCCCCTAAATAGCTCTGCAGTGTAATAACCAACTTTCTGAATCCCATCGTGTTTAAATTGGTAGGAACTGCTTCCTTGGAAGCGCTACAGAATTCCTCAATCATTCTTCTCAGTAAATCATCAACAACATATTTTTGGGAGACAGTGATCCACGCATGACAATCAAAATGCCGTTTTACTATTCGGCTATTGAAGGCCTTGGAGACGAGAGTGGTCTTGCCCGAACCACCCATTCCTACCACTGAAATTACGGTACTGCATTGTTGTTCTTCCTCCGTCAGCCATTTGACTAGAAGTTTATTATCATCCTCAATCCCCACCAATTTGTCCTCCTTGATAAAGAAAGATGACTCTGCATAGTTAAACAATGTTTTTTGATCATCAATAGAGCTTGTTCCTTCTATTCGTTCGATAGCCAAACGTTTTCTTCTTTCGTCAATGGATTTGATCTTTCTATTGATCTTTTGTACCTTTGTAGCAATTCGATGTCTCACCCATAGATTCTTTGGAAGGCGAATTGTCTGGTAAAGAAGCCTTCTGAATTTGCCCCCATTAAGTTGCTTGTTCATGTGAGACATGAACTCATCTATAACATCTTCAACCTCATTTGCTAGGTCTCTGATGCTAGCCACCCATGTGCTCTCTGCTTTAGTGAGGACTCCCTTTTTATCAGCATCCTCTAGAAAAGATGTCATGCTTATAAACTCAAGCTTGATTTCTTCAAGCTCATCACGGAGCCCTCCGATTAACGACCCTTCGTTCTCAATGGCCGACGTTATCTTGCGTATCAAGAAATCCGCGGCAGCCTGTGCCATGATTGCTCCCATATTGCTGCCCTTCCAAGCACCTTGGTAGCTCGTTGATTGTTATTTGTTTGTGATTATCGCTTACCAGCAAAGAAAAATTGAACATATTCGTTATTGGAACCTCATAAGTAGATGGGTCCCCTATGTTAGAACCCCTCAAAAAACAGGGCAAGTGGAAAGGTCTTTAAGAAAATGACTCGTTGCGGAACCATTAAGCAAGGCCAAAAGTCATTTTTGACCAGAAACGGTACACAAGACCACTACAAGTCTTCCACTTAAAAGTGGAATTTAGTATGAGTACTAGAAGAAATCTAATTTTATTTTCATTTCACTTGAATTTAATTTCAAGTTTGAAATGAAAATGAAATACAAGTTGAATGCCAAATGCCTATGGCTGTATTAGAATAGTGCCTATTTATCTTTAGCAGACTGTGATGCCACATTGAGAAAAATATACTGACGGAGATATGAGTCTCTCTCCTATAAAAAAATAAAATGTCACATTTAATATTAATTTGAACATAATTTACCAATTTAATTCAATTTCATCATTAAATTAGTTACGGATTCAAATATTAAATAATTTAATATTCATGTATGCCTCAACCATTTTCTATCATTTTGTATATCGAAGGTAAAAATTCAATTCACTGCCCGAGACACAGAAATTTCATAAATCTATCCACGGCATAGGAATGGATGTGTTGTGAATATATTTTTATTATTATATATATGCATATAGTCATAAATGTAACAAATTTTTTTAATGGAACATGAACCACTGTACAATTGATGAGGGTCGAATCTTGAAAAAAAAAAAAAAAAAACCTCATAAAGACTGTCTACCTATTATGACAACCATCTCTTCCAAACGACATGATTGTATTTGGTATATAAGACTTTCCTTTTATAGAGAAGTTTTAAAAAAATAAGTAATTGCTATTCTAATCTATGATTTTGGAAATACTGATACCTAGATTCAAAACGTGAGAAGTGGTTAAGTTTGAAACTCACCATCAACAATAAAGATCCCAAGCATTTCAAATCCAAGAGTCAAAAATTTCACAAAAAATTGAATTTGTTGTGCATTTGAATTCGAATTTCATTTGATTTCAGAACCCTTCATTCCACCTTAAAACCTAAACTGTCACAAGCATTTAACATTTCATTTGAATTTCAATTACATTTCAAATGACATTACTCTCAGAAAAATCTTCAAGACGTGTATTGTGAGCACATAGAAAGTGGAAAAGAAAAGCCTATGAGTAGAGAAGTCAAGTAGATAGATCCCTTTGGAGAAGTAATTGAAGGCGTCGACTTGGAGTCTCAATTGTTCAATGCACATATCAAGACAGCTGGGAGAGCAACAAATTCTTTGATCAGGAGGTCCCTCCATTGTCCTTCAGCATTACAAAAAGTCTTTAGTTGTAGAATAATAAGCATCCTTGTAAATTCGTCAATTTTACACGTTAATAGAAATACAATAAGAATTGAATACGATATGAACTCAAAAATGTTACGATTGCTTAACATGAATGATTAGTGGTTTGAATTAGTATTAGACGCGGATAACCCATTTATTGACATTGTTAGAAGAAAATATATAATATCTTTTTTATTTCTTAACCTATTATTGTATGAATTGTTTTACAATTTAATAAATTTTTTAGTAGAATGAATATGGCAAATAGGACAGAGTCTGAAGGATGTCACACAAACACGACACAGTTTGATTGATTGACACTCTTACACCCCTTGTCTTACATAAAAAAGTAGATAAAACGATAAAGTTAAATTTAACTAAGTTCATTTCATTTTAGAACCTCTCATCTCACCTTAAAAAACAGATTCTCGCTTGCATTTAACATTTCATTTGAATTTCACTTATATTTCAAATGACAATAATACTACAAAAATCTTCAGAGACATGTATTGTCAGCACATTTTGAATAAGATAAAAAAGGACACCAAGGTGGATGGATGCATTTGGAAAAATAATTGAAGGCATTGACTTGGAGTCTCAATTGTCCATTTACATATCATGACATTGACAGCTAGGAGAGCAATAGATTCTTTGATAAGGAGGCCCCCTATTGTCCTTCAATATTAGAAGAAGTGTTCAATTGCACATTAATAAGCACGATTTTATCAATTAAATTCAATATGAATTGGATATTTTACGAACTCGAAAAATATTACGATTACTTAATACAAATGATAAGTGGTGGATTTTTTGGTATGTAAACTAATTTAGTCGTTCCGATTTTTTAGTATAAAAAAAGGTCCTTTGGTTTTTAAAAAAAAACTTGAATGCGATCCCTGTGTTGGCGCGAATGTTAAGGGATTGGTTAATTACTGATTTTCATTACTCATTTTGCCCTCATCACATGATTTTCAGCCTAAAATATAATTAGTTTCTTTTTTTTGCCGTTTGTTATTGATTATCTGTGTACCTGTCTGATGATCTATGTTTATGAAGGGCATTAGTGTACTTGTCTGATGATCTGTATACATGTCTGATTATCTTATTAACTGTATTTTTAGTGTACATGTCTAACGATTTGTGTACCTGTTTGACGATCTATGTTTATTAATTGTATTTTTGTGTACCTGTCTGACGATTTGTGTCCATGTACGTCTGAGGGATTTCAAATGTACACTATCTTCAGTGTGAAATGAGAGAAATGGTGAGGGAGGTTTTCTGGTGTTTTTCATTTTTTGAATCTTAATGGATTGTGATTATAGATAGAAATTCCTTAATTTACGCACGTATTTTTGGAATTTCAAGTGGTATGGGTTTTAAACACCGCCTCTGATGAATGTACTGTGTCTCTACAACTGTACAGGTACACAAAATAAAATTATCATAGGTACACAAATTAAAAACTAAATATTTTATTTCATTCATAAAGGAGAGATTACATATGTAATTCATTTGTTTTATATTTAAAAACAAAATAGAAAAGAAGATATTGTTTTTGATGTCATTTAACTATGTCTCAAGCTTCTTCGCTTTCTTATTCTTCTTTTGCAGCTTTTTTGTTGAAGGACTTTGTCATTTTCTTCCACTCGTCTTTTTCTTTGTTGGACATGTAGAGTTCAGATTCGAGACAGTCGATATTAGCTTACATGCGATCTTATTTTGCATGGGCATCGTCCACGAGACCTAAAAGCATTTGTATGTTAGTTTGTGTTCTTTATTCTCTTGACTATTCCATTTTCTTTCTATGTTTTTGTTCTGAACTTTGATACACTATTTATAGAGTTATTTTCCATGGGGTAGATGAAGAGATTTAAAAATATGTTTATTATAGTGTTAATTTCATAGTTAATCGCAAAGACGTATGTCCAAACGTCTGATCTCAATGTATCTATTGCAGAGATACACTGAATACAGCCGTTACTTGTAAATATAACTTAATGTACTCTCAAACTTCCAGTTAATGGGTACGTTAGTCGAGAATAGATCTTTTATTTTTAGTGTACCTGTCTGACGATCCCTGCTTTTTGAAAAGAATGTACATTATGATAAAGTAGATTTTTAGAATAGGTGTTTTAATTACGTTATGATATTGTCGTTATTTTTTACATTTTTAAAAGGCGTTAGTTATGACCATTGTTTTGACTTTTCAACAGTGACCTACTCCAAAAGAAAATTGGCGAGTGAGTTTTTTTTTTGGAATCCTATTAGGCCTAGGACCGAGCTCCAAAAAACTCAAAAGAAAAGCTTTTAAACAATGACTTTTATTTTAGGAAAATAGTTTAAGCCAACTTGGAGTCTCAATTGTTCCAACGAAGGAACTTTTGGGGTTTTATGTTTTGGGAAAGTTTACGATGCCAAAAAAATCTCTTTTCAGTGCCATATTGAAGTAACAATTTGTTAGTGTTAGTTTATAATGTTTAAAGATGAAATTGTAGTTAATTGAATTTATTCATATTTGAAAGCAAATATTTTGATCGATCATAGAATGTTACAATCGAATACGAATAACTTTCAAAAGGTATAACTTGACTCTTAAGAATCTTATTTTTCTATTAGGTACCTCCTAATTTATCATCGATTTACCCGATGTTTTATCGTCAATTGCCGCCATGGTTGTCTGGATTTAAGTTTTTTAGAAACTATATAACTTAAATTAATAACTAACATAAATTGGACTAACTAACAATTTAGTGATTGGGTATGCAATCAATATAAGGGAAAATTAACAATAAGTATTACTTTTGCTCACAAACATCCATTAAGTCCTATCATTTTTGTTTTATATCAATGAAATCCTAATCTTGATATTTTATCTCAATGAAGTCCTAAATTCCATAAAGACTCCAATTATGCCTCTTGTTGCAATCAACTTCATGTAGTTTTAAATGATGCAATTTATCTTCTTCAAGTTTCAAGTAGATAAATTGACTAACAAAATGGTTGAACACCTAAAAGAATAATTACACCATCTGTCTTGTACATTATCTTTCATATTATTTCTTTTTTTTTTTTTTTTTAAAAAACAACCAACATTTTTATCCATAGCCAAATTTTTACAATCAATGAAACAAGCGGACATTCCTGCCTTTACAACTTGCTGCTCAACATATACAAAAAAATCAAGAAAATACAATTTTCTTTCGTAAAGATCTACGCGTCTGCTTGTCATGCATCAGTAATATCTTGGCAGGAATAGGAATATCCAAGGCAGTAGTAAAGTCTGAAGAGCATCCACATTTGACTGCCCAATTCGCAAAAAAATCAGCCAACGAATTACCCTCTATGTACACATGCACCAGACTGAATTTCAGTCTCTCCAAAATCTCCTTAATCTGTCTCAACAACTCCCAATACTTCCACGCTCGCAAATGCCCTTTCATTACCATGTTAACCATAACTTCAGAGTCAGCTTCAATTTGAAGCTGATACTCATGAAATCCATACCTTTCAAATAAACATAAACCATCCTTCAAAGCACAGAGTTCCGCCTGCATATTCGAGCAACTCCCATAGAAGAAGGATGCTGCAACCACCAACTCACCCCACTGGTTTCGTATCACAGCTCCACCACCAGCTCTCCCTGGATTTCTTTTCGAAGCTCCATCCACATTTAATTTCAAACACCCATTCTGTAACACCCCTCCCTCACATGGCAAGATATTGTCCGCTTTGGGCCCACTGGCCCTCACGGCTTTGTTCCTCCCAGTACCCCTGGGAAAACGCGTCTTGTCAAGTAAGGCCAGAGGCTTACATATAAAGCCCAACAACTCCCCCTCCCTAGCCGATGTGGGACACCAGGACTATGCATCCTTAACAGGAACCTCACAATCCACCCTCCTTAGGGCTGCACGTCCCCGTGCAGCACAAGCATACTTACTAGTAACCTCCTGCCCACACGCGAGCACGGCAGGGGCCCACCCTCGGACCAGGCGAGGGTCGGCTCTGATACCATTCTGTAACACCCCTCCCTCACATGGCAAGATATTGTCCGCTTTAGGCCCACTGGCCCTCACGGCTTTGTTCCTCCCAGTACCCCTGGGAAAACGCGTCTTGTCAAGTAAGGCCAGAGGCTTACATATAAAGCCCAGCAACTCCCCCTCCCTAGCCGATGTGGGACACCAGGACTATGCATCCTTAACAGGAACCTCACACATTCAGTGGAAAAGACCAACTCACCCATACAGTTTTAATCTGAACAGAACCAGCTTCAATTCGTAAATCAGATATCATTCTCTTCCCCACATCACTTTCTGGACATCTAGCTTTTATTCCAAATGCTTGCAGCCTAAGTATAGCACAAATTTTCAAAAAAATAGAGTAAGAAGTGAGACTCCTTTCCCCATGCTTTCTGCGACATCTTTCTCTCCAAATTTGCCAAAAAACAATCAAAGATAAACCCCTAAGCAAAATATGACTCAGGGATTGCTTTTTAAAAACCCTCGCCAGTCTCATAAATCTCAACAGTGGCCCTTCATTATCAACAAGCTCTAAACCCAAAAGACCAGCTAGTCTATTCCATACAGCAGCAGAAAAATCACATTGAATAAACATATGTGCCCCAGATTCCCCCTGTTTGTCACATAAACAACACTTGCTAGCTAGGCTGACTCCCAGACGCTGAATCCTCGAATCCTCAGGTATCGCATCCCTGCACAGCTTCCAACCCAACAAACTTGCACTTGGAGGAATAACTTGCTTCCATATCATTAAAGCTACCCTGCTATCTGGACTAGAGTGCCTTATGAACTGCCAAGCAGATTTTACCGAAAATAACCCAGAATCACTTAGCTTCCATACTAACCTGTCATCTCTCTTAGAAATAATCACGCCAGAAGATATGATTTCAGACTTTATTTGGTCTGAAATCAATCCCCCCAACTTTTGCCACTGCCACTCAGATCCTTCACAAACATCTGCAACTTTAGGAAAATGCTGTGGAATTTCTAAAATTCTTCCTAGCAAGGGCCCAGATCCTAGCCAGTTCGAACACCAAAAATCCACTGATCTACCATTCCCAACAATACTCAATGAATTAGAAACAACAATAGAAAACCAAGGCTGTAAAGTTCTGAAACACTTAGACTTTCCCTGCGGTAAGCACCTTAACATATGCTGATGCTTAAAATATTTAGCAGAAAAAACTTCTGCCCACAAAGATTTCCCTTCCAAAATTCCCCAGGCCTGCTTCAATCGAAAAGCTGCTTGCACATCCTCCAATTTTCTAATCCCTAATCCACCCTCCTGCTTGGGCTTTGTAAGGTCACTCCAAGAGATCCAATGCCTCTTTCTCACCCCAGCTTTCCCAAACCAAATAAATGATGCCATCAAAGAATTTAATCTAGCTAAAATACCTTTAGGTAGATTTAGACAAGATAACAAATGAATAGGGACTGCATTGAGAACAGATTGAACCAAAATAACTCTTCCCATATTAGAAAGTAACTTCACATACCATCCCTCCAACTTAGCCTTAAACTTCAAAACAACCTCCTCAAAATCCCGAAGTCTACTCCTTCCCTTAATTAGAGGACATCCTAAATAAGTAATAGGACACTCTTTTAAGGGAATCTGAGCCAAACGAGACAAAGACAACTTCTTTCCCTGCGAAATTTTGGTAGAACAGATCAGCGAGCTCTTCTGCTTGCTAATCCTCTGCCCAGAACTTTGTACATACTTTCCCAGAAAAGCAAACAAATTCTCCAATGACTTCTTGTTACCCCTTAGAAACAATAGGGTGTCATCAGCAAACAACAAATGCAAAATCAGAACAGCTCCTCATCCTATATGAAAAGCTTTCACTCCACCCTCATAATACAACTTGGTCAGGCCTCTACTTAATACTTCCTCTGCCAAAATAAAGAGAGAAGGGGAGATAGGATCCCCCTGCCTCAATCCCCTAGAAGTAGAGAAAAAACCTTTCCTCTGACTATTTAAACATATAGAGAAAAACTGATTCTTCAAACAATTACCTATAATGGAAACAAATAATTCAGAGAATCCAAAGCTTTTCAAAACCTTTAACAGAAAATCCCACTCTAATCGATCATAGGCCTTCATCATATCAAGCTTCACAACCACATTCCCTGCCTCCACCTTCCTATCCAACTCATTAACCATGAACTGAGCCAGAGAGATACAGTCCCCAATGCTTCTCCCTTTGACAAAACCATGCTGGGCTGCTGAAACTAAACTTGGCAAAATCCCAGCCAATCTATTAGCAAGCAATTTAGTAAAAACCTTGTACGAGAAATTGCACAAACTAATTGGTCTAAACTCTGTTAACGCAGTAGGATTTTTCTTCTTAGGTATTAATGCCAATAAAGTTGCATTAACAGACCTCGGAACAACACCCCCTTTTAAGAAAAAGTTTGTAGACTTAAGCAGATCATGCTTAATAACATCCCAGGCCACTTGAAAGAATTTCCCAGAAAATCCATCAGCCCCTGGAGCACTTTCCACCGACATAGAAAACACCACCTCTTTCAATTCACTCATAGTTGTTGTCTCAATCAACCTCTCATTATCTTCAGAACTCACCTTAACAGGAATCACTTCAAATAACTCCTCCAAAATATCATGAGGCTCAGATTTATATAATGAAGAAAAGAAAGCAACAGCCTGCTCAGCAATTTCCTCTTCAGAACAACACCATTCCCCACTTTCTAATTTTATTCTTCTTATTCTATTTCTGCTAGACTTACCTTTGGCAATAGAATGATAAAACTTTGTATTTCTTTCCCCCTCTAAAGCCCACTTTACATTTGCTTTTTGTTTCCAGAAAATCTCTTCCAATCTCAGCGTATTTTCCAAATTCTTTCTAGCACCTTCCAATATTATTTCTTGAGATATCAATTTTATCCCTAAAAAAAATAACACCATACTCACCTTCACCGTCGCCTCCGCCTCCGCCTCATTAGAGGGAAGGGAGAGTTTCTACTGGAAGGGAGAAGGGAATGAGAGTTAACTTTCGAGGTCGGGAAAGATGGAAGGGTTTTGAGTATAGGTAGTTACAAATTTAATTGGAAAAATTTGGCTATTTGGTAAATTTGTCGCATGCATTTAACATTTCATTTGAGTTTCAGTTACATTTCATTACTCCCACAAAAATCTTAAAGATGTGTACTGTCAGCATATAGGAAGTGGAAAACAAAAGCCTATGAGTAGGGAAGTTAATAGATAGATCCATTTTGAGAAATAATTTTTTTTTTTTTTCGAAATCTTTTTGAAGAAATAATTGAAGGCATTGACTTGGAGTCTCAACAAGTGTCCAATCCTGTAACACCCCGTGTTAAAATTAAAGAAGGATATTATCTTAAGAGTTCTCTTAAGATGAATAAAATGATGGTAAAAACTTAGAATCATTGTTGAAAGACTGGTTATAAAGCTTGAGTTTCGTGCGTATTTACGTTCGGGGTAAATTGAGTTTTGGAGATGTTTAAGTTTGAGAAGGGTGATTAAGTAATTTTATAAATATTTTTAGGTCAAAATAAAGTTTTCATTGAATCCGGATTGTCGAAAAATATTGGAAGAGGTTATATGAGTTGTATTAGAAGTTTAGAATTATTATAGAGTTAAAACATATTTTGGAGAGGATTTGGGTAGAAAGGAATTTTGACATAACCTTAGTATTTTGGCTATAAATTTTCACTCCGATATTTGATTGACCTGAAATTTTTACTGTAAAAACTAAACTTCAAGGGCTACAAAATTGTATTTCACGAAATTTTTTTGAATCGGCCTCTAACTAGGCCAAAACCGAGCTGGAAGTCAGGAGCAGACTTCTACCTGCGCCCATACGGGAATTCTCTATTTTTCAGCCTATAAATACCCTAGGGCCGTGATCTAAAGATTCTTTACCTATTTTCAATCTCAAGAAATCTAGAAAAATTTGAGGAAAAGAAAATGAGTAAGAACGGGATAAATCTTGAAGGATTAACGTGGGATAATCACAACGAAACACATTAGGATCAAGATTCAAGAATCAAGGTAGGGGTTTCTTCATAAACTTGTTCATTGAGGTTAGGATTAATATATATGTATCTTTTAATTCTAAATCATATGTATATGTTATAAAAGTAATGTTTCTTGATTTTCTTGCAAATCGAAATCGTATTATGTCTTGAATGAGGTTATTGTTTGATAACCATAAAAACTCTTCTTCCTAATATCAAAACCCTAGTTTTCAAGAAATATAGATTTTACCCTTGATATTTCAATGTTCTTGATTTAAAAACTCTAGTGTTTTGTTTGAACAATAAAATTATATTTCTTGATGATCTCTTGCATATTTTCTTGAGTTGT
This sequence comes from Ilex aquifolium, assembly GCA_951799425.1. Taxonomy (NCBI): domain Eukaryota; kingdom Viridiplantae; phylum Streptophyta; class Magnoliopsida; order Aquifoliales; family Aquifoliaceae; genus Ilex; species Ilex aquifolium. Next base: position 8,275,022 of record OX637392.1, read on the forward strand.
TCTGTTGGAAAAATACTTGTGGAATTATGGTTCTTGGTTTACTTGTGATTTGGTGAATTGGTTTGGTATTGTATCTCTTGTGTGGATGTTTTGATGAACATGGGTGACTATTGACCGGGTATCGTAGAGTGAGTAGATGCGTTTCTTACTCCGAGTGGGTTTGAAGGTTCCCTACCACTCGTAGTGGGGTTGGTGCCTTGCGAGGACCAAACTACTATTCACTCACGGGTATCGAGGCTGAGGGCTAGTATACTATTCCTGAGTTGGATTCGTCACTGCCGATGCGTCGGTATACGCCCTTCCTAAAGTTGTGTATCCTTGGGAGGATTGGGTGTGTGTGTAGGGGCCAGGATATTCTTAATGGGTGTATTCATGTTAAGTTTTACTACATATCTGAGATACAATGTTGGTAATGAGAAGCTTTGATGGATGAAAACGTGGTAATGTTGGTTTTACTTCTTCATTTAATTTATTGTTACTATGTAAACTTGAGATATGATAAACTGCCACTGTTTTATTTCAAAAGTTATATATATGATATTTTGTAAAACAAGACTGACCTATTTTATATGTTTTCAAAACCTTGTTCAAGCTTGGGAGGATTTTCCTACAGAGCTTAGTGCTCACCCCCAACAAACAATATCTTTTTCAGATTATGGTTTAGAGGAAGAGCTCGGATTAGATGAGACGGTACATTGGGAAGCTCAAATTGATGGGAACGTGAATCCTGAGGTAGATGTTTAGAGTTGTTTCCTTTATATTCTAGACTGAGAGGTTAATTATGAGACAATGTTAAGGATAATGTTTTATTTATTCTGCTACAAGATAATATTTAGTTTTTGGATGTAATTGTCATGGTTTGACATATTGATTTTGGATGATGCTTTAGTTATTATGGATGATGAATGAAATTTCTATTATTTGTGGATTTCATTAGTTGCTCTCAATATATGAATGGTTATAGATAGTAATGCCTTCCAAGGTGGATTTTAGGGCGTTACAAATCCACATATCAAGACAGCTGAGAGTAGACTTGTCCACGAATCGAGTTTGAATCAAATTCTGATTGATCTAAATTTAAATTTGATATCAACAATTAAATCCGATAATTTAACGAATTTTATTTGTGGTTTATATCCGAATCCGTTGACAGTTCAAAAATCCAATCCGATTCGAATAACTTAATTAACTAAATTTTAACAAAGTATGTTTAAATTTATTCAAACAATCACTTAATTATTTTAATATTTATATAAAAATATATAGATAATTCGAATCGGATTATAATCGGATCGGATAAATTTATATCTAAATCCGAATACGTGAAATATAAGATATTGGATTTGAATTATCGATAAAAAAATATTAATCCATATTCAACTACTCGAATTATGATTGATTCAGATTAGAATCCGATACATTGACATGCCTAACTAGAAGAGCAACGAATTCTTTGATCAAGAGGTCCCCCATTGTCCTTCAACATTAGGAAGAATCTTTAGTTGCACAATAATAATAAGCATCCTTGTAAATCTGTCAATTTTATATGTTAATAGAAATATAATACGAATTGGATACGATACAAACTTGAAAATGCTATGATTGCTTAACATGAATGATTAGTGGTTTAACACGGATAAGCCATTTGTTGATACTAGCTCCTGCTACAAATTTAATATTAATTTGAACATAATTTACTGAAGGAGATCTGAGAGTCTCTCCTATAAAAAAATAAAATGTCACATTTAATATTAATTTGAACATAATTTACCGATTTAATTCAGTTTCATTATTAAAATAGTAACGGGTTCAGATATTAAATAGAGTTCATTGCCAATTTAAGGATATTAATAATTAAGTCAATAAATTAAATTAGAATAACAATATTGCTCAATTTATGATCTCTCGAATTGAGAATGTCATTTATCATTGGGGACCACCTTGTATGACATATACGGACAGCCAAGTTCCAAATGTATTAATTGTAACGCCCCAAAATCTCCCTTGGACGACATTACTATCTAAAACCATTCACATCAGGAGAGCAACTAATAATTTCCATAAGTAAAGAAAATTTCATTCATCATGCACAATATCTATAACATCGTCCAAAAGAATATGTCAAACCAGGGTCATTACATCCAAAAAGAATATGCCCCACTATGACAAGTACATCAAAAATCAACTGTTATCTTGCAGCGGAATAAACAAAATATCATCTATACACTGTCTTAAAATCCTTTTCTAGTCTAGGATATAAAGAGAACAACTCTATACGTTCCCCTAGGGATCCACGCTTCCATCCAATTGAGTTTCCCAAGCTACCTGCTCATCAACTCTGAGCTCTTCCTCTAAGCCATAATCTGAAAATAATGTTGTTTGTAGGGGGTGAGCACTAAGTTCTGTAGGAAATTCCTCCTAAACCCAAACAAGGTTTTAGAACAAATAAAAGATGGCAAGTCTCTTTTAGAAAATAGCATATATAGATTTTGAGAATAAAACCATGATAGTTGTAATGATCTCAAGTGTACGGGATACAGTAAATCAATGACAGAAATAAACTTACGAGAAATTAAAGCAATCCATAAATAATTCAGTAACTTCATTCCATATTCTCATGTATGTTGGTTGTTTCTCAGGAATCTACACAACGATTCTACCTCATTCACCCATCACAATCACACAATCTCAATCATTCCCCGCAGGGCACATCACCGACATTTTAGGAAGGGCGTATACCGTCTCCCACGGCATTGACGAATCCTTCCCAGGAAAGATATACCATCCCTCAGCCTCGAACTTACGTGAACAATAGTGGTTGCTCTCACAACAACAATCCACTACAAGTGCTAGGAAACTATCTCACCCCCACTGAGATAGACTAACCTCTAACACTCTACCGCAGCTCTCGAAGGCAATTCAAGTCCATCACAACAAACCATACAAGAGATAAAACCAACATTTTTCTCAACAACCACAATCTTAATCAATCACCATTTTCGTTAATAATTCAAGTATCACAATTATACAATTCACCATATACTACAATAATAAAGGAATTAAAATATGCAAGAGATCATATCAATAAAACCTTCACAATTTCGATATCAACATTTTAGGGTTTTGCCAAAAAAAAATCATAATTTCTTGAAACAAGAACAAGTACTAGATGAAAACATGATTTAATCAAGAGTAGGACTTTAGAAATCAAGATCAAATGAAAATTGAGAAAAAAAAACCCATTTTTCTTGAAAATTAGGGTTTGCAAGACAATAGAAAGAGATTTCATGGCTATTCCTCCATAACTTCCTTCAAAACATGGTCATCTTTGCAAGAGCATCAAGAATTAATGATTTCATCTCATATATATAGGATTTAGAGTCAAAACATACATATATATAAACCTTAGCTTCAATGGAAGAGAATAGAAAGAAACCCCTACCTTCTTCCTTAGTTTTGTGTGAAGAACTTGAGATTTTGATCCACTTCAATGTGAAAATCCTCCTTGATCTTGTGTTTTTCTCTTCCTTTCTTCCTCTCTAAGACTTTCTAGGGTTAGAAATGTTGAAATGATGCCAAAGGAGGTGTCCTTAAGTATTTATAGTGGAAGAAAGGGTCTCCTGTGCGCGATTCTGAAACCCAGATTCGTAACTCACGTTCGAACGTCATTGGCATTCGAACGTTCGTTGCTCCCAGTACTTTTGTTTTTCCATCAGACAAGAGTACTGGAACGAACTTTCGTTCGAACGGAATTCCTGTTTTTTCTGAAACTTCCAGTGAAGTTTTGGCCTATTTAGAGATTGATTTGAAAAATTCTCATGAAACACATTTTTGTAGCTCTGGAAGTCTACTGTATACTGTCAAAATTTAAGATCAAACGGACATTAGGATAAAAAGTTATGATCCAAATATTAGGTAGTGTCCAAAATCCTTTCTACCCAAATTTTCTCATAAGTGTGATTTCACTCCGGAATACTTCCTAACTTCCAATACATACCCTATTACCTCGCCTAACATTTTTATTTCTACTTTTACAATCTACATAGTTCATGCATACATCATCACATATATTAGCATTTCAAAACATAATTATATTATTATATAAAGATACGAATGTGGGGGTTTACATTAATACTAGGCACTATCAACATCTATAATAAAGTTACAATGACCACTTATTACATCGAAAGCTCAAATGAAATTCAAATAAGCTTTAAATGCATGTGAAATTTGTAAATTTGGAATCATAAAAATTTAAGTTCATGTACACCTCAACCATTTTCTATCATTTTGTATATCAAAGGTAAAAATTCAGAAATTTCACAAATCTATCCACCGCATAGCAATGGATGTGTTGTAAATATTTATTGTTCTTATTATTAATTCAGAAATTTCACAAATCTATCCACCGCATAGCAATGGATGTGTTGTAAATATTTATTATTATTATTATTAGTTGGTAAGGTAACAAATTCGTTAATCAATCAATCTACCTATGTTAATCTTCTCTAGAGAAATGGGTTATGGAACATGAGCCACTATACAATTGTGAGGGTCGAATCTTGATAAAAAAAACCTCATAAAAACTGTCTATCTATTATGACATCCATCTCTCCCAAGCGACATGATTGTGTTCGGTATATAAAACTTTCTTTTTATAAAAAAGTTTCAGAAAGATAAATTATTGATATTCTAATCCATAATTTTGGAAATACTGATACCTAGATTCAAAACGTGAGAAGTGGTCAAGTTTGAAACTCACCATCAACAATAAAGATCCCAAGCATTTCAGATCCAAAAGTCAAAAATTTCACACGAATTTGAATTTGTTGTGCATTTGGATTCGAATTTCATTTGATTTCAGAACCACTCATTCCACCTTAAAACCAAGACTGCCGCATGCATTTAATATTTCATTTGAATTTCATTTACATTTCAAATGACATTTCTGCCAGAAAATTCTTCAAGACGTGTATTCTAAGCACATAGAAAGTGGAAAATAAGAGCCTATGTGTAGAGAAGTCAAGTAGAGAGATCCCTTTGGAGAAGTAATTGAAGGCGTCGACTTGGAGTCTCAATTGTTCAATGCACATGTCAAGACAGCTGGGAAAGCAACAAATTCTTTGATCAGGAGGTCCCCCCATTGTCCTTCAACATTACGAAAAGTCTTTAGTTGTAGAATAATAAGCATCCTGGTAGATTCGTCAATTTTATATGTTAATAGAAATATAATACGAATTAAATACGATACGAACTCGAAAATGTTACAATCGATTAACATGAACGATTTGTGGTTTGAATTAGTATTAGACGCGGATAAGCCATTTATTGACATTGTTAGAAGAAAATATATAATATCTTTTTTATTTCTTAACCTAGTATTGTATGAATTGTTTTACAATTTAATAAATTTTTTAGTAGAATGAATATGGCAAATAGGACAGAGTCTGAAGGATGTCACACAAACACGACACAGTTTGATTGATTGACACTCTTACACCCCTTGTCTTACATAAAAAAGTAGATAAAACGATAAAGTTAAATTTAACTAAGTTCATTTCATTTTAGAACCTCTCATATCACCTTAAAAAACAGATTCTTGCTTGCATTTAACATTTTATTTGAATTTCACTTATATTTCAAATGACAATACTACTACAAAAATCATCAAAGACATGTATTGTCAGCACATTTTGAATAAGATAAAAAGGACACCAAGTGGATGGATGCATTTGGAAAAATAATTGAAGGCATTGATTTGGAGTGTCAATTGTCCATTTACATATCATGACATTGCAGCTAGGAGAGCAACAGATTCTTTGATAAAGAGGCCCCCTATTGTCCTTCAATATTAAGAGAAGTGTTCAATTGCACATCAATAAACACAGTTTTACCAATTAAATTTAATACGAATTAAATATTTTACGAATTCAAAAAATGTTTCTAAGTCTCGAGACTCGGATCAACCTCCGGCACTGGCACAGCCAGCATAGGACTAGGAGGGCATCCCCACCCTCAGACTTTCTTCCTTGCCATTAGTCATATATTTCAAGGATTTCTTAAGGATTTTTTTACCATGCCATCCTGTTTGTATTCATCCTTAGATTTATACTTTAATGACTATCAATTTTTTCATATGTTTTCGGTACGTTGGGATAAGTTTTTGGATATATTGATGTTATTTTATGGTTAGTCTTTGTTTTGTTGTTCTTTATATACACTATAAATACGGAGTTTTAGTCATTTTGTGTATGAATTTTTAAGTGAAAAATATAAAATAGGGTAAATTACACGGACACGCCTAATATTTATAAATAACACGGAGGCATTGGAGGCATCTTCCTCCGCTTGGGTCAAAGCAAATACCCTTCCCTGAGTGGCGCCGCCTAGGGCTAGAGCTCCCAACGGCCTCTGCTGCTGTAGTGGCTTGTTTGCAGCCACTTGTCTTGTCGCTTGGTTGTCCCTCGGTAGAAGCGATGGACAATTGTGTCTGAAGTGCCCCACTCCTCCACATGCGAAACACTGACGAGGGTCTGTGGCCGTCCTCCCCGGTACACCTCCCGCTCCTCTAGCTACCTGAGGTCTCTGTCCTCCCGCCTGGTCAGGACGACGGTAGGGTGCCGCCCTCTGTGCTCCACTAGTGCTAGGGCCCGTCCTGATCGGACCTCCTCTCGCTAAGCTCAGTCGTCTCTGGCTGTCATCTATATCTCTCTCCACTAGTGTAGCTCTATCAAAAATATCCCCATACTCTCGGATCTTGAGAGCCACCAGCTTCTCCCTGATAGTCGGCCTCAAGCCCTACTCAAAGCGCTTGGCCCTGTTGGCCTCAGTAGCTATAAACTCCGTAGCGTAACGGGATAGCTCATCAAACCTCCTCTCGTACTCGGCCACTGTCAGGCTACCCTGTCGTAGAGCAAGGAAATCGGCCTTCATCCTGTCCCTGACTGATACAGGGAAATACTTGTCTTGGAAGATTTGGTCGAACTCTTCCCAAGTAAGTGCCTCGGTGTTCCTCCTTCTTTTCACGGAGTCCCACCAATGGTCGGCCTCTCCCTCGAACAAGTAGATAGCTAAGCCCACCTGTAAGTCCTCGGTAACTCCCATGCCGTCACAAATCTTCTTCACTCGGCGGATCCATCTATCCGCATCCAAAGGGTTAGAGCTCCCTTGGAAAGTAGGCGGGCGTTGTCTCAGAAACTCTCGGAGAACTATCATTCTCCTATTCTCCTCTCCGTTGCCCGGTACTTGAGCGAGAGGATGAGCTCCACCATTGTGGTTGTTGTTACCATTTTGGTTTTGTACCAAAGTGGTGAGCTCCCTCAAGCATTGGTAAATGCCTTGCATGGCATCCGGAGGTGGTGGTGGTGGTGGATGTGCTTGACCTCCACGGCCACGGCCACGTCCTCGTCCTCGTCCTCGTAACCCGTCCATCCTGCACATCAATTTACAATTTAGTTTCATTGATGTACAAGGCATCCTAAGTATAAATTTAGTCTAAAGGCATAAAGTTTATATCAATCTAGACCACAATTTCCTTCACCCTAATCCTATATCTCTAATGGTGATCCATAACCTACAGCTCCCATGTAAGACCTAAAGCCTAGGCTCTGATACCAAATCTGTAACGCCCCAAATACCACCCTGGACGGCATTACATTCTAAAACATTCACATCATGAGAGCACTAAATATCATCCATAAATAAATTAAACTTCATTCATCATCCATAAAATATTTACATCATTATCCAAAAGAATATGCCCAACCATGGCATTTACATCTCAAAAATTAATTAAAGTAGCACAGCGGAATAGCAAAAGAAACTAGACCTTACAGTGTCCAAAAGAATAACCTAGTCTAGTACAAAAGAAACTACATCTCTACATATCCACCTCTGGATCTAGGTTCCCCTCGAGTGGAGCCTCCCAATGCCCTGACTCGTCGATGCCGAGATCCTCCTCTAGCACCAAATCTGAAAAATGTAATTTGTAGGGGATGAGCACGAAGCTCTGTAGCAAAATCTTCCCACACTCAAACAAGGTTTAGAAAAACATATAAAACGGTTGGTCTCATTTTCACAAATAGCATATATACCATTTTGAAGGAAAAACAGGATATTTTAAATAGATCTCGAGTTTAAATGTTCGCAAGAATTTAAATGAACCGTAAAGTTCAGTCACAATTATCACCATAACCATTTCCGACAGGTCCTTGTGGAGTCCCATACCTCCACAAACACTTGTTGGAAACCATTCCGTAACAATAATAATAATCTCATGTTCTTATGTATATTGATTCATCCCCGTACCATGTATGTTGATTGCTTCTCATGAATCTACCCAACGATTATACCTAGTCCACCAATCACCATCACATTCACAAGCAGTTTAGGAAAGGGCGTCTACCATCCCAATGGCAGTGACGAGTCCCTTCCCAGGAAAAGTATACTATCCCTTATTCGAACTCTAGTGAACGATAGTGGTTTCATTACCAAATGACAACCCACTACAAGTGCTAGAAAACCATCTCACCCCCACTGGGGTAGACTAACATCTAACACTCTACGGCATCTCTCGAAGGCAATCCAAGTCCCTCACAACAACCATACAATTGAGGAAACCAAAATACTCTCAATTCATCAACATTTCAAGGAATTACCAAATTCCACAATTTCTAATATAATGTTTCATAATATGATGGAAGAAAATGAGCAAGAGATCATCATAAGTAACATTTTGATGTACAATATCAAACACTAAAGTTTTGAAAGCAATACCAAGGGAAAATAGAGGGAAAAGTCCATTTCTCTTTAAAACCAAGGTTTGAAGATGAAAAGGAGAAATTTAATAGTTACCCAACCATCACAATGTTCAAAACATGGCATTTATTTCAACAGGAACAAGAATCATGTATTTAATAGCAAGTACATATGATTTTAAACCAAAAGAATACATATAATGTAGCCCTAGCCTCAATGTAAGAACATAGAAAGAAATCCCCTACCTCAACCAAGTATCTCTAGCAACCCAAGCTTTAAAGACTCCCTTTTCCCCTTTCTCTTGCTCCCTTGCTACTTTCTCTTTTGGTTCTAAGAGGTTTGAGTGAGGGTGAAGTGAAATTTTAGAAGAGGGAATGGATGGAGAAGTGAAATCTTGAAAACTAGGGCTTTGATCTTGTAAATCTCTCCCAATTTTTGTGTTTTTCTCTCCCTCTTTTGCTCTCTAAGGGTGCCTAGGGTTTGGATGGGTGAAATGAGGCTCAAATAGTCGGCCTTAAGTATTTATAGTGGAAGAAATGGAGAAAGACCCGAAGTCGGATCGGGCTGGTTTCTATTGGGCGTACCGGTACGCGTACCGGTACGGTTGAGCTTCTGGAGTCCAGCGTACCGGTACGATCTAGCTTCTGGAGTTCAGCGTACCGGTACGCGTACCCGGTACGATTTGACTTCCAGATTTTTGTTTCAACTTCCAATGCAGTTTTGACCCATTTAGAGGTCGAATTGGAAAATTTTCATGAGACATACTTGTGTAGCCCTAGATGTCTACTATCTACTGTAAAAATTTAAGATCAATTGGACTTAAGGATAAAAAGTTATGGTCAAAACACTAAGTAGTGTTCAATACCCATTTTTACTCAAATTCTCGCTAAAGTGTATTTTAACTCCGAGACACTTCCTAACTTCCAATACATCCATATTACCACTCCCAATGTTTTTCGACCTTCCGGATTCAATGGAATCATTATTTTGACCTACAAACTTTTAGAAACTTGTCTAATCACCCTTTCCAAGTTTAAACATCTTCGACACGTAACTTCACAATCAAATTGTCTCCATAGCATTTATTCCTACGGTTTATTCTTATGTCACTACATATATCTACATCTTTACAAATATTATTTACTATATATATATCTCTATAAATATATAAAATAAAATTCGGGGTGTTACAATCCACCCCCCTTAAAGAAAGTTTCGTCCTCGAAACTTACCTCAAGTGGCGAATAAATGTGGATACTTCTCCCGCATTTCTTGCTCCGGTTCCCAAGTAGCTTCTTCCACTCCATGGTGTTGCCACAAAACCTTCACTAGTCGGATGACTTTGTTGCGGAGCACCTTTTCCTTGGCATCAAGAATCTCCACCGGTTGTTCTTCATATGTTGCTCCATCCTGAATTTCAATATCCTCCAAATCCACGACTGGAGTTGCATCCGATTGACACTTCCTCAACATCGACACGTGGAACACGTCATGTACCCCAGACAACTGAGCTGGTAACCGCAACTGATACGCCGCTTTGCCCACAACCTTGATCACTTCAAATGGTCCGGTATATCTTGGCGCTAACTTCCCTTTCTTGCCGAATCGAAACACGCCCTTCTTGGGTGACACTTTGAGAAATACATAGTCTCCCACCTTAAATTCTAAGGGTCTTCGTCGGTGGTCCGCATAGCTCTTCTGTCTACTTTGCGCCGTCCGTAGCCTCTCTCGGATTAGTTGGATCTTCTCCGTAGTCTCTCGAACAATGTCCGGCCCGAACAAGCTACTTTCTCCGGCTTCCAACCAACAAGTAGGAGATCTACACGGTCTTCCATACAATGCTTCATAAGGCGCCATTCCGATGCTTGCTTGATAGCTGTTGTTGTATGCAAATTCCACCAACGACAAATGGTCGCTCCAACCTCCCTTGAAATCCAACACACAAGCACGCAACATGTCTTTTAGAATCTGGTTCACCCTCTCGGATTGACCATCCGTTTGGGGATGAAAGGCAGTGCTGAAGTGCAACTCTGTCCCCATAGCTCTTTGAAGACTTTGCCAAAATTGCGCTACGAAACGAGAATCACGATCCGACACAATGGATAGCGGAACTCCATGCAACCTCACTATCTCGCGAATATAGAGCTTGCTCAGGGTCTCTAACGTGTCAGTGGTCTTCATACTCAAGAAGTGAGCGGACTTGGTGAGTCTATCAACAATGACCCATACGGCATTATGCCCTCGTGAAGTCCGTGGAAAGCCAGATACGAAGTCCATGGTGATGTGATCCCACTTCCACTCTGGGATAGGCAAAGACTGTAGTAATCCTCCTGGCTTTTGATGTTCAATCTTCACCTGCTGGCACACCGCACATCGTGCTATGAACCTTGCCACATCCTTCTTCATTCCCTTCCACCAATATTGGCGCTTCATGTCCCTATACATTTTTGTGCTACCGGGGTGGATAGTAAACTTAGAGCGATAACACTCTCCAAGTATCTCCTCTTTTAGAGACGAATCGTCGGGAACGCATAGCTTCTCCCCATATCTCAATTCTCCATTTCTCAAAGACCAACCCTCCATAGTTTCTCCATTCTCCAATTTAGCTCGCATCGACGTTAATTCAGAATCCAAGCCTTGCAATTCCACAACCCTACGTTGGAGAGTAGGTTGAGCCACAAGGTTGAACAAACATGGTCGGAATCCATCTTCTCCAACCCATAGATCAAAATCTCCAAGGGCATCTTTCAACTTCCATTCACCTATGGAAACGTTGAGTTCACCCCAAGACTTCCTGCTAAGTGCGTCGGCAACTACATTCGCCTTCCCCGGATGGTAGTAGAGTGTGAAATCGTAGTCTTCTAGGTACTCAATCCACCTTCTTTGGCGGAGATTCAAATCCTTCTGCGTGAAGATATACTTGAGGCTCTTATGATCAGAGAACACTTGAAATTTTTCCCCGTACAAATAACACCTCCACAACTTAAGAGCAAAGACCACCGCGGCAAGCTCTAAGTCGTGGGTGGGATAATTCTGCTCATGCACCTTGAGTTGCCTCGAGCCATAAGCTACTACCTTCCCTCCTTGCATTAAAACGCATCCCAAGCCTCGTAGCGAAGCATCCGTGTACACATCATATCCTTCCCCACTACTCGGAATAATGAGGACAGGAGCCGTCGTCAACTTCTCCTTCAAGGTGCGAAAGGCTAGCTCACACGCTTGAGTCCACACAAATTTTTCTCCCTTCTTTGTAAGGCGAGTCATCGGCATCGCAAGCTTGGAGAATCCTTCCACAAACCTACGATAATAGCCGGCTAACCCCAAGAAACTCCGTACCTCTGTCACATTCTTCGGTGGTTCCCATTTCATCACGGCCTCAATCTTTGCGGGATCAACCGCTACTCCTTGCTCGGACACAACATGGCCAAGGAACTTCACTTCCTTCATCCAAAACTCACACTTGCTCATCTTCGCATATAACTTATGTTCTCTCAATGTTTGTAGCACCTTAGAGAGATGACGAGCATGTTCCTCCTGAGTCTGGGAGTAAATCAATATGTCATCAATAAACACAATGACAAATTGATCGAGGTAAGGCCGGAAGACTCTGTGCATCAAATCCATGAAGGCTGCGGGGGCATTAGTCAATCCGAACGGCATCACCGTATACTCGAAGTGACCATACCGGGTACGGAAAGCAGTCTTAGGAATATCCTCCTCCTTAATCCGCAGCTGATGATACCCCGTGCGAAGATCAATCTTGGAGTAATACTTTGAACCCTTCAACTGATCAAATAAGTCATCAATTCTCGGCAACGGATACTTATTCTTCACGGTAACCCTATTCAACCTCCGATAATCCGTGCACAACCGTAGAGTCTCATCCGTTTTCTTCACAAAGAGGATCGGGGCTCCCCAGGGTGAAGTGCTGAGACGGATAAACCCAATCGCCAACAAATGATCCAATTGCTTCCTTAGCTCCTTCAACTCCAAAGGTGCCATTCGATAAGGGGCAATGGATATGGGTTCAGTTCCTGGATAGAGATCAATCTTGAACTCAATCTCCCTTTGTGGAGGTAACCCAGGTAATTCGTCAGGGAAGACATCCGGAAAATCCGATACTATCAACACTACGTCCGCATGGGATTTATCCCGATCATCTCCCATTAAGCTGGCTAAGAAACTCAACTGGCTTCCCGCCTTCGCTTTCAAGAATTTACTACCCGTAGTAGGAAATGGATGGGAAGAACTTCGGTCATTGATAAAACTGAAAACTACCCCTCCTGGTAACTGAAATGTAATCCGCTTGCGGAAACAATCCATTACCGCCCGGAAAGCGGACAACAAGTCCATCTCGAATATAACGTCATACCCCTTCATATTTAGAGCAACCAAATCCACAATCAATTCGTGCTCCCCAATCCGAAGCACGCAACCATTGCAAACCCGACTAGTACCCAACTGTTCTCCCGTAGGTAAGTCAACATTCAATGCATGTTCTAGTTTCTCGAAACCCAACCCCAATTTAGTAGCATACACAGTACTTATAAAAGAATGAGTTGCCCCGGGATCGAATAGAATTCGGGCCCAAGAATTGTAAAGAAGAACGATACCTTCCACAACGGCATTGGAGGCATCTTCCTCCGCTTGGGTCAAAGCAAATACCCTTCCCTGAGTGGCGCCGCCTGGGGCTAGAGCTCCCAACGGCCTCTGCTGCTGTAGTGGCTTGTTTGCAGCCACTTGTCTTGTCGCTTGGTTGTCCCTCGGTAGAAGCGATGGACAATTGTGTCTGAAGTGCCCCACTCCTCCACATGCGAAACACTGACGAGGGTCTGTGGCCGTCCTCCCCGGTACACCTCCCGCTCCTCTAGCTACCTGAGGTCTCTGTCCTCCCGCCTGGTCAGGACGACGGTAGGGTGCCGCCCTCTGTGCTCCACTAGTGCTAGGGCCCGTCCTGATCGGACCTCCTCTCGCTAAGCTCAGTCGTCTCTGGCTGTCATCTATATCTCTCTCCACTAGTGTAGCTCTATCAAAAATATCCCCATACTCTCGGATCTTGAGAGCCACCAGCTTCTCCCTGATAGTCGGCCTCAAGCCCTGCTCAAAGCGCTTGGCCCTGTTGGCCTCAGTAGCTATAAACTCCGTAGCGTAACGGGATAGCTCATCAAACCTCCTCTCGTACTCGGCCACTGTCAGGCTACCCTGTCGTAGAGCAAGGAAATCGGCCTTCATCCTGTCCCTGACTGATACAGGGAAATACTTGTCTTGGAAGATTTGGTCGAACTCTTCCCAAGTAAGTGCCTCGGTGTTCCTCCTTCTTTTCACGGAGTCCCACCAATGGTCGGCCTCTCCCTCGAACAAGTAGATAGCTAAGCCCACCTGTAAGTCCTCGGTAACTCCCATGCCGTCACAAATCTTCTTCACTCGGCGGATCCATCTATCCGCATCCAAAGGGTTAGAGCTCCCTTGGAAAGTAGGCGGGCGTTGTCTCAGAAACTCTCGGAGAACTATCATTCTCCTATTCTCCTCTCCGTTGCCCGGTACTTGAGCGAGAGGATGAGCTCCACCATTGTGGTTGTTGTTACCATTTTGGTTTTGTACCAAAGTGGTGAGCTCCCTCAAGCATTGGTAAATGCCTTGCATGGCATCCGGAGGTGGTGGTGGTGGTGGATGTGCTTGACCTCCACGGCCACGGCCACGTCCTCGTCCTCGTCCTCGTAACCCGTCCATCCTGCACATCAATTTACAATTTAGTTTCATTGATGTACAAGGCATCCTAAGTATAAATTTAGTCTAAAGGCATAAAGTTTATATCAATCTAGACCACAATTTCCTTCACCCTAATCCTATATCTCTAATGGTGATCCATAACCTACAGCTCCCATGTAAGACCTAAAGCCTAGGCTCTGATACCAAATCTGTAACGCCCCAAATACCACCCTGGACGGCATTACATTCTAAAACATTCACATCATGAGAGCACTAAATATCATCCATAAATAAATTAAACTTCATTCATCATCCATAAAATATTTACATCATTATCCAAAAGAATATGCCCAACCATGGCATTTACATCTCAAAAATTAATTAAAGTAGCACAGCGGAATAGCAAAAGAAACTAGACCTTACAGTGTCCAAAAGAATAACCTAGTCTAGTACAAAAGAAACTACATCTCTACATATCCACCTCTGGATCTAGGTTCCCCTCGAGTGGAGCCTCCCAATGCCCTGACTCGTCGATGCCGAGATCCTCCTCTAGCACCAAATCTGAAAAATGTAATTTGTAGGGGATGAGCACGAAGCTCTGTAGCAAAATCTTCCCACACTCAAACAAGGTTTAGAAAAACATATAAAACGGTTGGTCTCATTTTCACAAATAGCATATATACCATTTTGAAGGAAAAACAGGATATTTTAAATAGATCTCGAGTTTAAATGTTCGCAAGAATTTAAATGAACCGTAAAGTTCAGTCACAATTATCACCATAACCATTTCCGACAGGTCCTTGTGGAGTCCCATACCTCCACAAACACTTGTTGGAAACCATTCCGTAACAATAATAATAATCTCATGTTCTTATGTATATTGATTCATCCCCGTACCATGTATGTTGATTGCTTCTCATGAATCTACCCAACGATTATACCTAGTCCACCAATCACCATCACATTCACAAGCAGTTTAGGAAAGGGCGTCTACCATCCCAATGGCAGTGACGAGTCCCTTCCCAGGAAAAGTATACTATCCCTTATTCGAATTCCAGTGAACGATAGTGGTTTCATTACCAAATGACAACCCACTACAAGTGCTAGGAAACCATCTCACCCCCACTGGGGTAGACTAACATCTAACACTCTACGGCATCTCTCGAAGGTAATCCAAGTCCCTCACAACAACCATACAATTGAGGAAACCAAAATACTCTCAATTCATCAACATTTCAAGGAATTACCAAATTCCACAATTTCTAATATAATGTTTCATAATATGATGGAAGAAAATGAGCAAGAGATCATCATAAGTAACATTTTGATGTACAATATCAAACACTAAAGTTTTGAAAGCAATACCAAGGGAAAATAGAGGGAAAAGTCCATTTCTCTTTAAAACCAAGGTTTGAAGATGAAAAGGAGAAATTTAATAGTTACCCAACCATCACAATGTTCAAAACATGGCATTTATTTCAACAGGAACAAGAATCATGTATTTAATAGCAAGTACATATGATTTTAAACCAAAAGAATACATATAATGTAGCCCTAGCCTCAATGTAAGAACATAGAAAGAAATCCCCTACCTCAACCAAGTATCTCTAGCAACCCAAGCTTTAAAGACTCCCTTTTCCCCTTTCTTTTGCTCCCTTGCTACTTTCTCTTTTGGTTCTAAGAGGTTTGAGTGAGGGTGAAGTGAAATTTTAGAAGAGGGAATGGATGGAGAAGTGAAATCTTGAAAACTAGGGCTTTGATCTTGTAAATCTCTCCCAATTTTTGTGTTTTTCTCTCCCTCTTTTGCTCTCTAAGGGTGCCTAGGGTTTGGATGGGTGAAATGAGGCTCAAATAGTCGGCCTTAAGTATTTATAGTGGAAGAAATGGAGAAAGACCCGAAGTCGGATCGGGCTGGTTTCTATCGGGCGTACCGGTACGGTTGAGCTTCTGGAGTCCAGCGTACCGGTACGATCTAGCTTCTGGAGTTCAGCGTACCGGTAAGCGTACCCGATACGATTTGACTTCCAAATTTTTGTTTCAACTTCCAATGCAGTTTTGACCCATTTAGAGGTCGAATTGGAAAATTTTCATGAGACATACTTTTGTAGCCCTAGATGTCTACTATCTACTGTAAAAATTTCAGATCAATTGGACTTAAGGATAAAAAGTTATGGCCAAAACACTAAGTAGTGTTCAATACCCATTTTTACTCAAATTCTCGCTAAAGTGTATTTTAACTCCGAGACACTTCCTAACTTCCAATACATCCATATTACCACTCCCAATGTTTTTCGACCTTCCGGATTCAATGGAATCATTATTTTGACCTACAAACTTTTAGAAACTTGTCTAATCACCCTTTCCAAGTTTAAACATCTTCGACACGTAACTTCACAATCAAATTGTCTCCATAGCATTTATTCCTACGGTTTATTCTTATGTCACTACATATATCTACATCTTTACAAATATTATTTACTATATATATATCTCTATAAATATATAAAAGAAAATTCGGGGTGTTACAATGAGTTTCAAATCTCAAGGGGTCTCCGTGTTATTTATAAAATATCAGGGGGTGTTTGTGTAATATTATCAAAACTCAGGGGGTGTCCGTGTTATTTACCCTATAAAATATGATTTAAATGAATATTAATATATTATTTTTCTTCTCTTGATTTGGTAAAAAAAATTAATTTGTTAAAGTGCCCACCTAGGTATAATTTTTTGGCTCCGCCCCTGACCTCCGAATCTACCTCAACCTCATAGTTCTTTTGCTCATCTAATTCAATATCAATCTTAATACCCAAATCTGAAAATTGTAAAATAGGGTGAACCAAACTATAATGTGACTTATCATTTGGGACCACCTAGTATGACCTACATAGGCAGCCAAGTTTGAAATGTATCAGCAGGGACCACTATCCCCATCAACAAGAAAGCTACAAGCCTACAATGATCACTTATTACACTGAAAGCTCAAATGAAATTCAAATCAGCTTTAAATGCATGTGAAATTTGTAAATTTAGAATCTGAAATGAAAGGTGGTGTATGTATGCTCATGCACCATCACATTTCATGTCTTGCCTCAACTATTTTCTCTCATTTTGTATATCGAAGGCAACAATTCAATCTGCCCCAAACAGAAATTTCACAAATCTACCCACATAGCAATAGATGTGTTGTACATATTAAACATCTACATAACACAATTATTAACTCAATTATAGACTTTTTTGTTTAAATATATATCTATATATCTTCTAGTTGGAAACGTAACAAACTCGTTAATCAATCAATTAGGTTATGCTAATCTTCTCTAGAGAAATGGGTTATGGGCGAAGAGCCACTATATATACAATTGGTGAGGGTCAAATTTTGATCAAAAACCTCATAAGGACGGTTTATTAAGAACATGATCGTATTCGGTAGATGAAACTTTTGTTTATTGAGAAGTTTCAAAAAGATAAGTGATTGACATTTTGATCCACAATTTCTGAAATACTAATATCTAGATTCAAAACACTGAAGTATCTAGACTTATAAACACTTCAATCTGGAAAATCAAGTATGTGTTGTACCATTAGTGACCACCTGTGCACATCCACCACGCATAACGTAGGTGAGAAGTGGCCAAGTTTTGATACTCATCATCAACAATAAAGCTCTCAAACAATTGAGATTCAAAGCTCAAAGTTTCACACGAATTTGAATTTGTTGTGCATTTGGCTTCGACACGGTTTAACCGACACTCCAACACCCCTTGTCTTATGCAACAAAGTAGATAAAAATCCTCAGTTCACATTCATCCCTCAACAAACAACTCAACTACTAATTTAATAAATAAAACAGAGAAAAACACAATCACAAGCACACCAAGATTTATATTGAAAAATTCTCCATTTTACAAAGAAACAATCATGGGACAAACTTCAAATCAATCTATATAATAAAGTATAACGATTTTGAATTTTTGAGACAAAGAGCGGTTCAGATCGTTTCCTGACAAAAAAAAATATCATCCAACGGACTACATTATCTCAAACTGTCTTAAGCTATTAACGTCTCAGATCGTTTCAATCCAACGTACTAAAATAACTTTTGAAAAAATTTTCGAACTCAACATTTTTAATTTCCAAAATTAACATCCCTAAATTAAATTTCCCCAAATCTTTCCCTAACATCACACAAATCTCAATTGGTCTCTCTCTCTATCTCTGACGTCCCACACAGGCGATCTTTCACGCCCAAAATTTTTGGATTCTGTCCATCACTCCCATTATCTCTCTATCGGGCCCCATATCTTGCCCTAACTCTCTCCCCCTTCCCTAATTTTGCTGCCCCTTCTCTCTGTTTCTCTATCTCTCTCTCTCCCGGATGCCACACAAACGATGACAACCACTGCCACCCTCCCTGTTTTTCTCTTTCCCCCATCTCTCTTCTCCCATATCCTCTCCTCTCTTCCTTTTTATTTCCCCTTCCTCCCTCTCCCTCTAACGCACACCACCCAAATTCGCCGGAACAGCAACACCGACGCCATCATCGCTGATATCCCTTTTCTCTCTAGGTATCTGTCTCTCTCACTCTCTCACATTTCTCCTTTCTATTGTATCTATCTCTCTCTATTGCTCACGCACACACCTCACTCTCCCCCTCCCCCTCAGTCTACCACTGTTGAACAGAACTGCACTATATCACTCTGAATCGATGCACTATAATCGATTCACACACACTCGCACACACCTAGATTCTCTCCCTCTCTCTAATATCCTCCCAACAACTCGCACACTCATCTTCTCTCTGTCAATCTCTGACTCTCTTTCTTCACCTTGATTATCCAACAGTGACAGTTAAGGATGGGGTGGATTTCTAAGATTGGGTGTCTCTTGGATTGCCCTTTCGCTACGGTCTTCTTTTGTCAAATTTTCGCTGCTCACAGTGCAAATGAATGTTAAATATGTGGTGTATTTCATGGTAATTGGGTTGTGATTTGGTTGATTTCTTATGGTTTTCCATCCTTTTCATGCAATCAAAAGCTAGAAATATGAAATCCTTGATCTCACTGTTGACTGGTAAGTTTTTCAGAGAGACCTCGATCAATGTGTTGGATCTTACTGGTGAAATTCTATGGATGATCATTTGTTTTGTTGCAGATGAATATGTTTAGTGAGAAATAGTGATGGTTTTCAGGTAAATTTTATCTTACTTCTTCTTTGGAATCAGTTAATTTCGCTTAGATAGAATTTAGAATATATATGTTGTCCCACTTATCAATCAAATGGCCATCACGTTGAGTCTCAACTCCTAAGGAGCTATGACTTCATGAACATCACTAGCCATTTCTTAATTTTTCCTGCATTTATGTTCTTTTTCATTGATGTTTTATTTTTGTTTCTTGAATATCATTGGCCAAGTTCGTAGTCTTTCTAATTATTTAGGAATTTTGGGAAATTTTGTACAGGTTGATAGTGGCCACTCTAGGAATTTTTTCCTAATTCAAAAACTTACATGTTTTTTGGTTATGTTCCCGGCAAAGTTTTGAAATGTGGTTTTTGGTATCCAAAGATGTGTCCATGGTAATAGACATAGAGATGGAGCAAACAATGGGTTCGAATCCGATAGCAAAGAAGGGGTTGCAAAGTATTTGATACAGTTTCAGAAACATCCTTTGACAACCAAGGTCTTGCTTCCTCTCTCCTCTATCAAAGCTTTGCCTTTTGAAATCTCTGTGTTAATTATTTTGATTAACTGGGTATGGGTTCCTTTGATTGACGAGTTTGATTGATTATGCTCTCTCTACTTAGCATTCAATGATGTGTCCATTTTGGTTATTATTGTGGGGATGCAATCATGTAATTTTTTTTTTTTTGCTCTAAGTGTTTTAAGGTTGTAATTGTATAATTCACATGTTGCACTTGAACTATTTGTTGAAATGCCTCAAAGAAATACTACATCTCTGTCAAAAGTGTCTCATTCCATAATCTATTTTGAATCGGTTTCTCTCCCTGGACCCTTCATCTTACCATACACAACTTGATGGGGCATGTATAAATGTTCAAATTCTCAATTTTTGTTATTTATATTTTTGAATCTTTTTGATTGTATGGGTGTGTAATTGAAAGTGGGAATGCAATTGATATTGCAATTTGCGGGTCATTTTTATATAAGTTATTGGCCATAAATTCTGCCACCTGAATTCATGTTCGATGTAAAAGTTCATTATTTGATTCGTCAAGAAAATGAGAAATTACTTATTTGTCTTTTTTATGTTCAATTACAATTGCTAATTTGTGTTCATATAAGTCTTGATTTCATATTAGTCTTGATTTGAATTAGATCAATTAATTAACTTAACATTTGATTTTGATTGCAGAAATAGAGAGGATAGGCTCATAAATATCTTGGCTTCTATTCTTTGGTGGTGCCATAGCTTTGACGTGAATTGCACTGTCAAAGAGGCTCCTTTGTGTGACTGTTGGTGAGATATTAAATTTAATTACTGTCAATATTAGTTTAGTTAGAATTTCAGATGTCAATATTGATTGGGATTGTGAACTAATTTGTGGTGTTATGCTATGTGGGATTATCTTTTTGTTTAACTACTTGGGTTTGTTGTGCTAAGCAAGATACTTGAGAGTATGGAATGTGGTTTTCTTTTACATCTGTCATATGTTTTTTTTTTTGTCAGACTTCTTTCATGTGCTGGATGGGATGGTTTTAAGCATATATTTTACTTTTAATTTAGTAATTTTTATAGATGTAAATTGTGGATGAATGAATGATTTGTATTAAAAAAGGGGATTTATTTGGGTTTGATAGGTTAAAGTTACTTAGACATGTTAAATATGTCGTTTCCATCCTGTTGATTGTGTTATAGGAGTCGTCACAACCCAATCGTGACCCATGTACCAAACATATTGATCAGGTTGATAACGAGTCATGTCAACATGGATACAATTTGTTTAGTAAATGTGTTACCCGAGTCATACTCTAACTATTGGTGTTTTAAGCGAATTGTATTGTTGCATTTGTATTAAGTCATTTTGACATGATTTACTAAATAGTTCATGTTAGGACTGAGATATTTTTGACATGAAACTGAAATAATACAACACGGTTTGATTGCCATCTTTACTTTAGGCATTGTGGGTGTTTAATTTTTTTAAATGAATCTTCAGTTTCTTAATAATTTTTTTTATATAGTGCCTTCAGGCACGGGCAATTGCTAGTCTACTATAATTGACAAGTTACAGTGCTTTATTATCTCAAGGTTGTGCCTAAATCTTGAGACCAGTACAACCCCAATGCACTCCAAACTAAGATATAAAAATAGATTACAATAAAGATAGATTACAATAAAGATAGTCATAGTATTCCACCACAAGCATCACTGCATTACAAGAGCAATAACATTTTAGATTCCAAAACTAAATATTTCAGATGCATTTGAATTTGTTTTGAATTTCAATTGATTTTAAAATATGTTAATTCACGGTTAGGTTTAGGACATGCATTTAGCATTTCAATTGAATTTCATTTACATTTCAAACTACATTACTCTTTGTTTTGTTTTTTCAGGTAAGTAAACCACATTACTAGTCATATTCACGCTAAGGATATCTCCAACATTTAATCAAATTTTGACTTAACTTTAGATTTGAGTTAAAACACGCTTAAAATAAGCTTTAGTCTTTTATTAAAACTTATATCAAAATAAAAGGAGACTCAAATTTTCACTTCAATTAAGAAAGACTCAAAGTTTTACTCAAATCTCCAACGATCATATTTCATCATATTTTATGTATCTAACGGCTATATTTACCATCCTTTATGCATCTCTCTACTCTATTTTTATTTCTTATTTTTGAATTTCTATTAAATTTATTGATAAGTTTAATAAATAAGACCACTAAAAATCCAATCATTTACCCCCAGTATCATTTGTCAATGTTAGATTGGATAATTTTTCTTAAAATTTTAGGAATCAAAGATTATGTTTATTTTAAAACCTTGAACTCGACTCAACAAAACTTTATATTTGGGATCGGCTACATTAATTTTATTTCACCATTATGCTCATCAAGGGTTATATGTTTTGTTAATTTAATTCTAGTTTGTTCTTAATTTCTATTTTATCTTCATCAATCAATACAATATCATTGGCAAATAATATACATTATGGAACCTCATCCTGAATGTGTCTAGTCAATTCATCTATAATTAAGGCAAAGAAATACAAACTTAAAGCAAACCATTGATGTAGGTCTAGCATAATTAGGAACTCCCTCCTTTCTCCTGCAGTTATTCTAACTAAGGTCACTGCATTCTCATACAGATTCTTAGTCATATCAATATATCTATTTGCAACTCTCGTTTCTCCCAAACCTGCCATATGTCTATAAACACAATATGAATATATATATATATATATATATATATATAGCTTTTCTCTTGTCTTCTAAGTATGTATATAACTTCCATAGTTGACATTCCAACTATAAACCCAAATTGATTGTCATATACAGTTATTTGAAGTCTTAGTCTTTGTTTTATCACTCTCTCTCAAAGTATCACTGTATGACTCATTAACTTACTATATTGATAGGTTGTGTAATTCGGAATACCCCCTTTGTTTTTATATATGGGTATTAAAATACTCTTCCTCAACACATTTGGCATCTTCTTAGTTGTTATAATGTTGTTAAATAATAGAGTTACCAATGATACCTCGACACCTTTTAAACACTTCTAAACCTCAATTGGCACACTATCCTATCCTAAAGCTTTTTTAATTTTAATTTTCTTTAATGCATTCTTTACTTCAGACACCCAAATGCTAAGAAAAAACCTATTTTCGTTAGTCTCCCTATTAAAAATTTGATTGTAATTGACTAATTTCGCGAAATCTTGTTATAAATCTCAACCTAATTCCATTGTCATGATGCTTCAAAAATCAAGTTCTGGAAGCATCAAGGAAGGAAGGAGTTCAAGCTACAAAGTCAAATCAAGAGATCTCTAATACACCTTCAATGCTTAGGACAAAGGTAATGACCTAAATATCTAAGAACTCTTATATTATTTTTAGACTTTGGATTATTAGATTAATAGAATTGAAATTAAGAATATTTGTGACTGACTCTTAGGTTTTTCATGATATAAGATTTTCTAAGCTTTAAATTTATTTTGATAATATAAAATGAGTCATTTATCGGATCCTATTTGAGCGACACTCCTTAGTGCTCAATACGTCTAATTTTTTCTTGATTTCTACCTTAAAAACCAGTAGGGCCCAACCTCTACTCGTTTGCTTTCGGATAGAGCGGTTTCTGAACACTTAGGGATAAAATCGAAGAATGCTGATGAATTGGGCAGTGGAGACCGTCCTCTGGCCGCTCTTAGGCCACTCGATTGCTCTACAGACAGCTTTAGCTATCTTTGCTCCACGTATATGGATTGAACATTTTTCTCATTCCAATGACAATGGCCCTCCTACCGCTCTTTAATGGCTTGAGCAGTGGTTTGCGAATTTGTGTTTACTTGGACTCCAAGATAAACCTAATTTTAGACCTACAAATAGGGTAAGCCTTTTCAAGCAAGGCTTGTAAGCTAAAATTCAGCCTCCTAAACATCTAGAGAGCTAAGAACAACTCTAAATCCCTAAATCCAAAAAGCTTAAACCCATTTTGATTCTTCTAATTCAACCTCACACATTGAAGAAGGAGATCTAGCATTTTATTCTACAAAACCCATGTTGAGGTGTGCATTTTGAGGATCTTATGAGAGAAGATTGCTCGAGGCCTATACAATTCAATGCGGTGAGCACGTCTAAGTGAATATACTCAAGACCTCGGTGGGCGAATCCAGAGAAGGGATTTATAACAAAAAGGAGCACCTAGCCACAGGGATTGCATTAGACATAAGACTCAAGTACTCTTAAATTGACTTTGGAGTAGTGGATTAGGCTAGGTGAACTAAGAGCGTTCTGCAGTTTTTTCCATGAGGATTTTTCCGTCAACAAATTGCTTGTGTTGTGGATGTTCTTATTCTTGCACTACTTTTACTCACACACTTCCAATAATACACACAGTGTTTGATAGATTCTCTTTAATTGCTTTACTTGATATATTCATCAAATTAGGTTTTGTTGTTGTTAGTGGGCTTGAAGGATTGAGTGATTGGATTGTTGGGTTTATCATCCATTCATTCGCATGGCAGGTTGTTCTTATTGGTGAAAAGAGGTTCAACGGGGCTTCACTGTTTAATTTGGTAATTGAGGTCAATTATGTTAAAAATTGGTAGTTGTCCGAATCTTAATTTCAATTAACTTATTGATCCCCCCTCGAGGTTGTGTCTAACAATTTCACATGTATAATTGTGAGAGAATGTCCACTTGAATCTCCCTCAAGTTTTCATTAGCCTCGGATATTTTGTGATTTTGAAATTAATTATTGGCTAATTACATTAGGCAAGGTGTTAATGTGTCGAATTAATTGAGTTTTGGATATCGTATTTTTGGTAGTGTTTGTCTAATTTTGCAGGTAAAATGGGTGAATTAATGATTTGAACGACAAAGCACAAGGAGAGAAGGGACCAGAGCAACAAGAAGCAAAAAGGGCAGTTTCTGCCTCACGCGTCCGAACGATATATAAGGTGCGTCCGAATGGAAGTTCCAAAGGATGCCCAAAGGAGGACAAAAGACACATGTCTGGGCGAAGAATGTATTGCATCTGGACGAGACTTCCAGAGAATACACGAGAAATATACTACTGAGTGCGTCTGGACGCGATGGACAGGGACGCCGAGATTGCAAGGTGCGTCCGAACAGTTGAAAACACGCGTTCAGACACGATGACGAAGTTCACCCAGTAACTCTAGAATTAGATGTTAATTAAGTTTTTTATTCCTAAAATCTATATAAAGGGGTGTATGTCTTATGTTGTATTCATTCTATTCTCAGCCTTTTCTTTCTAGTTTTTGTATTAGTCTTCTTATGGATTACTAAATCCCGAACTAAAGTTAGAAGAGAAGTTTTCAATAAAGCACGGTATTTATTTTTGATCCAATATTCTTTTAATGCGTGATTTGATCTTTTAATTTAATTCTTGTCTTTTAGTAAAATTTTTGCTCTATATAATTTCTTGATTCGTTGTGCCTCGTACCTCAAAGACTTGGGATTCCCTGTGAGTCAAATAACTGGTTTTGAATGCTTGAATTAATTAATTAGAATTTTATAAAATATTAGATTTATTATTTACGATAAAATTATGGTTAATTTATTGGACATCTTGATTCATCATAGACTCCGGGTACAGTGGCTTGTGATCTATAAGTAGATTCCTAGATTTATTCAGATTTGGATATTTTCAATATTATCACCGCTAAATATTTTAATTGTTCTCCACTCCCTTTGGTTATTATTTTGTTCGACCCCCTATGTTTTTCGTATGGTTGTCATTTTATAACTTCTCGATATGAGGTGAATTATCTAAATAACTAGTGTAGGAACACTAAAGCAGGCGTGTAGGTGCTTAATAGAAAACAAGTACACTGAACGTGACCATTGACTAACATATAATTTTTCACATGGAGTTTTATATGTCTGTCAATGTTAAATCATAAATTACAGTTATAAAATTGGTCCTTAGACTTGAGACACCATGGTTGACTTGTCTATGGATTTCGATGTTTTAACTATAAAAATATTCATATATTAACCATGTCACTTAAATATGTATCATTAGATATAGTTAGACATGCATGAAGACTTACGAGTGTACAAATGGAATCTATCACACTTGGTAAGAAAATGGATAACACCATATATTATATTCTAGGATATGACTCAAAGAGTCCTTGGTCAAGGCAGAATGACAATCAAAAATGGTTTCTAATTGATCACTAGGAGTCATAGTTTTAAGAACATAAGATTGAGTTAGAGGTTTGACAATAATTTCATACTCTATTAAATCAATTGGGACATTGTGTGATAGAACTTAAAAGAATCGAATTGCATGGCAACTATAAACCAAATGCTTTCTTTACCTATTTCATGTTATCTGGAGGTTTGGTCACAAAGAACGAAATTAATATAGATATATTGTTCTTTATAAAAGGAGAATTAGAAGAATTCTAATTCAAATTAAATTAAAAAGAGTTCTAATTTGAGATATTGCTTGAAGTTAATATTGAATGCCTACAACCGGGCTATAGGGTCAATCAAAATAAAATTGATTCAAAACTAAAGAATAAATGAGGAAAAATCAATTAAGAGTTAATTGGGGTGAAAACATAATTAAGAGTTAAGTAGAGAGTTTATTACAATTAATGGTTAATAAATGAGTCATTATGTAACTGTGGGATAATTGCAACTAGACCAACCTTAGGATTGGGATAATCTGAGGTTCTATAAATACCCTTATAGAGGAGGTCGATATATACTACACACACTCTCCTGCTAGCACACAAAAAAAAAAAAAAAAATACACCCCTCATTCTCTCTCCTCTCTCTCTCTCTACTAGTTCATCGAAGATTGAGGTCTATCCTTCAAGCTTGTCAATTCATATGAATACCGATAGTGGCCAAACAATTGCGACTTGAAATAAAGATCAAATTCAAATTTAAGGATTCAAGATTCTTTGAGAAAGATTGAAGATTGTTAAAAACACGCCTAAAAAGATAATTCTTAATCTTCTCTATAGATCAAGGGTTTCAATTTATATTAAACATGAATAGATCTTGCGATAAGGAATTGAATTAATTTTTTTTTAAAATTTTCATTGTGTTTCTTATATATGATTCCTTACAGGTAGAAGTATTGATGTAAGTGGTTATAGGATGCATAAATAAGGTAGGTGGAAGATGGCAAATGTATTAATATAAGTGGTTGGAGGATGTATTAAATGAGGTATGTGGAAGATGATAGAGACTTTTCTTGTGCCCTATTGGATCCTTGTGTAACCATTTGAGACAGCCAATAATATTCCTAATGAGTTCTTCTATTATTTTTTATGTGGTTTTGGAGTGTGTGTGTGTTTAACACTTTGATTTCCTAGTGTCATTTCATTTACCATTGCGTCAATTAGTATTAGAGTCTTAACTAACCTGTCATGATTTCTAATCAGCGAAGTAGTGTCAACTTTTTTAATGACGGTGATCATGGGAGAATGGTTCCCACGAGAGTTAAATTTTTGGATTTTAACAACAATAACCAAAACAACAATTCCAACAGTTACAACAATCTTTGTAGAAACTGCAGACTATGGTTGCCCAGTTGATGTTATGTCCAAACTAAGATTCCAATTGAGATAGGGTACAGATAGGCTATAGGACTCATTTTCAACCTATTCGAAATTGTAATCCTCTCTAACCTATGTGGCGATGTGTTTGTAGTGCAACTATTTGAATATCACCTATTGTATATTGCAATGATGTTGAAGAATATGTGTATACTGGGTAATAATCTTTTTCATTATATAATGATTACTCTATACATCAAGTTTCATATCATAACCCAAGAATGTGGATTTTTCAGGCACCTCGAAGATCAGGAAATTATTGAGAAAAAGGCTGATTCAAATACTCCCAAATTTAAAAATTATGCATGTCCAGAAAAGGAAAAAAAAAATTGAAAGTTATCACAACCTGAAAAACAAGGTAGGTGAAAAATGGTAAAATGTATTAATGTAAGTCGTTGGAGGATGCGTAAAATGTGAATGGTGGAAGATAGTAGAAGTTTTTCTTAAGCCCTATCTAAAGGGTCCTCGTGTAACCATTTGAGACGTCCAAGTTCAAAATTAGTAATATTCCTTAATTGTTCTTCTCTTATTTTTAGCCTTAGTAGAAGAAAATATTAGTACTTATAGCGATGTCTATGAAAGATAAGTCTTTGATAGTTTTATCTCCAGCTTGGATAGACTGATCATGGATTCGAACTCATAATGCATCACTAAGATGATAAAAACTTGCCAGGAAAATGTTTAGCCTTAGTAGAAGAAAATATTGCAAGTGCTTTTGGTGATAGTTGATAAGTCATTCTCCCCTCTCATTTTGCATCTCAAAATATTTAAGATTTTTATTTTACACACCATCAAAAATTAAAATTTTTAAACTACTTTCTCAATGAATTAAAAGTGTTTCAATGTGGCATTGTCTTTCAGTTAGCTTCGTTGCTTATACTATTAAAAAACACCCATTGATGTTGATGGAATCAGTATTAACAGAAATTAACGAAAGAACAACATTGAAACACTTTTAATATATTGAGAGTGTAATGTAAAAATTATAATCTTTGAGAGTGCAAATTATGAATTTTTAAATTTTTTAAGGTACAAAATATAATTTTCCCTAAAAATTTTTAAATTTTTTTAATGTAACAATTTTCATATTCCTTTTACTCAATGCTTGGCTATTTATAGTCCTAGAGATCAAACTCCTTTGGAACGCTATTCCAATCCCAACTATCGAATATGGTCAATTTTGTGGAATTTTGAGGAATAAAGGCACAATTGGTAAGGCAAACCCTCTGAAGCAATGTTAAGAGGTTCTCAAGAAAGGTATAGTAACACAAAAAAGTGCTTGAAACTTGGAGGGCTTGGACAAGAATAATTCAAAGTAATAAAAATCGAGAACCTAAATAGCACGTTGTAAGTGTTTCTCTTTTTCATCATTCTCTTTCACACTATTCTCATTGTGCGATAATTTTGGACCAAAATTCAGGAATAGTAGTAGTAGTACTCTATTTAAACTTCAATATTTTATTTTTGCATAGTCAATATCTTATTGTATCGTATCCGACATAGTCTATTTAACTTTTAGGAGGAAACACAAATTGATGAAAAAAATCCTTAAGGAATTTTGGGGAATGAAGGGATAATGTTAAGTCAAAGTTTTTGTTTTTCACAAGAGAATGGGTACTATTGAATCAAAAGCCCGTTGTTAGGTCTATGCTTGAAGGCCTTATTTAATAACAAATGAAAGTAACTAGTTTGATTCCAATCATTACATTTATATGTTTACGAATGTACACTATGAAAAGAAAAAAATGAAGAAAAAAATTGCAAAACAAACAGTACTTAAAAATGTAATTATCTTGCCCTCGGGCTTTGGGCCAAGCCCAACTCTAAACCTTTTCTGGCCTAATGTCTATATGACTACTTTGTTTGGGTCAATCACAGAAGTTTGATTATTTTGTTTGGGTTGGCCAAACAATTAAGGTCTGATTGCTGAAAATTATCTGATGCATCCCGATCCTCTCAATTTCAAATTTTGTCAAATTCAATCAAGTTCAATTATATGTCATTAAATTAATTTATTGGTGTTTGATCCAAAAAAAAAAAATTAATTTATTGGTGTCTGGTTTGAAACACTTTGCTCAATTTTGTCCATCATATCTTAGTCAATGATCGATGAATCTAGGGGACGCGGGGAGGGGTAAACGATCGCCCATCCCCCCTCCTCAAAAAGTTTGATAAGCTATCTCCCCTAAACTTTTTCAAAAATGAAAAGATTATTCCCAAACTAAATTCATGGATGATCTCTGACTTTAGTGAATTATTTTACTTCCAGCATCTAAATTGAAGACATTTTATGTTGCATGATAATCTCTAGAAATGACTTCGTTTTAACTTTGTTTCTATCATGATTAATAACATGTCTTCATTTTTTATGAAATAAAAGATGTCGTACCTAGTTCACAAGACTCTCGTCTGTAGAGTGCATGAGAGAGATAAATAGTAAACACACTTATCCTTGTTTTAGAAAAGATTACCAAAATAGGATAAAAGTATCTTTCCAAAATAAAGGTAAAAATATTTAAAAATAGTTAAATTTATACGTCAGTTAAATTATATTTTGACCCCTTAAATTATGATTCTTTTTACTTTATTCCCTCCATTATAGAATTTTTCACATTATCTTCTCCACTATTGAATTTTTCACAATGTCCCTTATACTAATTTTATTATTTCACATTGCCCAGTCACAAACGTCCATTATTTTTTTGAACGAAAGTGACTAACGTGTCAAGACAAAGTAAAAAAAATTAAATAATGTTGGGGGTAAAATGAAATAAATTTCCATTAAATATGTAACGGATTTTAATAATTAGAGCAATATGAAACTAATCACCTAGTTGTGGGTATAATATGAAAAATATGAAAGCATCAAAGTGTCAAAGTGTAATTTTCCCTTACAGGCAAGACAGTTCAATTAGTTTCCAATTCCAAGTTAGCCGTTAGCTCACACCCAAACCTCTCTTCTCCTCTCTTGGTTTCCTAACCAGTTGTTCTTTTTTTCTTGATCCAATCGTTATCGGTTGTTCACAAACTATAAAAGTAGCCAAAGCCTCTCTTCTCCTTTGCTGTCAACGGCTCACTCTCTCTGTCCATCCAAAGCAAAAACGTCAATTAACTCTTGGTTGCTTCAAAAATCTGATCCCAAAAATGGAATAAAATAAAGGTTCTTCAACTTCTTTCACCGAATTTATTCTTGGTTGCTTTGGCATTCATAAAATTCGAAAGAAAGGACAAAGTAAGCGATTGCATCTTGGATTCCTTCTGATCGTGGGGTTTTTCTTTCCCTCTATTTCTGTTTAATGTTTGACTTTTCTTTTAATTAATGCTCCATTATTTTTGTGTCTTAGATTTATAAGTGATTTGGGGATTACTGCATAAGTTAGTTATCTTGTGAATTTTATTTTGAAACTCCTTATTCTGAATTTGGCAGTTGGACAGGTTCATCATTCCCAATCCCAACCGATCTGCCATGGATTTCGACTTTGCGCAACTCATGTTCATGGGTGGAAAACTAGAAAAGGAAAATTCAGCAATTTGTTATTCTCCATCCAAAGAGTCTTATTACAGGAAACATCTTGCAGAAATTTGCAACATGAAAAGAACCAGGATCCTTGCTTTTAAGAACATGCCACCCCCTTTTGTAGATGGTATTCATTCAAGAATCCACCTCACCAATTAATCGGGCCAAGAGCCACCAAGCGTAGCACATTCATTCCCCAAGTGGGTTTTTTCTGTCTTTCTTTTCACTGATCCGTTTTTATTTGTGTTCCATTAAGTAATGTGAAGTATGTGCTTCATTCTTTAGGTTCTTATAATATTATGTTGACAAACAAACATAACTACAAAAACACTCTCCCGAACTCTTGAATCATTAAATAGATATAAACATATAAAAAATCAATTATAAATAATTAATGCTATAATTATTGCGTGATAAAAAATTAGGTGTAGCAATTACACTATGTCATCACGTTGACATAGTGTAATCGTCCAATGATAAATTAACAAGTGGACAAGTTGATCACATATGAAACTTATCTTGAGATAGAGGTTTATTTTTTTATCATTAAATGGTTACTCTATGTCAATATTTTCTCAGAGACTTAATCAATGACCTAATTCCTCTACCTCAAGTAACAAAAAATAAAATAATTAGTTTTGACTAGAGAACAAAAAGTGTGAGTTTGACTTAATGCTTTAAAAAGTCAAAGCCTAATTTCTTATGTTTCTTATTCATGTCAACATAATAACATGGTATAATCGTTACACCCAATATTTTCTCTTATAAATAATTAACAAAAATTGAATAAAACGATCAATTAGAAAACTTGAAGGAAAAGTATGATTTGGTTTCCAAGTCTGATTAAATCGGAGCAGATAATTAAAAGGCTAACGAAAAAGGAAACAAAATCAGGGAGATGTTAAAACCAAATATCTCATCAGCCGATGACATTTATATAAAATCGGAAACACATAAAGAAGAACAAAGTCCTGATGTACAAACTTCTGCCTACGATTGTCTCTTCGTAACCCCTAAATTCCACCACCAGATCAATTCTTCATCTCCGTTTATTTGATTTCTCTCTCCTCTCTCCGAAAAAGATTCAACAATGGAGTCGTTGATCAAACTCTGCGATCTGATCACACAAAATCCTTCGCAGTTTATAATTGAGAAGAAGACAAGTTTTTTCTTTTCTTTGATTTGCTTTTTGAATTGCAATTAAGAATATGTCAGTAAAATTAGATGTTTAAAATGCTCACATTGATTTTAAAATATATTCGCTGAAAATTTTGGCCAAAATTTCGTACCCTAATGAGGGAATTTTCAAATTATTTGGGTATGAACAAAAATCCACTATACACATATGACTAATTTTTTTTTTGACCAGAGAACACTACAACACTTCTATTATGACTAACTGGCTAAAAGGAAAATGGTCAAGAAGCTTAAAGGTTCCACCATATGATATCAATCAAGTACAAGACTTTTAACTTATTTTGACTAATAAGAAAGTAATCAAATTCAATTGTCAACATTGTATATCAATTATTCTCTTGATAAAATAAAATGAATGCCTATATCTAAGGTGAAAATGTGCACAATAAGAATTATGAGTTGGCTCCACAGACAAATAAAAATCAAGAATTAAATTCATGCATTTTAAGTTTGATTTTAGGATTAATTGTACTGGAAGTCCCCAAAAATATGAAGTTTGTCTGATTTTGATCTCCAATGTTTCAATTGCATCATTTTGGTCCCTAAAGTATTGATTATCTATATAATAAAATAGAAGGGTATTTGAATCTTATACCCCATATATTTTTCCCCCCCAAAATCATCCCATCCAATCTAACCCAACCCAACCATCACATCCAACCCAACCAGAACCAACCCAAAACAACGGCTCCCTGCAACCCTTATGCCCTCTCTATTCTGTCTCAAACCAGTCACTTCCCCAAATCCCGGACAAGCAACGGCTCCATGGCAACCCACAGGCAACGAGTCAGGCGGCGGGTCACTTCCCCAAATCCCCGAACAGACACAGCCACCCTCTGCGCAAACACCCTCCCCACCCCCCCCCCCACCACCATCCCTATTCTGCGCAAACACCTCCTCTCTCTGCTCTCCCTCTTCACTCAACGCAAAGAGGCTCACACTCACGCACTGAATTTTTTCACCCAGCGGCTGTTCCGGCTGTTTCGGCTCATCTCCATTCTTTGGCAAATTGCGTTCAACTGAGTTTTTTGTGTAAGGTAAGTTTATATCTAATTTTTTTGTGTATCTAATTTTTACCATAATTTTTTTGTGCATCTAATTTTTTTGCTTTTTTTTTTTTAAATGATTCGTTTACCACAGATTCCTTTGCTTTCAAATTTGGGATTTGTTCTTTCTAAATGTTTCCTTTTTCGTCTGCTTCATTCTTACATTCCACTGATATCTCTTTTGCATTCTTGCAATTCGTAAAGTATTTGGGAACTAAGGATGGTATTTTGCTGTTTATCTTTGTTGGGTAGCTGAAAGCTTGGATCTTTTCAACTGAGTTTTTTGTGTAAGGTAAGTTTGTAACTAATTTTTTTGTGTATCCAAATCTAATTTTTTTGTGTATCTAATGTTTGAGTTGCAATAGGTAGATTGCTTTTTTTTTTTTTTTAAATGATTCGTTTACAATAGATTCCTTTGCTTTCAAATTTGGGTTTCGTTTCTTTCTAAATGTTTCCTTTTTCGTCTGCTTCATTCTTACATTCCACTGATATCTCTTTTGCATTCTTGCAATTCGTAAAGTATTTGGGAACTAAGGATGGTATTTTGCTGTTTATCTTTGTTGGGTAGCTGAAAGCTTGGATCTTTTGCATTGGACAGTCCTGAATCTTCAGCTCAGGTCTCATATTTTGTTTTTTGTTTTTTTTTTTTGTGGTCACTGTTCTATTGCTTTAGATTGCATCATCTTTTTTAGTTTGGGGTTTTTGGAAATTTTGGGTCATTTTCTTCGAATGGGGTTTTTTTTTTTACTTTATGATTTAATTATCAGATGGCGTTGATTGGAGCTTGCAGTCCCATTGCCTTGGATGTGTGCATATATTTCTTTTCTTTTTTCTCCTTTTTTTTTTTTTTTAATATATTTCACTATCGGTTGTGATAACCCTTTTAGAACAGAACATGCACTATTAAATATAATGATTCTCCTTAAAGTCATTGTTT
Source organism: Ilex aquifolium (assembly GCA_951799425.1). Lineage (NCBI taxonomy): Eukaryota > Viridiplantae > Streptophyta > Magnoliopsida > Aquifoliales > Aquifoliaceae > Ilex > Ilex aquifolium. The sequence goes on from OX637392.1 coordinate 8,309,482, forward strand.
ATAGAGTGGTTTGATTTGGAGAAATAGTTCATGTTTTTTATTAAGGTTGTTTGTTAATTAATGATCTCTGTTTGTGATTATGTTGTTTCGGTTTAAAGTTGCATTTTGATTTTTAGTGCTGATTTGGTTGTTTATGGAATTGCAGCCATAAGGGATCATTGATGTTCCATAGCTAACTGTTAGTCATAAACTATTTGATAATGATCATTATTGAGTTTTTTTATGGGGTATGTGATTTTATTTTAAAGTCATTATTTACAGAGTGGTTTGATTTGGACAAATAGTTCGTTTTTTTTATTAAGGTTGTTTGTTAATTACTGAAATCGTATTTCTTTAATTTTGGATACTAAGTTTTGATTTGATAGGTTTCAATACTAAATTTGTGCTAGTTTCATGGTGTCTGCATAACAAATGGGGCCAAACAAAACAAGAAAAGAGAGGACTAAACCATGACTAAATATCATTAACCATGAGCAAACAGTATGTATTTTCTCCAGATTGCACGGGTCGCATAAAACACACGCATTGCACACTAGAGGCATTAAATTTTGGGATTTGGATTTGTGGTTCCAATTTGGATTACACATATTGATTGTGTTTATGTTTTCTATTTATTTGCTTGGTTATGGGTTACACAATGAATGTGCAAGATTGAGTTATGGGCAATTTTACTGATTGTATAGTATGGAGGATGGTAATGTTTGGTTTTTTTTGGTGATGTTCTTGCTAAATTTGTTGATGAGTTTTCTTACTACAAAGAATGAGTTTTATGGGAAATTTTCATGGTTGAGTAGTTGTGTTGATTTTTCCTGGCATTGAGGTTGTCTTCTGCATTTTGAAAATCTTAAACTAGGGTTAATTTCTAGAAGCATTTTGTATGTGTTGTTCGGTGTTAGTGAGCATGGGATGTGTTTGATGAAGTTCCCAAATGGTTAACCTCCATTATAGATGCTTTGCCTTTTTTCTTTGTTTCTACTATGTAAACTGCCTGTTTAAGGAAATGATCATACAATGTGTATCTTCAACATGTATGCACTTTCGTTGGTTGCACTAATTCACCTAAAGCAATTTTAGGGGGTTTCACCATTTTGGGTGGGGGAGCATTCGCCCAGCCCAATTTGGGTTTGGGCTCCAAGTGCTTGATAAAATGAACATAAACATTTTAGTATGGTCCATCCAAGTTCTTTTTAGGCATTTTAGTATTTTTGTCATAATCTATTCATACGTTATAAATTGTAAATTGCATTATAGCGAAATGTCCAAGTTCAGTGTTTGATTATTTCACGTTCAAATTCAATGTTCGATTTTTTTCAATTGCACCGTGCCTTCAGGCACGGGTTATCCCTAGTGTTTCTATATGCTCCCTCAAGCAAACAATGTCCAAATTATTAACGATTTTTTATTATAAATTTGTCACGTGATAATTAAATATGAATAAAATAATAATTTGGATAACTCTGGACCAAATTTTTACACAAATTTTGGTTAAATAACTATTTAAATTACACAATTTTGATCATAAGTTGTCCAAAATTTTGTTAAAAGCTACTTATATTACACATTTTTTTGTCAAAAGTTATCCAAATTTTGTTTAACAACTATCAAAATTATTTTTTATCCATATTTAGGTATTACATGACAAGTTTATGATAAAAAATCGTTAGTAATCTGGACGTTATCTGCTTGAAGGACCATATAGAAACATATTCAATACTTCAGAGACCAAAATGATGTAATTGAAACATTGGGAATCAAAATGAGGTAAATCCTATACTTTAGGGACCTCTAGTGCAATTAATCCATGATTTTAATTAATACAAGTAATATGTGAGTGACATCATATTTTTATTTTACCCTAACCTAGTCTTAATAATATTATGGTCAACTTGGAGACGTCAGAAGAAGACCACCATCTCTATCTGGGTACGATTCATTCATTCGTTTGTTGAACATAAAACCCGATTATAGATCTACTATTAATTTAAAAGGTGTGTGGTGGGGTTAAAATAAATAAAAAATAAAAAAATCTGGATAAAAGTATCATTACAAAATAAGGTAAATTTTTTTAAATTATACTTCACTCCCCTCTCAATTATTATCTCATTCAGCTGAGGGAGATTGAACAAGTGTAGACTCTTCAGCTTTTGGAACCCAACATCAAAGCATAACTGTTTTCCAGAATAAGTGTTCTCAAGTCCAAGCTTTCCCAAACAAGGCAGCAGATCTCGTGTCAGTCTAGAACAATGCAAATACAATTGCGTGAGGCTTCGAATTCGAAGGGAGTGAAACCGGACTCCGACATATAAAATATTACACACAGACTTCCTGAAGTTTGTATGCGCGTAAAATTTAGACCCCTACCGTCAATATCTATTAATATATCTGTTAATAACCGCTGGAATTTAAAGTGTTATACTTAAACTAAAAATACTCTAATCAAAGATAAAATATCAAATATTTTAAATTTTACAACTAAAATTTATGTTATATTGTATCATTTATTGAAATAAAATCAAAAATAAAAATCTAATTTTTTTAAAAAAAAAATCATAATTTAGTATACAATTGCACTATCTATTGAAATAAAACTAAAAAAAATCAAACAAGGGATCTAAGTCATTCATAATAGAACATGAATTTTACAATCAAAATTCATGTTCTATTATGTCATTTATTGAAATAAAATCAAAAATAAAAATCTATTTTTTTCTTACAAAATCATAATTAGTATACAACTATATTATCTATTGGAATAAAACTAAAAAATTAAATAAGGGGTCAAACTGTAATGGACATAATATCTCCTATCTTTAATTGAGATAATTTGGTAGTTTAGTTTGGTCGTTTAAACATTAGGAGAAGTCTTCGGTTGCACATTAATAAGCATCCGTCTAGGCCTGTAAATTTTACATAATAAGAGAAATACAATACGAACCTGATATTGTACAAACTCAAAAATGTTACACACTTGATACAAATGGTACATAGTTTACGTTAGTATTAGACATGAATAAATCGTTAATAAGTATTGTTAGAAGAACAAATAGGATCATATGCTACTCTTTCTACAATGCCCATAGACAAAGTGGTTTGTTTTAGATCTATTTCTAACAATTTAAAGTCATAAACTTTCCATCACATGCCAATGCTATTCATTCATTCTTTCTTCTTCTTCTTGAATCCAATACGATGAATCTCTCTTCCTTGGTGTTTCTTTGGTCTTCAACCCCGTATTCCTTAATTCTTCAGAAACTGGAAAGGAAGAGTAATGGGCAAATCAATATGGTTTTACATGAACTCCATACATCGTTGTAAGGTTTTGGAGTTCTGGCATCACTCCTGCACTTACATTGAAATTGACAATTAATTCAATAGTTATGATGAATTAAATCTTTGTTTAGGTTTTCAAGTTAGTTTTTTATAGCATTGCTCATATTTTACTCCCCAAAGATCATGAAAAATTGAATTGACATGATATCACATTGAAATAGTTATGAAATAAAGGGTGAATAACACTTTGCAATTTAAAATATTTTTAAATTATCACTGTACATTTTTGAAAGATTAAAATTTATAAATTACACCCTCAATCAGATAAAAAGAGAGTAATGTGGTCCAAACCAGACATTCATTGCTTTGTCCATCAATTTTTTTTTTGTGATACTAGTAATGCATCACGTGCGTTGCACGTGAATAATTTTCATACACAAAAATTAATAAAACATATTAGATATATATGTATCTGAATTAAATATCATCTTAAATTTATCAAACTTAATTTTTTATTACTCCTATTCTATTATAAGATTATGGAAATTTTGTATATTTTCAAAATTCTTTGTTCTTACTATAAAAAAAATAGTTAAAATTCTATTGTTGTACAATTTTGTGATTGATATTATTTTTTAGTAATGTTTGAGAAATTAGTTTTTTTTTTAAATTCATTTGATTAGGGTTCCACTTATAATTACTTGAATAAAATAAAATTAATTGTCAACATACTAATCACATTTGAACGTTACTGTAATTAGGAATTAGTTAAGTCAAATCTAATAAGATTTAATATACTACTCTATAATATATATTTTCAAGCATATAAAATTATATTGATGTTACATAAATTAATTTAAAAAAAACTATATATAAGATTATTTTTTATCTTAGAAATAAAATGGTTAAACTTTTCGATAAAAGAAAATACAAATATGTAGGTATAATGTTAATTTTGTATATGAGATGAGTAATATTAAATTGATGGAGTTTTTCAAGATTTTTTGAACATTTTATTGAAAATATAATAATGCAATATATTTTTTTAAGAGTAATATAGTCAATCAAAAGTTTTATATAAACTGATATTTATACAAAGAGAATAGATAATTAAAAGAGATGTTATAGATAATTTAGAGATTTAAATACATAAGAATATGATGGTATCTAAATTACTTAATTGTAAAATAATAGAGTGGTCTTTGCATTTCTTTATAAGGGTAAAATAGAGATTCAAAAGTTTTTCATCTTTAAGGTACTTTTATTAGTAGTATAAATTTGTTATATTTTCCTCCTTTTATACATAACTAATTGATGCATGCGTGTATTGCACGTGAATCATCTCAAATATGAAATACTATTTACTAAAACCATGTACTACTTTCTGCAAAATCCAAAATTTCAGTAAGCATTGATGTTCATCATCCGGGCACAAGTGCCCAAAAAATAAAAGACAGGATTAGGATTTTTCATATATGATAAATGTAGTCAATTTGAGGATATAGAACCAAAAAGCAGGTCATTTTTGACACCTTTAACTTATGCAATTCCTTCACCAATTGAATGGTATTTCAAAGGATGGAGGCTTTATCCAACCGAGAGAATTGGGGGATTTACAAATTAATAAATTATGTACTTTAGGTCCTTTACCAGAAAATTTCAAGAAATGTTGATATTTCAAGTTTAAAATGTTGATTTACGAAAATATAGATAATGACACCATAAACTATTTGTGGAGCTTGAAATATTTTTGACAGATGTTTGGGTCATTTACATGAATCCTGTTCGGCCATGATTTTCTAGAAACTTGAAATTAATATGTTCCTTTTATTTTTGTCATTTCCATTCTTTAATTTTTGATACCTATATCTATAATCTAATCTAATTCTAATATAAAACAGAGCATGATTCAATAAGTCCATCCGACGGTCTCAAATAGACTCATCTAACGGCCATCAACATCCCTCGCAAAACCATGCACATTGCGTCGTGCCTTCAAACACAAGTTACCCCTAGTAATTAGATATAGTAAGCAGGTTTATGTAAATCATTCCAGCCATGGGACTCCATTACCTTTTCTTAGTGCTCTGTTCTATTTTCAAATTTTCAACATCTACCAAGGAGACATTCTGATAAGAAGGCCGACCACTACATAAGTTGCCATCGGTCTAGGAGAGAAGCAAGTTACCTTTGTTTGATCCACCTTCTCGGGCAGGGAAGGAAACCAAAATGGACCCCGGATGGTGGTTGTTGTAGGTAACCGAGCTGCATTCACTTGGTCCATCATCATACTGGAGTGATTCGAAAAGAACAATTAGGATCATATTTTATACTTTCTACAATGGCCATGGACAAAGTGCTTCATTCCAGATCTATTGCTGTCAATTCAAAGCCATAAACTTTCCATCAGATGACAATGCTAATCTTTATTCTTCTTCTTGTTGAATCCAATATGATGAATCTTTCTTCCTTAGCGTCTCTTTGGTCTTAGAATCCCAACTTCATTAATTTATCAAAAATTGAAAAGGAAAACTTATAGGCAAATCAATACGGTTGGACACGATACCATGATCAGTCAATGTTTCTTCGAATTTGAACCGCTCAAACTACCATTTGAGCAGGGACTGTTTGTGCAGACTCAAGGAATTCAAAGGGTTGGAGGGGATACAGATTATAAAAGTCATAAGCAAGTGTTTTAGCTGCAAAAAGATTATAATCCACGCATGCACTGATTCTATTAAAAAGGTACTTGCTACTTAGTTGCAAATGGAAGCTCCATTAGCAAAGGAACCTTTTTTATCCAACAAAAAGGAGTAACGTATGGTATCTGCATCACCATTCGAAACATCGTACAAAACATGCATTGAATGCTACTCACGAGAGTAGCACTATTCAAATGAGCCTAATGAAAGTTTGAATGCCTTACAGAAATTCAACTAAAATCCCCAATTCACATTCATCCCTCAACAAACAACTCAACTACTAATTTAATAAATAAAACAGAGAAAAACAATCACAAGCACACCAAGATTTATATTGAAAATTTATCCATTTTACAAAGAAACAACCATAGGGCAAACTTCAAATCAATCCACTATAATTGACAAGTTGCAGTGGTTTATTATCTCAAGATTGTGCCTAAATCTTGAGACCAATACACTCCAAGGTAAGATATAAAGATTGATTACAATAAAGATGGCCACAGTATTCCACCACAAGCATCACCGCTTTACAAGAGCAATAACAACATACATACTAATCCTCCTGCTACAAATTTTATTTCATCCATAAGCCAAGGCTGCCTGAAGTAATCTTCATCTTTGCACCTTATTCCTAACAAAATTGTCAAACGTTGAATATAAGAAAGTATAATCGTGAAGATGAACACAAACAAATGGGGAACACATTGATATTTTCATATGCCAACCAACAGATTAGGAAGACCCATTTACTTTTTTATAAAAAAATAAAACATTAGAAGGAAGCAGTGCTAATATAGGAAAAATAATATTGCTACCACCGATGAGCAAATTTACAAACTTGTAGTCTCTTTCGACTGAATCTCCGTCAATGTTCTTGCTCTCAATGGCCGATCATCCATAATGTATGGGACACCCATTTATATATGGTGAGTCTCACTAAAAATCCACTATCAATGAAAATCAAGAAAAATGTTCATAGTAGGTGACATGAATATTTCATTCTCTTTACTATTTGACTAAAAGTACGAATTAGTTGTTGGTTGGAGATGCATGTGCTTGGAATTGAAGTACAAGAAATTTTAAAAATGTGACCAACAAAAGAGAATATTTTTAGCATAATGTCATGGGATAAAATTAAAGTAGGCTTTTTCACAACAAATCAAATGACAAAAATAACGGAACAAGAAGGATAATTATTTTCGAATTAAGAAGGGGTGGGTAATATAGTGTCTTACCTTCTTGCAATAGATTCAAGACAAGTTTTCGAATTGCCATGTCCCAGAGGCTGATTTGTAAAAATGATTGATATTGGGGATATGTCGAACTTTTGGACGATCCACACTCTGTTCACCGTTTATCTGTTGGATGAGCTCACTTGAAACGGTTTCCAATTCCAATATTTGGAGATTTGCAAGATATTGAATGCCAGGAGGCAACGTCTTCAACTCCATACATCTTCGTACAATAAGTGCTTCGAGATCTGGCATCACTCCGCTCTCTATTGTTATCTCTTCCAGTTGCGGGAGATTGACTAAGAATAAAGTCTTCAGCTTTTGGAACCCAGCATCAAAGAGTAATTGTTTTCCAGAATATGCATTATTAAGTACAAGATATCCTAAACAAGGCAGCTCTTGGATGAAAGGAAGCACATCTTGTGTCAGTCTAGACCAATACAACTGCAAATACGTGAGGCTTCGAAGTGAGTGAAACCAGTGTGGCACCTTCTCTAATTTCCCCTCTAATACCAGAGATTTAAGGTGTGGAGGAGCTGCAGTGAGCACATCCATTCGCAAGGTTTCTGCCTCATCTTTCACCGTCACAGATAAGCGACGAAGGAGATCCATATTTTGGATTGCGGTGCACAAGTCTATCTCATCTGCTTCTCTTACCTTTGTAATGCTAAACCTTGTAAGTTGTGTCATGCTCCTAATGCCTCTCATTAAATCTGATTCTGCTTCCACACGACTCAGGACTTGCAAATTCTTTAACTTGTAAATATTTGGCGGGGTTGGTATTCCAGAAAAATTTTCAAAAACTTCATCTCCTTGAGGGGATGGACGGAACACAACTAGATAACGCAAGTTCTTCAACTTTGTTATTCCTGTTGGAAGCACTTCAATTCTGGAATGAGCAATGTCTAGTGTTTGTAGGTTGGAGAGCCTTCCAATTGATTTTGGAAGCTCCTTCACCTTAGTCCCCCTTAGGCTTAAATATCGCAAATTGAACAGATCCACTAATTCATCTGGCAATTTCTCAATTGGTGCATCCTGTAGATCCAATACCCTTAACAATCTTAAGCCAATTGGCAATGTTACCAAAGATGGAGAAATCCTATAGTCAATGAACACAAGAAGCGAATGGAGCTTTGACATGCCCTTTAACGATTTTATTTGCTCTGTTATTGTTCGGATCGACAAGCGACGTGCTCCACTCTCTGCACTTGTTTCTTGATCATCATACAGAGCACCAAAATTCTCGGCCACCACTATTGAAAGTGCAATTTCCCGTAAAAGATCATGCAACTTACATCTTTTTGGCCTTCCTGATTCGTTCCTCCTCACAACTTGAAGCATGTTTCGTTGAATGAGTTCCATGAGATAGCTCTCTGCCACTTCTTCTGGTGTTATTCCCTTCACTTTTTCAACAAACCCTTCTGCCATCCAAAGTCTAATTAGTCTCTTTTTCTTTAACTCAAAATCTTCTGGAAATAGACAGCAATATAAGAAACAATGCTTCAGTTTGTATGGCAGTTCATTGAAGCTAAGTAACAAGATAAGCTTCATCATTTGCAGCGAGGGGTTGTTCCTCAACTCGAAATCCAAGCTATTATTAACCTTTTCCCACTCTGATTCCAGTTTCTTCGATGACATGGCACTGCCCAAAGCCACAAGAGCAAGAGGTAGTCCTTCACATTTGTTGACGAGGTTCCTAGCCAAGATTTGAAGCTCTTGAGGACAAAGTCTACCTGGATTGTTGGAGAATGCTTTCATGGAAAAGAGCTCCCAGGCCTTTTTCTCTCCCAGTGGTTTCACATGGTGAATATGACTTTTGACTCCGAAAGCCGATGAAGCTATATTTTCATCTCGCGTTGTAAGAATTACTCGATTTCCAAATCCTTCATTTGGGAGAGATACATTGATTTCCTCCCAGAGCTTACTACTCCATACATCATCCAAGACAACTAAGTACTTTTTCGCCCCTAAATAGCTCAACAGTGTACTAACCAACTCTCTGAACCTCATAGTGTTTAAATTGGTAGGAACTGATTCCTTTGTAGCGCTGTAGAATTCCTCAATCATCCTTCTCAGTAAATCATCAACAACATATTTTTGGGAGATAGTGATCCACGCATGACAGTCAAAATGCCGTTTTACAATTTGGCTATTGAAGGCCTTGGAGACTAGAGTGGTTTTGCCTGAACCACCCATTCCTACCACCGAAATAACAGTACTGCATTGTTGTTCTTCCTCCGTTAGCCATTTCACTAGAAGTTTATTATCATCCTCAAACCCCACCAATTTGTCCTCCTTGATGAAGAAAGATGACTCTGCATAGTTAAACAATGTTTTTTGATCATCAACAGAGCTCGTTCCTTCTATTCGTTCGATAGCAAAACGTTTTCTTCTTTCCTCAATGGATTTGATCTTTCTATTGATCTTTTGTAGCTTTGTGGCGACACGATGCTTCACCCATAGATTCTTTGGAAGGCGAATTGTCTGGTAAAAAAGCCTTGTGAATTTCCCCTCATTATCTTGCTTGTTCATGTGATACTTGAACTCATCTATGGCATCTTCAACCTCATTAGCTAGGTCTCTGATGCTAGCCACCCAGGTGCTCTCTCCTTGAGTGAGGACTCCCTTTTTATCAACATCTTGTAGAAAAGATCTCATGCTTATAAACTCCTCCTTGATTTCTTCAAGCTCGTCACTAAGCCCTCCAATCAATGATGCTTCGTTCTCAATAGCCGACACTATCTTGCCTATCAACAAGTCTGCAGTAGTGGAGGCTAGGATTGCTTCCATCTTTCAGCTTTCCTTCCTAGCACCCTGCTACCTTGTTGATTGTTGTTTATATTTGTTATTTTTTGCTTAGCTGCAAGGGAAAATGTCTATGTTAGACACAAATGAAATAAGAATATATTCGACAAGTTTTTATAAAAATGAGGCATAGTCATTGGAGGCAGGTAGTGGTCTACATCGTCCCATCTATTTTCTAAGTTTGGGGGAAGGCTAATATTTTCAACCTGCATGCATTTATCTTCAGAAACTATTTTAATATTTTCAACACCTTTTTTGGGTTTTTTTTTTTTGTGTGGGATAAGTTTGACCATGTAATCTTCTTCCACCACGGAAAACCTATACGATGCATGTATGAAATTTTGTTTGCATTATTTAATTTGCTTAGCAGATGTATCTAGGAAAGGATTATGTCTAAAAATTATATTGCGTTCTCCAAAGAAAAATGTTAATTGGCTCTAATCTAAGGACCCAATTCAATGTAACAATTGAATTAAAAGAAGGCTCAGCTCCAATGGTTATATTGAATTTAGGTTTCTGATTATGTTCATAAATTAAGTCCCTATAGAATTGTTCTTCTCTAAATATAATTTAGAAGTTGAGTAGAAAATTTCAAAGACCACATGCACTTTTGAACCTAAAAATATAAACCTGCCGTTTAGTTTTTGAATGGTATTATTTGGATAATATTTATTAATAAATTCTTAAATTATTGTTGAATTCACAGTGAATTTCAATTTTAATTTGGGACCCACGATCGAACACTCTCGCCACCAACGACAATTTAAAGTTACGATGACCACTCTGACACCACCTTCTACATCACTTCTACATGTGGTTTTGTTAGACCCACCATTCCACACTAATTGTGGCAAACATGTTTGAAAAGCTGTAAACCCCCGTATGTTTATGTTAATATAGTAATATAATTGTTTAGTAATTCTACTGTATATAATGACGTAATAATGAGTCATATAGATTATAACAGTAGAAATAAATACTTGGGGGACGAATTGATTGTGAAGTTTAAGTTTCGAATGTGTTTAAACTTGGGAATGATTGTTAGGTAAATTTCAAATATTTTTAGGTCAAAATAAGATTTCCATTGAATCTGGAAGATCGAGAAATATTGGGAGAGGTAACATGGGGTGTAATAAAGTTAGGAAGTATTCCGGAGTTAAAGCACATTGTAGATAGACCTAAGGTAGAAAGAAATTAGACACTGTCTTAGTATTCAGATCATAACTTTTTACCCTGATGTCTGTGTTGAGTTGAAATTTTTACAGGAGACAAAAGACTTCCATGGCTATAAACGTGTATTTCACAGAAATTTTCCAAATCGACCTCTAAATAGGCCAAAACTTCACTGGAAGTTTCAGCAGAAACAGAAAGTCCGTTCGAACGTGAAAGTCTGTTCGAACGCCAACCGTTCGAACGTGAAAGTCCGCTCAAACAACGATTTGTTCCAGTACTCTTGTCTGATGGAAAAACAAAAGTACTGGGAGCAACTAACGTTAGAACGCCAATGACGTTCGAACGTGAGTAACGAATCAGAACATCAGATTTACGTCGGTTGAACTCTTTTCTTCCCCTATAAATACATAAGGCCCCCTCCCTTAGCCTCAATACAACATTTCTAACCCTAGGAAGCCTTAGAAAGGAAGAAGGAATGAGAGAAACACAAGATCAAGAGGGATTTGCACTTTGAAGATGATCAAAACTTCTAGTTTCTCAAGAACACCAAGGAAGAAGAAAGGTAGGGGTTTCTTCCCATTCTTATTCATTGAGGTTAGGGTTTATATATATATATGTTTTGACTCTCAATCCTATATATATGATATGAAATCATTATTTCTTGATACTCTTGAAAATATTACCATGTTTTGAAAGAAGCTATGGTGTAATAGCCATGAAATCTCTTTCTCTTGTCTTGAAAACCCTAGTTTTCAAGAAAAATTGGTTTTTCTCTTAATATTCATTTGTTCTTCATTTCAAAACTCTAGTGCTTTGTATTGAACAATAAAATGGTATTTTTGATGATCTCTTGCATATTTTCTTAAATTGTTCTATTGGAATAATACATGTAAAATTTGGAGATTTTTGATTTACTTGTGATTTGAGAAATTGGTTGGTATTGTATCTCTTGTGTGGATATTTTGATGAACATGGGTGGCCGTTGACCGGGTATCGTAGAGTGGGTAGATGCGTTTCTTACTCCGTGCGGGTTTGAATTTTTTCTACCACTCGTAGTGGGGTTGGTGTTTTGTGAAGACCAAACCACTATTCCCTCACGTGGTACCGAGGCAAAGGGTTAGTATACTATTCATGGGTTGGATTCGTCACTACCAATACGTTGGTATACGCCCTTCCTAAAGTTGGATATCCTTGCGAGGATTGGGTGTGTGTGTGTGGGCCATGATATTCTCGATGTGTTTATTCATGCGAGGTCATACATCATACCTAAGATACATATACATAATGTGGGTAATGGTACATTGTGGACACAGATACAAGTTGTGGTTTGAGATACATTGTGGGATATGGTACAAATGGTGGGTTGTTATTTATTGTTGGAAAGATACAATTGTTGCAAATGATTTATGGTTGGAATTGGTTTATTGTTGGGAATTGGTTTTATTTCTTCATTCTATTATTCTTATTACTTACACTTGAAATCGGATGAATTGTCACTGTTTTCTTTCAAAAGTTATATATGATATTTGTAAAATGAGATCGACTTGTTTTATATACTTTCAAAACCTTGTTCGAGTTTGGGAGGATTTTCCTACAGAGCTTAGTGCTCACTTCCTAAAAACAACATTTTTTTCAGATTTTGGTTTAGAGGAAGAGTTCGGAGTGGACGAGCAGGTACTTTGGGAAGCTCAATTGGATGGAAGCGTGGATCCCGAGGGGGATGTCTAGAGTTGATCTCTCTATGTTCTAGACTAAGAGATTCATTTTGAGATAATGTTCATGTTAATATTTTCCTTATTCCGCTGCGAGATAGTAGTTTGACATATTCTTTTGGGCGTAATTGTCATAGTTTGGCATATTCTTTTGGATGTAATGGTCATGGTTTGACATATTCTTTTGGATGATATTGTATATATTATGGATGATAAATGAAATTTTCTGTATTTATGGATATTATTAGTTGCTCTCATGATATGAATGGTTTTAGATAGTAATGTCGTCCAAGGGGGATTTTGGGGCGTTACAAAAACAATTTCAGATTCCAAAAATAAATATTTCGGATGCATTTGAATTTGTTTTGAATTTCATTTGATTTTAAAATGTTATTTCACAGTCCAGACTGTGACATGCATTTGACATTTTTGTTAAATTTCATTTACATTTCAAACCACTTTACTCTTAATTTCATTTTTTCACATAAGTAAACCACATTACTGGCCAAAAAAATATTTACGAATTGTATTGTTGGCAGGCAGATCGAGACATATTCTTTAATAAATACATCAAGTGGGTCGATCCCATCAAGAAATTGAATAAGAAAAGCCTTTAAAAAATCACTTACTTTTGGGAAAAAATATTTCTAGGCAGCTTGGAGTCCCAATTGTCCAATGTGCATATCATCACAACTAGGAAAGCAACAAATTTACGTTAGTATTATAATTAACAATCAACTAAACAATTAATTATTTTTTAAAAACTACATAAAGTGGGTCAGTCCCATTAATAAAGTGGAAAAGAAAAATGACTATTTTGTGGAAAGAATAGTTCAAGGAGACTTGGAGCTTTTTAGAACTTTGGAGAGAATTCAGGAAGGAAACAACTTGACACTATTTCAATATTTTGCCCATAAAGTTTTACCCTGATGTGTGATTGAGATGATTCATGCGGCATTGAAAAGAACAGTTCCAGCACTACAAAAGTGTATTTCATAAAAAAATCGTGAATTGACCTCTAAATAGGCCAAAATTGTATTGAAAGTTTGGGAGAAAGTTAGGTCAGCCTGAATGAAAAATAAAAACATGAGATACTAGGAGCAGGAGCTGTTTGGACGACGCTTTACCGTTTAAACATAAGCCAGAAACTGAAAGTTGGGATTGTTCGAACAGAGTTTTTTGGTCGAACAGAAATGCGATTTTTAGCCTAATCAGCTCTACACTCCCTAATTAGTTTTTGACCTATAAATACCGTTTAGGGTTTCTTTGCTTGTTTTCAATCATAAAGAGCCTAGAAGAGACTTGGAAGGAAGAAGAGTAGATTTTACTAGATTTTGAAGAGATCCACATATAAAGAATCACATAAAATATTTTAGGAGCAATTTTCTTCGGAATCACAGTAGGGTTTTTTTCCCTTTCCCATTCATTGAGGCTAGGGGTGTCAAACGTGTCGAGTTAAACGGGTGATGGGGTGAAAAATATGTAAACCCGTACACGACACATTTAATAAACGAGTGAAAAATCTCAACACGAATACGACTCGTTTAACCCGTTTAATTTTAAAAAAATTATATCAACAAATTTTAATACTCCACTTTTTTTTATTACCAATTGTACTTATCACAAAAAAGAGGAATTTTTAGTCAAATCTCATAAAAATCAGACTTGAAGGTTTAAAAAAAAAGGCAAGAGGTTATTGTCTTTTATAGGCAACTCAACCCTCCCCATCTCCCCTCCTTTGTCTTTGAACTACTACTTTACTTTTTTTTGTAATGATTTCTTTACTTCTTTTTTTCTTGCTAATTTTTTAAAATAATTATTAATTTATTATTATATTAATTTTATTTAAACGGGTAAACGTGTGATAAACGGTTTGACAGGTCTCACCCGAACACGACTCGTTTATTAAACGTGTTTAGCGTGTCAACCCGTTTATCACCCAAACCCGCTTAATTCGTGTCGGTTAATCGTGTCGAGTTGGATTTTGACAGCTCTAATTTAGGCAAGGGCTATTATCTGTATACTTTTAATTATATGATTCGTTTTCTTGAAGAAAAAAAAAAACTTGATTTATATCCAAATTGTATGTTTTGATTTGTAAATCCTATATCTTGCATACTGTGAAATTGATAATATTTTCTTGGCGATCTCATGCATATTTTTATTTAAATGTTCTTTATTTTGAAAATTTTGGATCTGTTGTCCATGGTACACGTGGATTTTATTGAAAGGCATGAATCACATCTCTTGTATGGTGAGATTGATGAACTTGGATTGCATTCAAACTTATATTACAAAGTGTATAATTTTTTTTTTTTTTACTTTGAGGGATTTAAAGATTTTATATCACTCGTAGTGCGGTTGGTTCCTTGTAGGGTTCCAAACCACTATTCGTTCACATAGATTCGAGGTTGAGAGTTAGCATACTGCCCCTAGGAAGATTTTGTTAAATATTGATGCGTCAGTATCCATGCTTCCTAAAACGTTGTGGCCTATAGGGATTTATTGTATGGTTTGTGTTTGTGGGGGTGGACTAGATATACTCGATGTGCGAATTCTTGCTAACCAACCTGCGTACATGAGATATAACTATTATAATATGTTATTTTCTAAATGATTCCACTCGATTATGAATTTTTCATTTATGTATCGAAACATGAGATTGCTATAATGTCATATATTTAATTAAAATATTATTTATTATTTTATTAAACTAAGACCTACCTGTTTTATTTATTTCAAAACCTTGTTTAGATTTGGAAAAATTTATCTACTGAGCTAGTTGTGCTTACCCATTCCTTTAACATTTTTCAAATTTTGGTATTGAAGAGGATACAAACCTAGATGAACAAGTGGAGTTGGATTTTGAAGTGGGTCACAATGTGGATCCGAATTTTCAAGCGTAAAGAGTTTTTAACCGGCTTTAGTTTCACAGTTTGGATCTTACATGAGAGTTGTAGGTTATGGGTTACCTAGTGGGAGTAGTATATATAAGAATGGAAGGGACTTTAGGCATGAATCTTTAGAAAAATGGGTTTTCCAATATAAAAAAGTGTTGTGATTTGTGTGCGATGAACAATCAAAGAAACATAAGAAATTAGAAGAACAAGAAAACAAGATTTACGTGGTTTTCGGTAGAAATCCCTACCTACATCCACAAGAACGACTTTTCCTTATTGCTTTCTCTCAGAATCCAAAAGAGTTACAACTTATTTATAGGCATCTGTTGATAACCCTAATCCTAGTCCAACTAACAAACCTAGTACTAGTAAATCTGACCAACTAACCTAGTACTAGTAAATCTGATACATCAAATCCTGATGAACTTCCTAGCTTACCAAATTCTGGTAAAATTCTAGAAGAACACGACACAACATGGGTCGTTCACATAGACCCATTCCCTCCAGCAAGTCGTCCCCTACCGTGAGACATTCCCTGCACCTAGGGGTGTCCATGGGCCGGGCTAGGCCTGCGAAATTTTTTCGGGTCGAACTTGGTAGTGTAGGTCCAATCCCTTACCTAAGTGAGTTATCGGGCGGGCCCGGTCGGGCTTCGGGTAGGAGTAAGCTACCCGCTACCCAACCCGCGAGCCTATTGGGTGGACTTGCGGGCAGGCTTTTTATATATAACTTCATTTAAAAATAATGAATATTTTTGTAACTTAATATTTGTGTAAATTATTTTTTTGAATCAAAATTAGAGTCAAAGTGGATAAAAATAAAATAATGAATAATTTTATTTTTTTATTAGGGGATGAACTACATCCAATAGAATGAATGCATCCCAACTAGGTTGACACCTACTCACCTATCTATCATTTGCATCACTCCACCCTTTAAAACTTGTATGCTTAATACATGGAAAAAAAAATAGTACATTATTTATAGTATCTAAATTTTTAAAACTTCAAATTCCTATATTGGGAGACTTATTTCAAAGTTTAAAATTTAATGGTCTAAAAGTATAACTTTTTTTCAAAGGAATGATGGGCGGGTTTGGCTTGGAGGGCGACTCTTGGACCGGGTTTTAACGGGTTTTTTTTAGGCGGGCTATTAGGCCTAGCTTCGGGACGGGTAATGAGTTTGGGGGCAAACCCAAGCCCACTTTTTAAGGATAGGGGCTTAGGGAGGCCGGTACCTCCTAAAAAACTTAATAGGATAAAAGTACACTTTTTAAAATAATTGGGATAGAAGTACATGTGCTAAAAAAAAGTCATAAAAACCCTTTTACCCCTACTATAAATAGTGCATACCTAATTGAATGTGAGACTTTCAAGTATATATATATATATATATAGGGAGTCGAAAAAGAGAGACACGATATAAATTGTTATGCAGACAGTGTCGAAAAAGAGAGACACGATATAAATTGTCATGTAAACAGTGTCACCAAAGAGAGACACGATATAATGACAATGGGGGTCCAATCAGTGGCATCATGTAATGCCCCCTTCATAGTGCCCAAACAGTGTCAGTAAAGAGTGACAACAGTAGATCGTACCTAAATGATGACAATATATATTTTGTCCACTCAAAGAGTTGCACCTAAAGAGGGAGTCGAAAAAATGTCATGCAAACAGTGTCACCAAAGAGAGACACGATATATATATATATATATATATTTAAAATTCAAATGATACACAAATATCAAAAGGAATCTTGAAAGTCTCACATTCAATTAAGTATGCACTATTTATGGTAGGGGTAATTATGGAATACAATTTAGAAAG
Source organism: Ilex aquifolium (assembly GCA_951799425.1). Classification (NCBI taxonomy): domain Eukaryota; kingdom Viridiplantae; phylum Streptophyta; class Magnoliopsida; order Aquifoliales; family Aquifoliaceae; genus Ilex; species Ilex aquifolium. The sequence continues at coordinate 8,327,105 of OX637392.1, forward strand.
AATTTGAAAATGTTTTAAAATGTGTACTTATTGGCAACTATTTGATGAAAAAGAGGACTTAAATGAGGATAAGTTTGGAAGTGGTACTTAAAGTCAAATAAGTTTTGAAAAAGGTACTCACATCCTATTATCTCTTAAGGATATTGGGATCGGGCTCGAAGGGCCCAACTATCGGGCCTATCGGATTTCGGGTCTATTTTTTCGGGTTATGTAACGGGACCCGTGGGTAACCCGGCCCATGGACACCCCTACCTGCCCCGCATCCCCCCAACCTATTATTCAACCTTGGCCACTAACAATCATGTGGACCTAATGAATATGAATCATCCACTATTACCAACAAAAAAGTTATGAGATATGAAGGGTGACAAAGAAAGTTTTCGTTTGTGAGGCATAAGTTTTGGAATGTCAATGAGAGTATTTGTGTATTTAGTACAAAAGGATATGAGGATAGAAACGAAGTGTAGATTAAAGTGTCGTGATGGATCAGTGTTATTTCGATTCTCAATATCATTCCGACTTTTAATGATGCTTAAATTTTTTGAAGTCAATGAGTCATGATTTTCCAATATTGTTGTAGCAGGACAAAGTCAATTATGACGTACTTAGAACAATCAAGACCTTGTACAATAATGGTAATGTGTAATTATTAGAATTATTCGAAAAGAAATAAAAAACTTAGGAACAATTGAGATTTTTTTATGAGTATTTCATTGGTGTGATTATATTTAAGTTTCATATTGTGTGTGCTCGAATTTGTGTTTGAAGCTTAAAATAATAATTAGATTTTCAAATGGGTTACATAGCAAACGACAATTTCTTTCTCAATTGAGGTTTGGGTTGTGTTATGGGGTTGTAGTGCAATGTATTGGAGTGTTTGGAAGCCATGGTTGAGTTGTGTATGTGTGTGGTGAAGAAACCCACTATGGTTCGAAACTTGAAAATTAAAATTTTGAAAAATTTGTTAAAGTTTCAAAAGGGGAGTTGGGTCGAGCTAATTTGGGCTCAAGGAGTTCAAAAATGATCTTAGATTTGAGAAAACAGACAGTTTAATGGGTCAAAAACGAATTTGTAGATATGGCGAGAGAGCGAAAGAGAGAGGGAAAGATGAAGAATAAAATTAGTAATTTAAAATTTTCATTTAGGAAGAAAAAAATATATTTATTTTATAACACGCGCTTAATTAACGCATGCAATTATCGCACCGTTACAATAAACAGATTATTTTAGATTTACAGTTTGTTCACAAGTTAAAGGGAGTTAAGTGAAACCTGTAAAGTAGAGGGAGTGAAGTGAGATCGAGGCTTAGTACAAAATGATTTTTTAGTTTTTTACCCAATTTTTTAATATAGTATTAGAGATTTAAAGATAAAGATGTAATGAAATAAATAATTTTAATATATCGGTTGGAGTACTAATGAGGTGAAGATGTCAAATTTTACATATCAAAATATCACATAAGCCTTCAAATCTAAATTTAGTATCTCAATTTGGGTATCTCCATTTGGAGATGCTCTGAAATGTTAGTTACACCCATCTTTCCACATGTTAAAAAAATCATTTCATATTTCAAAACAAGCAATTTCAGATCCATTTGAATTTTTTCATAATTTCATTTGATTTTAAAATCTAGTATTTCACCATCAGAGCGTATGTGACATGCATTTGAGAGATCAAGACATACTCTTAAAAAAATACATCAAATGGGTAGTCCCATTTAAAACCTTTAAATTCTCCAATACTAAACAACCTCGTCAATTCACAGCTACAAACAAAAACACATGCACACAAATATATACATGTACATGTGTATATATGTCGATTAGAGGAGAGAGATGAGAAACATACAGGAGTTAATAGCGAAGAAGCCGATTACAATCATTAGGGTGGAGTAGATACCTTAACGAACAATGGCCTGGAATCGGCCACCTCCTAACACGTACGGATTATCCCAAGCAATCTCTTATTAAACCCTGAATTTTGAATCTTTAGAGATTGAATGTGAGTGTTGTGAATATACAGATATATAGAGAGACAGGAGAGGTTTCAAGTATTGTTATAGACAGAGCAAGCGGGCAGCTTCGTAGCAAGTCAAATGCCCCCATGCCTGCCTTAATGTATCTGACTATCTGTCATGAAAACAATATTAAATTTATAGAAAAATATATTTTAAATTAAGTTACTTGTAATAATGTGCAATGTAACTGTCGTGTCGTGGGAAGATTGGCAGAAAGTCAGATGCCCCCATGGCTGCCTTGCTGTATCTGTAATGAAAACAATATTAAATTTATAAAAAAATAAATTTTAAAATAAGTTACTTTAAATAATGTGCAATGTCCCCGTCGTGGTGTGTCGTGGGAAGATTTGTAGAAAGTCAAATGCCCCCATTGCTGCCTTGCTGCATCTGTAATGAAAACAACAACAGGTTAAATTGGTACCATTAAAAAGAAGGTAAATTGCTTACACAAAAGGTTGAACTGTCGTTAATAATTAGTAAGGTGTAATCCGTGGGCCCATGGAAGTATTACCTAGCTATCCAAACAATGGCCTGCACAGGACTATCCACAAATCCTTTGCCAATGCAGCCGACTGGATTTGCTTGGGTTGGTCGCCAAGGGTTAAAAAAATATTAAAATGCTCTTGAATTTTTCGTTACACCTACCTACCTACCATTCCTTGTTAATATTGACTAACATGCTTGAAAAATTATTTTTGATTTCGAAACTAAGAATTTCAGATTCATTTGACTTTGTTTTAAATTTTATTTAATTTTAAATACGTTATTTCACCGTCAAGAGTTGTGACATACCTTTGACATTTTAATCGAATTGAATTGTATTGTTTACACAGAGATCAAGACATTCTTTAAAAGTACATCAAGTGGGTCGATCCAATAAAAAATTAGAAAAAGAAAAGCCTTTAAAAAATAATTTTCTTTTGATAAAGGTATTTTAAGACAACTTGGAGTCTCGGTTGTCCATTATACATATCATGGCAACTGGGAAAGCACCAAATTGACGTCAGTATTATAATTAACAATCTACTAAACAATTAATTGCTTTTTCAAAATTATATGAATTGGTCCATCCCATTAATAAACTGTGAAAATTTTCTTTAAAAAATAATTTATTGTCGGAATTTTTTTTTTCAATGAGGCGTGGAGTCTCTAATTATCGAATGTACTTGGAGCCTCCACTAATCCAATATACATCCCATGACAACTACGAGAGCAACAAACACAGGTTGTAATTATAATTAACAATTAACTACTACAATATCAAATAAGGATTTTGTGACAGAAGAGAAATCATCCACAAATGACTAAAGATTATCTCTAGGAAATTTCGTTACATTATTCATGAAATTTTGTTAATTTAGACCACAGTGCAGTCAATTTTTCTTGGAATTTAGAACTGCCGAAACAGCCATTTAAGCAGAGGGGACACTTTGTGCAGACTCAAAAAATTGTGCAATGTTTTTTTAATCTCAAGATCGTAACCAAACCTTGAGATTCATACAATTTCAGTGCACTTTGAGCTAAGTTATCCAGATAGATTACACTAACAGCCACCACAGTATTAGAACACAAACATCACCACATTATAAGAGCAATAACAACAACATATAGTAATGGTCCTGCTACAATTCTTATTTCATCCACATAAGCAAGTCTGCCCAAGAAGTCTTCTTCACTGCAACATGTTCCCCGCGAAAATCTCACACGTTGAATAGAAGAAAATAAACTCACTTCTGACCATTCCAAGACGAGCAGAGACAACCAGGAACATACTGATTTATACCCAGCAACCTGGGAAGCAATACAAATGTAGGGAAACTCATAAACATCGTGATAAACACGCTTGTGAAAATTAGTACGTAGTTATTCATTCTTTTTTGGAATTGGGTCCACTCTTGTACACTTGTCCTCGATTTTGTCAATAGTAGATCACCCACCGTGCATTGATAATAGACTCACTTATATATAATATACAGTGGGTCTCAAATCATGGTGGTTGCTCTACTAAGGTATACCTGAGGGAATCTAAATCCCATTCGCTTCACTACCTAAACTACAATATGAAACACATTTTGATTTGCATGTCCTTGAAATTGAAGAATTGGAAATTCAAAAAATGAGACTCAAAGTAGAGAACATTTTGAGCATAATATAGTGGGATGAAATCAAAGTAGTAGGTGTCACACCCCCACCCCGGATCACATAAGGTGGGCGGCGGACCGGCCACCAATGTCTTAACCAACCAACCCTGTGCATAATAAATGCAAAATACGGCAGAAGACAAATAATAAAGTGATCTGATCCATCGACCTAATGAATACCAGAGAAATAAACTAAACATCACCAACATCATTATTAAACTCATGTAAAACAATGAATAACCATAAGGTTCACTATTCTAAGTAAAAACAACATTATTCCCAAAACAATTGAATGTTTGTCTCAAAAATTATAAAAGACATTTATTCCTGAAGACCTACAATAAAATAAACATTCAAGTCCTCTAATCCCTTGTATATCAGCAGACTTACTCCTCACCCTGATCCTCTCCTGAAAAATGTTATATGTTTGGGTGAGCAAAATGGTCCGTGACTAGCAACCACCTCTAATGAGGTGTGAAAATAAATCCCACAGTTTATATACAAAAATAAACTTTGATATATAAAAAGTACAACAAATTGTACCACAATCCTTCCCACATAATCATGTAAACAAAATGATCTCATGATCACAAATAATTTTATAAATGAAAATACATTTATAACCTAAAACACTCACACACAAATTCAGTCTCAAATACATTTGTCAAATCATGTTTGTTACCACTAGCCTGGTAACTGGCCCAGTCGCTTGTTACCATTTAGACCTGGTAACCCCAGTCCCAGTCGCTTGTTACCACTTAGACCTGGTAACCCCAGTCCCCATCTCATAAACATGATTTCCACACACACAAAAACTGTAGTTTTAATCTCAATGCACACAAAATTTCCCTTTCATTACCAAAGCAATGATATAAAAATTTTCCACAAGTTTTCCAAAATTCACATGTATAACAGTTCACAATTTCAAAACATTCAATAGCAATCCCAAAAATCAACACATATATATCATATATATGAAAAAATCACACGCACGCACCCACACATTTAATATAGAAAATCCTCTCAAAAGAAGTAGTAAACTACTCACCTTGATTTCCAAAATCCAATTCAAAGCACTCTTTCCCAACCTCAATGCAATCACCACCTAATCCAAAATAACATATAACAATCAATCCATATTCCTAACTTCGTCATTTCGCGATTCTATATTTAATTTTTATATTTCCTACCTATTAATATATACTTAATATATCTTTTACATATAAATATCATTTCTAATATGAGGTAATAGGGTATGGAAGTATTCTGGGCTGTTTAGAAAAAGTTTCTAAAGTTTTGGGGTCAAATCATAATTTTTTGAAACTTTTAAGGTCAAAGTGTAATTTCCTTGAAAAACAAGTTTTCTGTCTTCCAGACTGCCACAAATTTTTCCAAAATTTCATTCTTTCAACTTGCCAAGTAAAAAAAATGGTTAAAATTAAGTTTAGAAGAGTATAAGAGTCAAAATAAAACTCTTTGAAATTAAAGGGGAGTTTTCCATAATTTTACACTTTTTCACCATCTTCTTCCTACGGAAACTCTAAACCAGTAACTTCCCCTTTCCTTTTTTTTTTTTTTTCTTTTTCTTCCCAACACATTGATTAAATTCTTTAAACAACTTCAAGATCAACTAATCTTAACTTAGGTCTAAAAACACATAAATTAGCAACTTTAAATAAAACCTATTTGTATCTTCATCAATATATATATATATCACTATTTATAATACACCTAATACCATGTAATTAAATAGAATACAAAACCCATAAACTAAATACCTTAGATAGATTCAAGCCCCTTTCTTTCTTTTTTTCCTCCTCCTTCTCTCTCTCTCTCTCTCCCCGCCTCCTTCTCTTCTAAGCCCCTGCTGCCTTTCTTTCTTTCTTCTTATTTTTTTTTCTTCTCTTGCCCTATTTTGACTGCCTACATATATAAATATATAAAATAAAAGAAACCCTAAAGAAACCCTATACTTCCTCAAATTCATTAAATACATTAACATCCCTTTCTAAATAAAATATCCCAAATTAACCTAAAAACTAATATTATATATATTTTTTAAATTTGGGATATTACATTCTCTCCCCCTTAAAAAAATTTTGTCCTCGAAATTTATATACCTTGTAAGAATAAATAGGGATATTGATTTTTCATGTTTTTTTTTTTACTTTTCCAAAGAACTTCCTTAATTGGGTGGCTCTTCCGCAATAATTGACCAACAGATTGATTCTATTACCCAAAATTTATTGGCTCCTCAACATAAGTAAGAGTTCTCTTTAGCTCAATAGGCTAACTCAACCAATATATTAGAAGGATCAATTGTATACAATTCCTAGTCATATTGAAAGGAAATATATTGTGAAATCAACACAAGTCTACTAATAGAACCCACCTTAAAATTGTAACCACAATCCTCTCTATAAATCCGTATGTCCATTTATATCTTAGACCAAACTTTCCTTCGAATTTCTAGTACACTACACGTGAAACATAATGCCAAGGTATGAATAGTATGCTCAAACTACCTGTTAAATTGAGAACCATAAATTATACTAAACTTCAAAGTGTTATTCATAGCGTGTGCAAACTAGGCCAAATCTGAAGGTAAAATTTGGACTTCTATCTATTATACTAGATAAAGGTATTCCACACAATCATAGGCTCTCATCAAATAACTCTGAGTATACTTTCATGTGAAGCTTTAAGTTTAATTACCAAAACTGATCAGACTTTGTCAATCAATCTATAATAACCCAAATAGATTCATGCATAATCTGCATCTCAAAAGTCACTATAGAAACTTCATAGTAATATACTCTCATTTCCATTCAAAAATTAAAAGAAGTTGTAATAAACCCGTCGGACACTAATATCCAGTCTTTTCCATCTCCTTTTCCTCAAATTAAACTCATTTTTAGTAAATACATATTTCAACATTTAATAATAGAAATAAATCTCACATGTCTTACCGTATAAACAATTTCTCCATAACCTCAAAACAAAAACAATTACATCTAATCCAAAATCATGAGTAGGGTAATTCCTTCTTTACTTCAAGAATACACAAATGCAACACCAACGGATACAGTAACATATGAATCTAGATAAAGTTGAGATAATCAATTTAGTCGATCCATAAAAATAGATGTATCATTCGTCAACCTCAATGACTTCACCAAAAATACAATATAACTATCTCAATTGCACATACTATTTTCTGAACATCATCATTTCTTTCTTTTAAGTAAAGCTAACTCAGCTTAAGATCAATTTTACTAAATTATCTAGCGCCTCACAACTGATCAAATAAATCATCAAAACCACATAAAAGATATATATTTACTACATGTTGTTGCCTTATTCAGCTGATAGTAATCTACGTACCATTTTATAGTCCAATCATTTTCACAACATGAGCACCCTACAACAAATTGCTAAGTTGAATAAATCTTATGTCTAATATATTTTCAATTGAATTCACATTCTTCTAGTTCAGCGAGAACCATCCAATACGGAGTAATAAATATAAGTAAAGTACCCCAGAGCTACTAAAAATGTAAATTTTATCTCTCCAATGGTAGCATAGACAACTTCTCTTGAAATATATCCAAAAATTCTCTTTCTATTGTTATTTATTCAGGAGACACTCACTCGCTTTGTGTATCAATCATACTGTCAATGTTTCCCTAAAAATCTTTACTCGTTTTCGATCTTGCACTTGTAGATTTATGACTGGGGATTTAAATAATTATTGTCCCCTCGAAACTGAATCCACATGACTCTCTTTTCAAAACAACCAACTTTCGTATGTTGTGTGACTAAACAGTCTATAATTAATATCACATCAAAACCCCCAAGGTCTAAAAATACTCAATAAACTAGTAATTGTTGTTCTCCGATATAGACCTTACACCTTGGGTACGCGATATCACCTAACTCAAGACCATCTGTAGGAGTTACCATAGTCAAATCAAACTCAAGTGTTTTGGGTTCCACACCCAATCACACAGCTACTCTAGGAGATACGAAAGAATGTATAGACCTTAAAATTCCATTAGTGTCAGTCACATTTCTTACAACACCCTTACCATCCCTTTTTGCAACTATCTCTTGTTTGTACAAAATACCAAGCAAATTAACTAGCCTTAGCCACTACACCGATCATGCTATTAACTAGTAAACATCATTCTCTATCCCACAAACTAAAGTCAATTAAAGCCAACACAACCACTCAGATCCAACCTAATCCTCTGATAATTCATAAACCTATGCTCTGATACCACTCTTGTCACACCCCCACCCCGGATCACATAAGGTGGGCGGCGGACCGGCCACCAAGGCCTTAACCAACCAACCCTGTGACACCCCAAAATTCGGGTGTCCATAATTACCCAGTTGATCACCCATCAACCCGCAGAATACCCGTGGATAGCGTGTAATTCGATACTACGTCGTTATGCCCCATTTATCGGAATTCATAACTTAACAAAATTTGGGCAGAGTCTCCTTTGTACGGGGAGCTCTACCCAAAACGCAACCTGTACAATCATACAACATTGACCACACTGGGTCCATTCATCCATAACTACGTACATTCATTCATAAAAGAATAAATGTCTCAAAAGAGTCCCATATACATGCCTTTTTAAATATAAACAAGTTTTTGTTTCAAAAATTATACAAGGCCAAAAGTAAATATAAACAATGGGACTACGACGACAAAAAAAGAGCCACAGACCGGCTCTGTCATCAAAGCGGGCCCATGACCTCGCCTTCATTGGATGCCTGTGCGATACCTGAAAAATGTTCCCATAAAGGGTGAGCCAACGCTCAATAGGGTAACTCCTATAGAGAATATCTCTCAACCTAAATGCATATGAAATGTCACATGCAACAATCATTTCATGCATTCATTCAAATATGTATATTATGAAAAAATGTCATAAATCATGTCATGCCATGAGATGAGACTCATGCGAGCAATACCAACACCGAGCCCCATCCTGAGCTCCCACAACACATGCAATGTCATGCGTATGTATCCGGGCATTCCAAGCTCCCTTCATTAGTGTTATGTACACTCAATGACTAACTAATTCATTTTATTGTGTCTTTGTGGGGAGATGATTTATGGTATTACACCAATAGGACACCAACCATCAACGGATTTTCAGGATATCCCACCTGCGGCTCCGTTTCCACCGTTACACTTTTCTGGAATTGCACCGCCGGAAAATGTATAAACCAAGTAACCAGGTCTTGCACCCGAGGGAGAATCTAGCCCTTCTTGCTATCCCCGACACATTTATCCATTTAATTTTCCGTGCGACTCAGTCGAACCTTGGTACGACTTTCCTGAGCCCACGATCAACAACCTATATGATGATTGATTTCATACCATGCATACACTGTCACCCCATGTCAATGCCCATGAATGTAGTGCAACTCATTCATAAATGCAATTGCCTTTGGTACCATTTACAATGTCCATTACATAATAAATGCAATATAATGACATTTTCAACACAATCTCAAGCATGTTATGTAAGATAATCAACTCAACTAACATACTTGTATTCACCTAGGCATTTAAACAAACACCTAGAGGGCACAATCAATTTACACAACTTACATGTTTATTACTTCCAACATGGCAACATGTTTATTAATTTTATAAACATAAACACAAGTCCACCACAATAATCATATGCTAAATAATCATTTAACATACATATTATTTCATAATCACATAACAAGCTAATAATTTTATTAAACTTGATATGCTATTAAAACATCAAGTCATGCTAATGTACAATTAACATACTTTAACCACTAACATTAACTTAGACCAAGTTAATTCTAATAGGATTTTATTAATTACAAGGTTAATTATAAATCATATATTTGACCCATTAGTTACACTAGTTAAGACCTAACATGTGATATACACCCTTAGCCTGCTCATTTCATATGTCATATTTTATGTTGAAATTACATCTAAATAGGGGAAACCCTACCTCTCGTAGCGTGAGCCCACGTAGTAGGACCCCAAAAAAAGGCCGAATTTAGCTTCAGAAGCCTTAGGCCTAAACTCTCGTACTTGATATTTTTGGAGAAAAAATACGATCTTTGGTGTGGTTGCGTAGCTCTCGCTGAGTAGAGCAACTTTAATTCTTGGCCCGAAGCGATTAAACGGTTCAATCGTCGTAGATCTAAGAAAGAAGATTATGAACCTAACTTTTTTTTTCTTTTCTTTTCTTTTCTTTTTCTCTTTCTCTCTTTTCTATCTCTCTGCCTCGCCGAAACAAAAGTGGAAGACTTTTGTCTTCCACTTATATATATATTCTAAATTTATTTTTTTAAAATTTTACATTTATGACCCATACTTTAATAATTAATTATTATTTGACCCTCTTTAATTAGGATTTTAATTAATTAATATATATATATATATATATATATATATATTTTTTTTTTTTTTCGGGTTTTACAAACCCTGTGCATAATAAATGCAAAATACGGCGGAAGACAAATAATAAAGTGATCCGATCCATCGACCTAATGAATACCAGAGAAATAAACTAAACATCACCAACATCATTATTAAACTCATGTAAAACAATGAATAACCATAAGGTTCACTACTCTAAGTAAAAACAACATTATTCCCAAAACAATTGAATGTTTGTCTCAAAAACTATAAAAGACATTTATTCCTGAAGACCTACAATAAAATAAACCTTCAAGTCCTCTAATCCCTTGTATATCAGCAGACTTACTCCTCACCCTGATCCTCTCCTGAAAAATGTTATATGTTTGGGTGAGCACAATGGCCCGTGAATAGCAACCACCTCTAATGAGGTGTGAAAATAAATCCCACAGTTTATATACAAAAATAAACTTTGATATATAAAAAGTACAACAAATTGTACCCCAACCTTCCCACATAATCATATGTAAACAAAATGATCTCATGATCACAAATAACTTTATAAATGAAAAGACATTTATAACCCAAAACACTCACACACAAATTCAGTCTCAAATACATTTGTAAAATCATGTTTGTTACTACTACCCTGGTAATTGGCCCAGTCTCTTGTTACCATTAGCCTGGTAACTGGCCCAGTCTCTAGTCATCACTAGCCTAATGACCGACCCCGTCTCTTGTTACCACTAGCCTGGTAATTGACCCAGTCGCTTGTTACCATTTAGACCTGGTAACCCCAGTCCCAGTCGCTTGTTACCACTTAGACCTGGTAACCCCAGTCCCCATCTCATAAACATGATTTCCACACACACAAAAACTGTAGTTTTAATCCCAACGCACACAAAATTTCTCTTTCATCACCAAAGCAATGATATAAAATTTTTCCACAAGTTTTCCAAAATTCACATGTATAACAGTTCACAATTTCAAAACATTCAATAACAATCCTAAACATCAACACATATATCATATATATGAAAAATCCACACGCACGCACCCACACATTTAATATAGAAAATCCTCTCAAAAGAAGTAGTAAACTACTCACCTTAATTTCCAAAATCCAATTCAAAGCACTCTTTCCCAACCTCAATGCAATCACCACCTAATCCAAAATAACATATAACAATCAATCCATATTCCTAACTTCGTCATTTCGCGATTCTATATTTAATTTTTATATTTCCTACCTATTAATATATACTTAATATATCTTTTACATATAAATATCCTTTCTAATATGAGGTAATAGGGTATGGAAGTATTCTGGGCTGTTTAGAAAAAGTTTCTAAAGTTTTGGGGTCAAATCATAATTTTTTGAAATTTTTGGGGTCAAAGTGTAATTTCCTTGAAAAACAAGTTTTCTGTCTTCCAGACTGCCACAAATTTTTCCAAAATTTCATTCTTTCAACTTGCCAAGTAAAAAAAATAGTTAAAATTAAGTTTAGAAGAGTATAGGAGTCAAAATAAAACTCTATGAAATTAAAGGGGAGTTTTCCATAATTTTACACTTTTTCACCATCTTCTTCCTACGGAAACTCTAAACCAGTAACTTCCCCTTTCCTTTTTTTTTTTTTTCTTTTTCTTCCCAACACATTGATTAAATTCTTTAAACAACTTCAAGATCAACTAATCTTAACTTAGGTCTAAAAACACATAAATTAGCAACTTTAAATAAAACCTATTTGTATCTTCATCAATATATATATATATATATATATATATATATATCACTATTTATAATAAACCTAATACCATGTAATTAAATAGAATACAAAACCCATAAACTAAATACCTTGGATAGATTCAAGCCCCTTTCTTTCTTTTTTTCCTCCTCCTTCTCTCTCTCTCTCTCTCTCTCTCTCCGCCTCTTTCTCTTCTAAGCCCCTGCTGCCTTTCTTTCTTTCTTCTTATTTTTTTTTCTTCTCTTGCCCTATTTTGACTGCCTACATATATAAATATATAAAATAAAAGAAACCCTATACTTCCTCAAAGTCATTAAATACATTAACATCCCTTTCTAAATAAAATATCCCAAATTAACCTAAAAACTAATATTATATATATTTTTTAAATTTGGGATATTACAGTAGGCTTGCACAAAAAACCAAACAACAGAAATAATGGAATAAAAATAATAATTAATTTTCAATTAAGTGGTAGTGTGTAAACAAGCTGTCTTACCTTCTTGCACCGGATTCAGGACAAGCTTTCATAGTAAAGTATCCCAGATATTGATCGATAGTAATGCACGATATTAGGGATATGTTGAACTTTTGAGCAATTCACACTCTGTTCTCCACGTATCCGTTGAATAAGCTCACTTGAAACAATTATCAATATGAATTCTTGGAGATTAGCAAGATATTCAATGCCATGAGGCAACGTCTTCCACTCCATACAGTTTTCTAGGTGAAGCAGTCGGAGATCTGGCATCACTTCCCTCTCAATTATTATCTCATTCAGTTGAGGGAGATTGAACAAGTATAGACTCTTCAGTTTTTGGAACCCAACATCAAAGCGTAGTTGTTTTCCAGAATATGCGTTCTCAAGTGCAATCTTTCCCAAACAAGGCAGCGCTTGGATGAAAGGAAGCAGATCTTGTGTCAGTCTAGACCAATGCAAATACAATTGCGTGAGGCTTCGAAGGGATTGAAACCAGTGTGGCACGGTCTCTAATTTCCCTGCTAATAGCATGGATTTAAGGCAAGGAGGAGCCGAAGGGAGCGCATCTATTCACAAGGATTCCGGCGCATCACTAACCATAAAAAATAAGTAACGAAGGAAATTCATATTTTGGATTGCGATGCACAAGTCTTCTGCATCTGCTTCTATTAGCAAAATAACTACAACAGATTAGAAGACTTTGGTCGTGTATTCACTCTCCTTAAAGAAATTATGCCCCCACTATGTTTCTGCTGGATTTGTAGCAAGAATTTTAGATAGCAAACTCTAAAATTCTTCCAATAACAGAATAGAGAAACGTTTTTATATTTCTTTAGTGAAGGATTTGTACAGGTATTTATAATACCTTAGAGATGTGAAGAAGAGATAACTTTTGGGCCAAGAGACATGTAGCAGTTAATTAACTGCTTAATTAATACAAAATAATTAATAAAAATTATTAATTGTTTATAGACTTCAAGCCCAAGTGCCCATCTTTTGACTTTAAATATTATTTTATTTAAAGCCTAATCAAGACACATTGATTTGAAATATTTGGAGCTTCCCTCCAAATCTTCCCACCATCCAAACTTACTAAAATTTGGTGTGTTTCTCCTTTTAAATTCTTACAATCCCTTTCAATTTTCCAATGTGCAATACCTTATATTACTAACTATTTCTAACAACTTCTCTTACCTTGGAAATGCCAATCCTTGTAAGTTGCGTCATGCTCCTAATGTGTCTCATTAAGTTCACTTCTACTTCAACACAATCCAGGACTTGCAAGTTCTCTAACTTGCAAATGTTTGACGGGGCTGATATGCCATAACCAATTTCAAATTCAGTATAAGGTCCAGGAATGTAACGGTACATTAACAGATGACGCAAGTTCTACAACTTTGTAGTCCCAATTGGAAGCACATCTATTCTTGAATTGCGAATGTCTAGTGTTTGTAGGTTGTGGAGCCTTCCAATTGATTTTGGAAGCTCCTTCACCCACGTCCCCCTTAGGTTCAAGTACCTTAAATTGAACAGATCCACTAGTTCATCTGGCAATTTCGCAACCTGTGCATCTTGTAGATCCAACACCCTTAACAATGTAAATCCAGATGGCAATGTTACCAAAGATGGAGAAAACCTATATTCAATGAACACAAGAAGCGAACAGAGCTTTAACATGCCCTTCAATGATATTATTTGCATTTTTATTGTTTGGATTGACAAGCGACGTGCTCCACTCTCTTGGCTTGCTTCTTGATCATCCTACAAAGCACCAAATTTCTCGGCCTCCGATATTGAAAGAGCAATTTCCCGTAAAAGATCATGCATCTTACATCCTTTTGGCCTTCCTGATATGTTCCTCTTAACAACTTGAAGCATGTTTTGGTGAATGAGTGCCATAAGATAGCTCTCAGCTACGTCTTCTGGTGTTATTCCCTTCACTTTTTCAAGAAACCCTTCTGCCATCCAAAGTCTAATAAGCCTCTTTCTTTTTAACACAAAATCTTCCGGAAATAGACAACAATATAAGAAACAATCCTTCAATTTGTATGGCAATTCATTGAAGCTAAGCGACAAGATAACCTGCATCCTTTGCAACATGGAGTTGATCCTCAACTCGAAATCCAAGCGATGATTAACCTTTTCCCACTCTGATTCCTGTTTCTTTGATGACATGGCACTGCCCAAAGCCACAAGAGCAAGAGGTAATCCTTCACATTTGTTGACGAGGTCCCTAGCCAAGATTTCAAGCTCTTGAGGACAAAGTCTACCCGGATTGTTGGCGAATGCTTTCATGGTAAAGAGCTCCCATGCCTCTTTCTCTCCCAATGGTTTCACATGGTGAACACGACTTTTGACTCCGATGAAGCTGATGGGTCAAGCCCAAGACCCAACCCACGTGGTGAGCCCAGGTTAAATTAAGAATTCAACTCAAAGAGATTCAGTAAGTCCAGCCCTAAAAAGGTCCACGCCCGGTCAAGCTCATCAGGGTTCGAGGAGCTACATCATCAAGTGAGTAAACATGGTCATTCAAGAGCCTCATCCACGCCGCCTTGAAAAGAGTCAACCACCACGTCATCCTTTGACCGGATCTTATGGGGAGCGGCGTAACTGCCTCATCCGTTGAGAAGAGGGCGCTAGCTCCACCAGATTAGCCACTTAGTTACTGATAAGTCGCATCAATCTGTTAGGAGGCGACTATAAATTGTAAGCCCCGCCAACACTTGGGGCGCATCACACTCAATTGTACACATTGCTATCACTGTCCTCTCTATCTCATAGTATGTATCTCTCTGCTCTCCCTATATTCCTTGAAATAATAAAATACCAGGCGACCCTAGCCCTTCAAAGTGGACGTAGGTCACATTCATAAAATGTCAATCCTTGTAAGTTGCGTCATGCTCCTAATATGCTCCTAATGCTTCTCATTAAGTTCACCTCTGCTTCAACACAATCCAGGACTTGCAAGTTCTTTAACTTGTAAATGTTTTATAAATGAGCAAGATTTGGTTGATTTTATTTATCGCTTAAAAATTGTGAATTTAATTGTGTTCTATTAGTATTTTTTTTCCCTTGAGGTATTTACTTCATGGGGATATGGTGGATTAGAAATATAGTGGTTGAGTTTATAATTATGTTGTGCTATTGGATTGAGTGGTAGCAGAGGTGATAAATTCGCGAGTCTTATAAATGAGCAAGATTTTATTTATTGCTTAAAGATTGTAAATTTCAATGGGTTATATTAGTATTTTTTTTTTTTCTTTTCAGAGGCATTTGTATATATGGTGTTGTTTTGAGAAGTTTTTATATATTTTTATAACAGTTTCATTAATATGGAGGATATGGTCGACGAATTGGTATGAATATTTTTAAGCCATTTTTTTTTTTGAATTTGGGCAATTATTTAAGATTTTTTTGTTTGTTGTATAGTGTTTTCAAGTACGGGCAATGACTAGTATCGAATAAGATTTTAATTGGATGAAAAATTAAATTAATCTCAATTGTTATTGTGCTTAATATTTTTATTTTTAAGATAATTTTATTTAGATATAATTTATTGATATAAATTGTTTATGATAAATATTAATTTTGAACCTACTAGTAAGCGCTCTCACCAACAACAATTTAAAGTTAGGGCACTTATTACACATTGATGTGTTCGTGACACCCACCATTCCATATTATTTTTGGTTCATTTGTTTAAACAATCATTTTAGATTCCAAAACAAAACAGAAAAAACTTAGATGCATTTGAATTTCATTTGATTGTAAACCATCAAATGTCTGTGACATGCATTTACAATTTCAGTTGAATTTCACCCACATTTCAAATCACATTACTCTTAATAACAGTTTTTTTTTTTGGGTTAAACAAAGCCCATTTCGGACTAAATTAAATAAACAAGACATGTGTTGTTGGCACACCTCATGATACATCCAACGTTGCATTAGAATGAAATTTCAACCAACTCTGAAACTTCATAGAACCATCACAGATCAAGACATATTTATTAAAAAGTACATAAATTGGGTCCACCCTATAAAAATTGGCAAAGAAAGTCTTTAAAAAGCGACTATCTTTTGGGAAAAAAATATTTTAAGGCGGCTTAGTCCCAATTGTCCAATTTCCATATCATAGTAGCTAGGAAAGCAACAAAAAGAGTTAGTATTGTAATTAGCAATCCAGTAAATAATTAATTTTTTCGTAGAAAAATACGTAAAGTGGGTCAATCCCCATTAATAAAGTGGAAAAGAAAAATAGTGGAAGTGCATAAAAAAGAAAAATATTTCATAGGTATTACAATCTCGAACAAGATTTTCGTGAGAGACGAGATATCATCATTTACAAATGAATGATGAGAAATTGAAAGAAGAACCCAATAAAATCCTAAAGTCAGTATTCGATCAGTGCCTTTGGCCTGGATGAGTTGGTTAAATAGGTCTTAGTTTTAAACAGTGGAACTTATTTGAACTGTGATTAAACTATTTGAAGAAATTTGGAGAGAAGTATAATATTTCATAGGCAGAATTTAAACAGTGGAAGTGCATAAAAAAGAAAAATATTTCATAGATAGAATTTGTCATAAAAAAAAATAGTTCTGAATTTAATTTCATGTTAAAAGTCTTTTTTAGTACTATTTTGAAATTAAAATGTTTGATTGTCAAATTTTAATTTTTAAAGAATAAATTATAACTAATTGAGATTATTTATAATCGATCGCAAATAATGTGATCAATCATCGATCACTAATTATTTTCAAAAAGTGTAATTTAACTTTTAACAAAAAATTTAAAATGAAAATGATAATAGGTTAATCACTTTTAGCTTTTAAATTATGCATAGTTTGTCAGTTTGGTGCTCATTGTATTTATTTTATCAATTTGGTCATTAAAATTTTAATTTTGTGTCACTTTGGTCTCTAATTAAACAGTTCGTTAAGTTTTTTGACGGAAGTGTAACCATTGTCATTTTTTCAGACAGTATCATACGCCCAACACGTGATCATTCCTTCAAAAACTTAACGATCCGTCTATGTAGGGATCATTTAAACACGAATTGAATATGATGAGCCCCAAATGAACTAAGCCAGGCCCGATAAAAATAAACTAAGAGGGCCCAAATAATCAGTATCCAGAATGGAGCCCAACTCGCCATGCCCAAAAGAAATCAAAAAGCCACTGCCCAAAGCATGCACCAAGGAGCCAACGCCCAAAGCATCAAGGAGCCAACGCCTAACGAGCACCAAGGGGTGCCACCCAAGGGCTGGTCCCCTGTTCCTCCTTCGCCCTCTTGACTTCGTCAGTCCAGCTCAATCCAGCCCAGTCCATCTCAGTCCAGGATCCACCTTTCGAAGGAATAGGAACACCAACCCAGCTCAGGATCCTCCTCCGAATGAATAAGAGCAACGTGGGAAAGAATACCAGGATACGCACGGAGATCTAATCCTATCTTAATTATACTTACCAAAATAGTGGTGACCGCCTCACCCCACCTTCTCACTAAACCTATATAATGTAAGCCTTCTCCACATGGAGAGACACCTCAAAACATCTAGACATCACCTTTTGGAGACCTCTACACCTTGAGACTCCTACACACACTACACCTAGAGCTTTGCCTCTCTACACCAAAGCTTCTCTCTCATTGCTACTGTAATTCTCCCAGTTACTTTATTCATCAATAAAAAACCTCCGGCCACCGCTGCCGTTTCCCGAGAGTGAAGTATGTCACCCAGACCGAACCATTATATATCTTTGTGTTGACTCCATATTTATTGTTTTGTCGTTGATCTGTCATTATTGTTTGTTAATTGCACCCGTTTATATACTTGACTATTGATCTTGCACGAAGACCAATTTGTGCATCATCAGTTTGGCGTCGTCTATGGGAACCGACTAAGTGTTCTACTACCTTGCTATTCCATGACAATCACAACCAGGTCGATGAGTCAACAACCGGGAGACAACAACTCGGCCCCCCGGGAGGAGGCTCCGCCTCCCCTCGTACCCTCGGAACTATCTGCTACGGTGACTCCCATCGTTGGGCAACAACTTTTACAAACCATGCAGTCGCTGGTAAAACAGAACCAGCAAATCATTTAGTTGATGCTCGTCCAGAGAGGCATTGCCCTTCAACCCGTAGGAGGAGTACCACTCCCTCCAACAGGAGAGACGCATCAACCTCTCCACTCCGGGCGCCATGTAGCCCCCATCAAGGGCCCCTTGCCCGAATGTCCCTGAGCAATGCCAAGGTGCTCCTCGCCTAATAGTCCCTCCTCAGCGCACAGGAAGCTCACATGCTCCCCCTCATCTTGTACTTGCGCAGGAGGACGAAGGAGAGAGCCAGTATGGTGATCATGAAAGTCAGTACCATCACCCAACGGAGGATGTTCCCAATCAATCGGATGAGAAGATCAGAGAGGTGCAAAATCAACTCGGTGATGCCCTCAACGCCATGAAGGCACAGGCGCCCGAGACGGTGGACTACTTGGTAAGACGCACCGATACACCCTTCATTGCTGATATAGTCAATTATTCCATACCCTCGAAGTTCAAGATGCCTACCATCGAGATCTTCGACAGTACCAAGGACCCCCTCGACTATCTTGACACATACAAATCTCTCATGCAACTCCACAACGTGCCTGAGGAGATTATGTGTAGAGTCTTCCCTATCACCTTGACGGGTTATGCTCGTCAATGGTTCGCAAAGATCAAATCCTCCTCAATCCACTCCTTCGCGGAGTTAAGTAAGTCTTTCGTCTCCCACTTTATTTGGGGACGCCGGCATTAGAAGCTTGTTACCCACCTACTCACCATCAAGCAGGATATGGATGAAAGTCTTAGGAACTACCTCTCTCGTTTCAGCAAGGAAGCTCTCCAGATCGAGGAGCCAGACGATAAGGTAGTCTTGGCCGCCTTTATTGCTGGTCTGCGCTCTTCCACCTTTATGTTCTCCGTCCTCAAGAAGCCGCCCTCCAGCATGACCGAGCTGCTGTCAAGGGCACAAAAATACATGAATGTCGAGGACATCACTAAGACCCGTTGAGATGAGTCCTCCTGAGGATGGGAGAAAAGGAAGGACACCCGCAAAGACAAGTGGGAGGCGGAAAACAAGAGAAAGATAACCAAGAGAGTCTCTGTCAGAGACCGCCTCGGTCCCGTACCCCTCGAGAGAACGACACCCTTTCATGCCACTCAATGCCTTGGTAAAACACATCCTATTCCAGATACAAGATGACCCCACGCTCCGTTGGCCCGGAAAAATGAAGTCTGCCCCAAACCGCAGAAATTTCAGTAGGTACTGTCGCTTCCACCGCGACCATGACCATGACACTGATGACTGCTATGAGCTCAAGAGGCAGATCGAAGAGCTCATACAACACAGCCAGTTGAGATAATACGTTGCTGGCAGAGGACAAGCCCCACCACCTAGCCGGGACCAGGACGATAGAGAACGCCAACAACCCCTCGGAGAAATTCAGACAATCTCCTGAGGGCTAAGAGGAGGAGGCAACTCCAACTTCGCCAGGGAAACCTTGACCCACCTATGGGACATCGAACACCTGAAGATTTTATCACCTTGAGACCTCTACTTCTTGTCCTCTCTGCACCTCCCTAGTTCTCTCTCCTAAAACATTGTAATATTCCCGGAGTTACTCTCCAGGTTATATTATTCATTAATAAAGATTTTCGGCCACTGTTGCCGTTCCTGAGAGTGGAGTAGGTCGCCCGAACCGAACCACTATAAATCTTGGTGTTGACTCCATATTTACATTACTGCCATTGATTGTTTATTTACTGCTCATTAATTGTGTCTTTTGATATACTCGGCTGTTGATTTTGTGCAATACTGATTTGTGCATCATTAGAATAATTTAGGGACAAAATTGATATTTTAAAGAGTAAACTGACAAAACGTGAATATTTTAATGATAAAAAGCTTATCAAACCTAAACCTAATTTAGGCCTCTTTTGATAAATAAAATTTGCCCAAAATTGTATATGTCTGCCACCCCAAGCCCAAGCGCAGACCTAGATGGGTAAGGGTGGTGTGGGCGTGCGCGCTAAAACCAAGGGCAGAGGCACATCAGGGCTTGGCCCACCCTGAAAAAATTAATTTTTTTTAGTGAAAATTGGAAGTGAGTCCCCTTAAATGTACTTGTTTGGAGATAAGTCCTGCAAGGAAACTGATAAGGGGCTAAGTCCATGTTTAAAATTATATGTAATGACTTAAGTCAACTTTTTTTTTTTATCTCAAAAATACCCTTCCTTGAAAGAAAGTTAAATTAATTTCCTATTTTGGAATTTGTTATCCCTTAATTCAAGGTCAATTAAAATATGCCAATAAAATCTCCATCAGAAATTTAAAATTCAAATTCAAAGTTCTCTCTCTCTCTCTCTCTCTCTCTCTCTCTCTCTCTATATATATATATATATATATATATATATATATATATATATATATATATATATATATATATACGCTGAGTTGTTATGGAGATGATGCAAGTATAGTGGTGGCGGTGGTGTGGAGTAAAAAGGAGCTATCGAAGTGGAACTTGAATGGGCTTTTGTGTGGTGGTGAGCGTTGTTGTAGAGGTGATGACAACGTGATAGTTGACGTTGCTCGGGAGGTGACGATAGTGCGATGGTGGCAGTGCTATGGTGAGGAAAGTGGTAGCGAATACACACACACACACACACACATATATATATATATATTATGTTACTATTCATGTTACTGCTTTTATTGAGTATGTTACTGTTCATGTTACTATTATGTTGAGCATGTTACTGTTTTTGTTGAACATGTTACTACTATTATTTTACTAAATATTAATATTCAATGTTACTATTTTTTTTTTGTTTTTGAATATTACTATTTTTTGTGTTTGAATTGTACTATTTTTTGCATTTGAATTTGAGAGAAATAATTATTGTTAAGTATGTTACAGTTTTTGTTAAGCATGTTACTATTTTTGTTGAACATGTTACTGTTGTTATTTTTTAAAAATATTAATATTAAATGTTTCAATTTTTTTTATGTTTAAATGTTACTATTTTTTTGTGTTTAAGTGTATTATTTTTTTTTTTGTCCAAATGATAACTTTTTTTTGTATTTGAATGTTGCTATTTTTTATTTTTAATGTTACTATATATATATACACCCAACCTATGTATAAATATGGATAGATAAGAGAGAGGAAAAATTTTAATGGTAGTCAAACTCTTAACCTATATATGGATATAGATAGATATGAGAGAGAAAAGATTTTAATGTTAGTCAAACTCCTAAAATTGAAGAGTTTTTAATTTTTAGTTTTATTTCACTTCTAAAGGGAAGGGATATTATGGTAAAATTGACAAAAAACGGACTTCATAACAAATAAGTTTTTTTGACGGACTTAAGTTCAAACAAGTCTATATAGGAGGACGGGCCTCCATATTTCCCTTTTTTTTATGCGGATGGTGATTACTTGATCTCTTGCGTGTTTTGTCATACCTTTATATGAGATTCAGTCAATCAATAATAAAGCTATCAATGATTTTTTTTGCTAATTTTCAACTTTTCTACACATTATTTTTTTTCCTTATAGTTTTTTTATTTTATTATAGAAGTGCTTTTTATACAATGATCTGTGCAATTGATCTTTACTTTTATTATTTAGTGTTTTTTATTGTGTTAATTTTTTTTGTTATTGACATTGATTTGTGTATATATGGATTTTTATTTGTATTCTTAATTTAAACAAGAATTTATTTGCACTTAATCTATGACTAAGTTTGAATTTTCGTGGATCTCTCTATAAATAGATATAATTTATCATTATATATTTTATTAATTAGGAAAAGTGCATACCCTAATCACTTTAATGTTGCATTTAAAGTACATACCCTAAACTAGATTCCAGACTCTGTCTCGGTTAAAACCCACGTTCACTAGGTACCTTTCTGCCCACAAAGCAGGGTACCCCTTGGGCCCAACTCAGTGACTAAATTTGGAGTATATAAACTTACTAAGGCTTTCTTCAAAACCCAATGTAGTAAGTAAGTTCACTTCCCAATCTTATTTTTCACCTTTAATATGGGGTACTTTAGGACCAATTATTCCTTTGCCTTTTAATTGATTTGAGTAAATAAATATTCAGCGTTAATCTTCTTACAAAGGAAAACACATTGTAACGCAAAACGCGCTCAAACTCTGAGCCAATACCATATTTATTTTGGCTTAAAGTTGACAAAAAAAAAACTCATTTGGTCCTTTCTATTCCAATTTGGAGATCATCCAATTCGGAATAAACTGAATTTTGAAGTGCATAAAAAATTAAAATAAAATAAATAAGAGACTAATTTTTTCAAAGATTTTCATACGAATATGATACCTAAAGCAAAATCCAAAACCGAGGGTTAGCTAGTATCGGATATGGTCCATTCTATTCCTCCCCTACGTTCGGGATTTGCTACGTCAATGTGACCTTGCTTTTGGCTGCGGAATGCATTGTCAGAAGAGTTCTTTTATATATCCCATGGGGTTGATGGAGCTATTATAGTTATTTTCAGGCCTAATCCGATCGGCCATTTTTATCCCACATCATCAATACATAATCCATAGGTTTTTTTTTTTATTTATTAAAAATAAGAAATTCTTATTCAATCTTGAACATCTGAGATAAGGAGTGACATTACATATTCGGACACACACTTCTGCCATACAATGTAAATTTCTATATAATTGACATGCTTTAGCTAAACTATGAGTCACCCGATTGCTAGATCTGCTTTTAAGTTTATAGGTTCAACTCGCTGAGTACTCAACAGCTTAAAAATCTTGATCGACTCTCCTTCTAAAAATCTTGATTGACTCTCCTACAACTTTTTGGATAATCCGGCAACAAATCAACCGTCCCGTCTCTAATTACTATTACCACTCCAAACGTAGACCTTATAAACTAAATTCCCCATGGACAATTTATATTGCACTATATAAAAACTAGGGTACTCCAGGTCAATAGTTAAAACAGCTTTCGAAATATGTTTTTCAAAAGCATTTCCTGATGAACTTTTTTTAAAGGGAAAATCTCATTTTGTACCTCAAAAGATTTGAGTTCTTTCACTTTATACCCTCAAAGATGAGATTTCTCATATTGAACCTGTAATTTATTGAAAGTATTGCAATATGACCCTTTCGTTACATTCCGTTGCTTACCCACTCCATTGATGTTGAAAGAATGAATAACAAAAATTAACGGAAGAGTCACATTACAACACTTTTAAATACATTAAGGGTACAATATGAGAAATTTAATCATTAAGAGTATAAAGTAAAAATACTTAGATCTTTCAATGTATAAAATACAATTTGCCCTTTTTGAAAAAGCAACTGTTTATAACTCAGTTATTTTTTTGCTTTAGTTTAAGTAAACAGCAGCCTGCAAAATGCATGTCGACACAACTTCAAAACTAAAAGCAATTACAATTCTCTAAAATAAGTTATTAACAAATAGATAATCTGAATAATCACAGTTAATCGGAATCTGATTAATATTCCAAATTAATAAATTAAAAATTTAGATTTAAACTTCACTCATACAATTCAATCTCATAACTCTCTTATGTCTCTAATTCTCTATCTATCCTCTAAAATGACATGCTAAGTGGCCTTGGTCCAATGATACTCCTTGTTTTGTGAAGGCTTTGTTTTCTTGAAGTCAAGGGTTCAAACCCCCTTCCCCTCAAAAAAAAAAAAAAGTGGCCGATCCAATCATTCTCGAAATCCGTTTAGCCAAATATGAGTTGATATTTTTAACAGATTATTTGAGTCTTGAAATTCAATAATGGATCTAGATTTGGATATGTTAAAATTTGATATGATTGTAATCGGGTCTTATTTCTGTAAATATTTATAACTATATGATGAAATTGAGTGGTTAGTTACAAGATGAAATTGAATTAAAATTAGGATTCAATTAGTTAAAATTCAACACTAGTTCAATCAAGGAGCAGATCGAAATTTTGATCGAATTTTTAATACCCAATGGATTTGGACATTGAGTGTAAAAATGAAATCTATTAGATAGTTGGATCAAATTCAGTATGACCAACTTATTTGCAAGTAGCAATGAATTTTGATGATTATTGTTCCATCGTTCACTTAAATCTAATGATTAGCCCCACCAAAAAGAGACTCGGGTTCTAATCTGGTTCTAAGATCGCACTAAATATGAGGTGGCCCGGTAAAATCTAGAAATGGAATTATTGAACATGATCAAAACTTACATATTCTAAAATTGAGAAGATCCTGATGCCTCTTTCTTTGTAATAAGCATCCTTGTAAATTCGTCAATTTTACACGTTAATAGAAATACAATAAGAATTGAATACGATATGAACTCAAAAATGTTACGATCGCTTAACATGAATGATTAGTGGTTTGAATTAGTATTAGACGCGGATAACCCATTTATTGACATTGTTAGAAGAAAATATATAATATCTTTTTTATTTCTTAACCTAGTATTGTATGAATTGTTTTACAATTTAATAAATTTTTTAGTAGAATGAATATGGCAAAGAGGACATAGCCTGAAGGATGTGACACAAATACGACACAGTTTGATTGACACTCCTACACCCCTTGTCTTACATAAAAAAAGTAGATAAGAGAAGTGTTCAATTGCACATGAATAAGTCAGTAATTGGTATTGTTAGAAGAACATGTTTGAACTATTTTGAAATTAAATATTTTTTAATTAACCCGAACAGAACACGACCTGAATGACCTGACACAAAAACAAACCAACCTAATTGACATCCAACTGTATCAATGTGAATGCTCGCCATAGTTTTGCTGATTAAAGTTTGATTCTTTTGGCACAGAAAATCACTGTTTTTAGTGGTCAAGCTATATTTTTTAACTTTATACGATCGATCATAATATTTAATAATCAACCAAGATATTTCAAAATCGATCATGAATAATCTCGATTAGTTGTAACTGTCATTCCCCAAATCAATAGGTAAACGTGATCTAACTAATAACTTTTAAAAATTATGAGAGCATGATTAAAATATCATTAATTAAATCAAAATAAACATACCCATCACCATTTTTTACCATGCCATCCTATTTGTATTAATCCTTAGATTTATACTTTAATGACTATCAATTTTTTCATATGTTTTCGGTACATTCGGATAAGTTTTTGGATATATTGATGTTATGTTTTTAGTAATGCTACATAGATTTAAAATGTACACTTAAAATATAGACTTGATCAATTACTACCATTGATTTCATTGTGGGTTTAAGCATTTATTTAAACCCACTACCTATTCAATGATTGAGATTGATCAAGTCTATATTATAAGTCCATATTTTAAGTGCACATAGTATTTCTCTTTATGGTTAGTCCTTGTTTTATTGTTCCTTGTATACACTATAAATACGGAGTTTTAGTCATTTTGTGTATGAATTTTTAAGTGAAAATATATAAAGTAGGATAAATTACACGGACACCACTAACATTTTATAAATAACATAGGGACCCTGAGGTTTGAAACTAATTGCATGGAGACGGATTCTTATGTTTAATCCAAGAGCATACAATTGCCAACTGTAAACAATCACATGAATTGTTCAACCTATCTGAATGAAATACATGAACATACCCTAGACAATAGAAGAAGTCTTGCACTGTGTGTTGTCAATGTCTCAGGCGACGACGGGTCCCACTCCTTATCCTACTAAAGAAGCTGAATGTTGTTAAGGGAAAGTGATAATTTCATCCTAAAAAACTTTATTATTTTCACAATTGTCCTTCTCCAAATTTAGTATAAAAAAATTAAAATTTAATAAAATAAACAAAATTTGATTTAGTACCCAAAAAATTGATATAATTTAGTACCCCTAAAAATTGATTAAATGAATTCCAATATTAATTTGATAACAATAAAAAATAATTTGAATATTAATTTGACAAAGTTGAATATCAAGTGGAGGTGAGCGATTTTCTTAAAAAAAAAAAAAATTTGGGGTGAACGATTGGTTTTGTTTAAGTATGCGTTGTCGAATCTTGACCAAAAGAAAGTTTATCAAGTGATATAGTAAGAGGGAAGACTCTATGCTCCAAAAAAAAAAATTCTGTATTTAAATTTTATAGGTTAAAATATAAATTTTTAAGTTTATATACGATAAAAATTTATAATTTAATCAATTTTTGGGGGTGCTAAATTATATCAATTTTTTGGGTAGTAAAATAAATTTTGTTTGATTTTATTAAATTTTTAATTTAATTTTAATTTTTTTGGGTACTAAATTTGGAGAAGGACAACTGTCAAAATAATAAGATTTTCTGGGATGAAATCATCACATTTTCGTTAACAACATTAACGGAAGAGAGACAAAGGAGGTCTCTGTGCAATGAGTTTCAAAACTGAAGGGGTCTCCGTGTTATTTGTAAAATGTTAGGGGGTGTCGGTGTAATATTACCAAAACTCAGGGGGTGTCCGCATTATTTACCCTATAAAATATGATTTAAATGAATATTAATATATTATTTTTCTTTTGATTTCGTAAAAAAATTAATTTGTTAAAGTGGCAACGTAGGTATAATTTTCTGGCTCTACCCCTAACCTCCGGATTTATCTCAACCTCATAATCCTCGTGCTCATCTAATTCAGTATCAATCTCAATACCCAAATTTAAAAGATGTAAGGTGGAGTGAACAAAACCATAATGTGATTTATCATTTGGGACCATCTAGTATGACCTATATAGGCAGCCAAGTTTGAAATGTATCAGGTGCCACTATCACCATCAACAAGGAAGCTACAGTGACCACTTATTACACCGAAAGCTCAAATGAAATTCAAATCAGCTTTAAATGCATGTAATTTAGAATCTGAAATGAAATGTGGTGTATGTACGGTCCTGCACCATCACATTTCATGTCTGCCTCAATTGTTTTCTCTCATTTTGTATATCGAAGATAAAAATTCAATCTGCCCCAGACACTGAAATTTCACAAATCTACCCGCATAGAAATAGATGTGTTGGACATATTAAACATCTACATAACAGAATTATTAACTCAATTATAGATTTTTTTGTTCAAATATATATCTTCTAGTTAGAAATGTAACAAATTCGTTAATCAATCGATCTGGTTATGCTAATCTACTCTAGAGAAATGGGTTATGGGTGAAGAGCCACTATATATACAATTGGTGAGGGTTGAATTTTGATCAAAAACCTCATAAGGACAATCTTTTAAGGACATGATCGTATCCGGTATATGAGACTTTTGTTTATTGAGAAGTTTCAAAAAGATAAGTGATTGACATTTTGATCCACAATTTCTGAAATACTAATATCTAGATTCAAAACGGTGAAGTATCTAGACTTATAAACACTTCAATTTGGAAAATCAAGCATGTGTTGTACCATTAGTGACCACCTGTGCACATCCACCACGCATAACATAGGTGAGAAGTGGCCAAGTTTTGATACTCATCCTCAACAATAAAGCTCCCAAACAATTGAGATTCCAAAGTTCAAAGTTTCACACGAATTTGAATTTGTTGTACATTTGGATTCGACACGATTTAACCGACACTCCAACCCCCTCTTCTTACGCAACAAAGAAAAACTCAACTATTAATTTAATAAATAAAACAGAGAAAAACAATCACAAGCACACCAAGATTTATATTGAAAAGTTCTCCATTTTACAAAGAAACAACCATGGGGCAAACTTCAAATCAATCCACCACAAGCATCACCGCATTACAAGAGCAATAACAACATACATACTAATGCTCCAGCTACAAATTTTATTTCATCCATAAGCCAAGGCTGCCTGAAGAAATCTTCATCTTTGCACCTTATTCCTAACAAAATTGTCAAACGTTGGATATAAGAAAGTATAATCGCGAAGATGAACACAAACAAATGGAGAGCACATTGATATTTTCATATGCTAACCAACAGATTAGGAAGACCCATTTATTTTTTTATAAATAAATAAAACGTTAGAAGGAAGCAGTGCTAATATAGGAAAAATAACATTGCTACAAACTTGCAGTCTCTTTCTACTGAATCTCCGTCAATACTCTTGCTCTCAATGGCCGATCATCAATATTGTCTGGGACACTCATTTATATATGGTGAGTCTCACTAAAAATTCATTATCAATGAAAATCAAGAAAGAAGTTCAGAGTAGGTGACATGAATATTTCATTCTCTTTACTATCTAACTAAAAGTATGAATCAGTTGTTGGTTGGAGATGCATGTGCTTGGAATTAAAGTACAAGAAATTTTAAAAATGTGACCCACAAAAGAGAATATTTTTAGCATAATGTCATGGGATAAAATCAAAGTAGATTTTATCACCACAACTCAAATGACAAAAATAACGGAACAAGGATGATAATTATTTTCGAAGAAGGGGTGGGTAATATAGTGTCTTACCTTCTTGCAATAAATTCAAGACAAGTTTTCGAATTGCAATGTCCCAGATGCTGATTTGTAAAAATGATTGATATTAGGGATATGTCGAACTTTTGGACGATCCACATGCATGTGTTGGATGAGCTCACTTGAAACGGTTACAAATTCCAATTTTTGGAGATTTTCGAGATATTCAATGCCATGAGGCAACATCTTCAACTGCGTACATCTTTTTACGATAAGTTGTTCGAGATCTGGCATCACTCCCCTCTCTATTGTTATCTCTTTCAGTTGCGGGAGATTGACTAAGAGTAAAGTCTTCAGCTTTTGGAACCCAGCATCAAAGAGTAACTGTATTCCAGAATATGCATTATCAAGTACAAGATATCTTAAACAAGGCAGCGCTTGGATGAAAGGAAGCACATCTTGTGCCAGTCTAGACCAATGCAACTGCAAGTACGTGAGGCTTCGAAGTGATTGAAACCAGTGTGGCACCTTCTCCAATTTCCCCGCTAATAGCAGAGTTGTAAGGTGTGGAGGAGCTGCAGTGAGCACATCCATTCGCAAGGTTTCTGCCTCATCTTTCACCATCACACCTAAGGCACGAAGGAGATTCATATTTTGGATTGCGGTGCACAAGTCTTTCTCATATGCTTCTATTACCTTTGTAATGCTAAACTTTGTAAGCTGTGTCATGCTCCTAATGCGTCTCATTAAATCTGATTCTGCTTCAACATTGTCCAGGACTTGCAAGTTCTTTAACTTGTAAATATTTGGCCGGATTGGTATTCCCAAATAAAATTCAAAAACTTCAGTTCCATGAGGGGAGACACGGAACATCAATAGATGCCGCAAGTTCTTCAACTCTGTTATTCCTGTTGGAAGCACTTCTACTCTTGAATAGGCAATGTCTAGTGTTTGTAGGTTGGAGAGCCTTCCTATTGATTTTGGAAGCTCCTTCACCATTGTCCCCCTTAGGCTTAAATATCGCAAATTGAACAGATCCACTAATTCATCTGGCAATTTCTCAATTGGTGCATGATGTAGATCCAATACCCTTAACAATCTTAAGCCAGTTGGCAATGTTACCAACGATGGAGAAATCCTATAATCAATGAACACAAGAAGAGAACGGAGCTTTGACATGCCCTTTAATGATTTTATTTGCTCTGTTATTGTTTGGATTGACAAGCGACGTGCTCCACTCTCTTCACTTGCTTCTTCATCATCATACAGAGCACCAAACTTCTCGGTCACCACTATTGAAAGAGCAATTTCCCGTAAAAGATCATGCAGCTTACATCTTTTTGGCCTTCCTGATTCGTTCCTCGTCACAACTTGAAGCATGTTTCGGTGAATGAGTTCCATGAGATAGCTGTCTGCCACTTCTTCTGGTGTTATCCCCTTCACTTTTTCAACAAACCCTTCTGCCATCCAAAGTCTAATAAGCTTCTTTCTCTTTAACTCATAATCTTCCGGAAATAGACAACAATATAAGAAACAATACTTCAGTTTGTATGCCAGTTCATTGAAGCTAAGTAACAAGATAAGCTTCATCTTTTGCAGCGAGGGGTTGTTCCTCAACTCGAAATCCAGGCTATTATTAACCTTTTCCCACTCTGATTCCAATTTCTTCGATGACATGGCACTACCCAAAGCCACAAGAGCAAGAGGTAGTCCTTCACATTTGTCGACAAGCTTCCTAGCAAAGATTTCAAGCTCTTGAGGACAAAGCCTACCCGGATTGTTAGAGAATGCTTTCAAGCAAAAGAGCTCCCAGGCCTCTTTCTCTAGTAGTGGTTTTACATGGTGAACATGGCTTTTGACTCCGAAAGATGATGAAGCTATATTTTCATCTCGCGTTGTAAGAATTACCCGACTTCCAGTTCCTTCATCTGGGAGAGACACATTGATTTCCTCCCAAAGGTTACTACTCCATACATCATCCAAGACAACTAAGTACCTTTTCGCCCCTAAATAGCTCAGCAGTGTACTAACTAACTCTCTGAATCTCATCGTGTTTAAATTGGTAGGAACTGCTTCCTTGGTAGCGCCGTAGAATTCCTCAATCATTCTTCTCAGTAAATCATCAACAGCATATTTTTGGGAGACAGTGATCCACGCATGACAATCAAAATGCCGTTTTACTATTCGGCTATTGAAGGCCTTGGAGACTAGAGTGGTCTTGCCCGAACCACCCATTCCTACCAATGAAATTATGGTACTGCATTGTTGTTCTTCCTCCGTCAGCCATTTGACTAGAAGTTTATTATCATCCTCTATCCCCACCAATTTGTCCTCCTTGATAAAGAAAGATGACTCTGCATAGTTAAACAATGTTTTTTGATCCTCAAGAGAGCTTGTTCCTTCTATTCGTTCGATTGCAAATCGTTTTCTTCTTTCGTCAATGGATTTGATATTTCTATTGATCTTTTGTAACTTTGTGGCGATTCGATTCCTCGCCCATAGATTCTTTGGAAGGCGAATTGTCTGGTAAAGAAGCCTTGTGAATTTGCCCCCATTATGTTGCTTGTTCATGTGACACATGAACTCATCTATGGCATCTTCAGCCTCATGAGCTAGGTCTCTAATGCTACCCACCCAAGTGCTCTCTCCTTGAGTGAGGACTCCCTTTTTATCAGCATCCTCTAGAAAAGATCTCATGCTAATAAACTCAAGCTTGATTTCATCAAGCTCATCACTGAGCCCTCCGATTAACGTCGCTTCGTTCTCAATGGCCGACGTTATCTTACGTATCAAGAAATCCGCGGCAGCCTGTGCCATGATTGCTGCCATATCGCTGCCCTTCCAAGCACCTTGGTAGCTCGTTGATTGTTATTTGTTTGTGATTATCGCTTACCAGCAAAGAAAAATTGAACATATTCGTTATTGGAACCTCATAAGTAGATGGGTCCCCTATGTTAGAACCCCTCAAAAAACAGGGCAAGTGGAAAGGTCTTTAAGAAAATGACACGTTGCTGAAGTTTTTTTAAGGGTAGATTATCCATCATAAATTTAAGTAGTATGCGTAATAGTTAATACAAAAGCTTAACATAAGATAGGCAATGTACTATTAAAAATTTTAAGAAAAGTATACTAGAAGAAATCTAATTTTATTTTGGTTTCACTCGAATTTAATTTCAAGTTTGAAATCAAAATCAAATTCAAGTTAAAAGCCAAATGTCTGTGGCAATATTAGAATAGTGTCTATTTATCTTTAGCAGACTGTGATGCCACATTGAGAAAAATATACTGAATGAGATCTCAGTCTCTCTCCCATAAAAAAAATAAAATGACACATTGAATATTAATTTGAACATAATTTATTGATTTAATTCAATTTCATCATTAAATTAGTTACGGGTTCAAATATTAAATAGAGTTTATTGTCAATTTATGGATATTAATAATTAAGTCAATAAATTAAATTGATTAATGTATTAACAGGGGCCACTGTCACCATCAACAATAAAGCTACAATGACCACTTACTACCCCGAGAGTTCAAATGAAATTCAAATAAGCTTTAAATGCATGTGAAATTTTTAAATTTGAAATCATACAAATTTAAATTCATGTATGCCTCAACCATTTTCTATCATTTTGTATATTGAAAGTAAAAATTCAATTCGCTGCCCAAGACACAGAAATTTCACAGATCTATCTACTGCATAGCAATGGATGTCTTGTAAATATATATTTTTTATTATATATATATATATATATATATATAGTTGGAAACGTAACAAATTCGTTAATCAATCAATCTAGTTATGTTAATCTTCTCTAGAAAAATGAGTTATGGAACATGAGCCACTGTACAATTTTGGAAATACGGATACCTAAATTCAAATTTCAAAAAACGTGAAAAGTGGTTAAGCTTGAAACTCACCATCAACAATAAAGATCCCAAGCATTTTAGATCCAAAAGTCAAAAATTTCACACGAATTTGAATTTGTTGTGCATTTGGATTCGAATTTCATTTGATTTCAAAACCACTCATTCCACCTTAAAACCCAAATTGTCGCATGCATTTAATATTTCATTTGAATTTCAATTACATTTCAAATGACATTACTGTCAGAAAAATCTTCAAGACGTGTATTGTGAGCACATAAAAAGTGGAAAAGAAAAGCCTATGAGTAGAGAAGTCAAGTAGATAGATACCTTTGGAGAAGTAATTGAAGGCGTCGACTTGGAGTCTCAATTGTCCAATGCACATATTGTAACACCCCAACCCGGGGTACAATATCTGTAATTCCTGCTTATTATTGTCATACACCTTTCTTTATGTAAAAATAAGCATATAAAAAAAAAATAATCATATAATCCCTTAGTGGTACGGCTTGCCATGAGTCCTGCTTATTTACAAACCATAATATTGATCTCAAGAATATGACATAGAATAATACAATTTAAATTTAAAGGTCATATTAAAATAAACCCCATGATGACATCTCAATCGACCCTCTAGACTCTGCAGTGGACTCCTCACGTCTTTATGGTTTTTCCTGAAAAGTCATTAAGACCATTAGTAAAAGCAAATATGCAATTAATATTTAAGAGCATAACAAGTGATAAATGAAACTTTATTTATTTAGGAACAACCTTAACCACGAATTAGATATTTACTTTCAAATTACACTTCACCTCATACACATTTGTTTACATCGCATAGGCATAACCTGTATGTATCACATCGACCAAATATACAGCACATATATCTACTTCCACATAATTAAATTATTCCTCACAAAGAATACCCTACACGCACACAAACTAATTGCCTTGTAAACAACAACCGCCACACAGACTATATTTAGTTGTGCAAGTTTTTGCGCCACATAGGCCACATGTATCGCAAGCTTGTAACACCTCATAGATATCATTCATCAGTGGGACAACCCAAACCACATTAATGGTTTTCCTTCAGATGACCCACATCACAGAGAGTTTTTGATCACGTTACTTAGACGACTCCACCACATAATCAAATCCCGTCACATAAACAACTCAAGCTATATAAATACTTCATGTTACTTAGACCACTGAAATCACATAATCCTCTCTCGTCATTTAAACGACTCTCGTAATGTACCGTGAGTCCCTGATCAATTAATTATTCCCAACAATAACCATAGTAAAAACATATGCTTAAAAGTCTAATAAATTATCACAAAAAGTTGTAGGGTAGTGCACCTACCTTGCTTGGAATTCTACCTTGTAGATGACCCGTCTGCCAGAACTTTGAGTGAGGCGTACTTTGAGGTGTTCGCCTCCAAGCCTAGCACACCCAATATTTGCAATTCCACTCAGACATTAATACGTAATAATGCTCAAGTTTGAAATAGTTTATTCGAACCGAGTTTAATTATCAACTCGAGTCGAATTAAATAATCCATTCGCATCGAGTAAAATTATCTACTCGAATCGATTAAGCTAGTAGCTTAATAATCAATTCGTGTCGAATTAAATAATTCATTCCTGTCGAGTAAAATTATCTACTCGAATCGATTGAGCTAGTCTTCTCAAATCTGTTAAAATAATATTTATTTGAACCAATTACACTAAATTAAACATTTCCCATATAATTGCAAATACAAAAGTATACTTGAATTTACTCCATTTTCTATAAAACCATAAAATTACATACTTTCTTGCAATTAAATTATATCCATGAATTTATGAAAGTTAAAGAACAATTACCACAAGCATCACATTTAACCCACATGCAATACCCAAATACATACACTAGAATGTATCCATACATTCAAGAGGAGAGAAAGTAGATTATATGACTAAGCTTACCTCTTGTATCCACTTCCTTCACCACCAAGCACCATCACTTGTCTTCCACCATTAAGCCCACCACCAAGCTCCAACATTTCCCCCTTCTAGTCTTGGTCGAAATTCTCAAGTGCAAGACCCCTTTTCTTTTTTTCTTTTTCTCTCTCCTTTTCCTTAGCCTTGCATGTGACCTTGTTGTTTTTCTTTCTCTTTCTCTTGGTCAAAGACCGGTGGTGGTGGTTGGTTGTTCCGTCCACCGCCTCGGCCTCGGCCTCGGCCGCGTCCTCTTCCTCTTCCTCTATTTTCCATCTACACACACATTAGATAGCAATAGACTAACAATTTAGTACCCCAAAGTTAGGGATCAAACACATACGTTGAGAATTCTCTCATTTTATCACTAGTAATGCTTATGCCACCCACTAGTAGACATTTATACCATGAACCACTCCGTTCATCTCTTTTTCCGAACCCAAGGTTATGTTTTTTTTTTTTTAACCTAATGTGTTCATTTACATATACATTCTACAATGCATATAATTCACATGTCATGTAACACATAACATATAGCAAACAAACAATTAACATGTATGCACATGAAATGCAATGGTCTAAACCCAATGCCCGACAAGCCCAAGGTTTATCGTAAACCTATGCTCTGATACCAAGCTGTGACGCCCCAAAATCCGGGGGTCCCGTTGATAACTCCTCAACCCTCGGAAATACCCGTGGAATCGCTCAACCCGAGACCACGTCAAGAATATCTCTAAAACCGGGATTATGTCCCATTTACCAGGGTTCATAACTTAACGAAACTTGGGCAGAGTCTCCTTTGTACAGGGAGCTCTACCCAATACCCAACCTGTACAACATATATTCAAATGACCCATCTGAGGCCCAATTTAAAATAATGACCGCACCGGGTCCATTTATAAGTAAACAGTGGCCACACTGGGTCCAATAATTCATACTTATACAAAACATATAAATATCACAAGTGTTTTACAATATTTACATGTCATAAACCATTTTAAAACAATAGGTTTACAAAATCTTAAGATAAGGCCACACATAGGCCCCCTTCATCCTTGATGCTCTCCACGGAAGCCAATCACCGGTGTAGACTCGACACCTGAAATTGTTTCCCGTATAGGGTGAGCACAACGCCCAGTAGAGATAAACCTATAGAGGTTACTCTTTCCCTAGATGCACATGCTCATGTAATCATCACATAAACATATAACTAAACATTTCTCATGCTTATGCATTCTATGATGGAATGCAACAATGCTATGCCATGGAATGAAGTGGCACTCACCCATGCGTTTCAACCCGAGTCCTCACCGACTCACACAACACAATGCAACGCCAAAGTGTAATGCAACCCGTCTATTGACGGAAAAATCCTTCCAATGATCGTTATGAAATCCGATCATTATTGGAATCTACCCATTGAATGGGTGTTTTTTTTTTTTTTTTATTACTAAAATCCCTTGTGTTTTCCTTGGGCAACGGATTTTGGTATCACAACCGCCGGCTCCGTGGGCCATGCCACTTTTCTGGAATTTCACCTCCGGGAAGTGACTGAACCAAGTGGTTTAGGGTTTCTCACCCAAGGAAGTCGCCATGCCCCTTCTTGCTTTACCCAACACAAGTTTTTCCTTATGCAATGCAACCGTGCAACTCCAAAAAGGTTCGTCGATCCAATTTTCCCCGAGTCTACACCCAAATCAAACACCAAGCTAGGTGTTGATTTACCCATGCATTACTCATCCACACTCATGCACAATGCCAATGAATGTGATGCTATATTCAGGCTCAAAATGCAATGGCCACCACATGAGCAACATAATCATATGTTCACATTCCATGGAATTTAAATCATAAGCATATAAATTCCATAAACCATCATAAACACATATCAATGAGCATATGTCAATACATCAACAACACATTCAAACATGTTATTCCAATGACCCCAAACAAATCATCTAAACAACCCACCAAGGTATATTATCAAACACCTCATAGGCACTAACATATTGTTTCATTTTAAGCAAAACAACAACTTCCAACACACAAAACATGCCTTCAATATCACCAAGTTATATAATGCATCACATATAACTTACACATATCAAAATTTAGCTAGCAACAAGCCTAAGCTAATTTCATGCTCACCTTTCCATTCTCATAACCATAAACACACATATATATACATATATACACATGCATATATATAGATACCCTTAAACTAGCTACACCTAAGGTAGAATAATCCAAGGTAGGAACAACCCCTACCTCAATAGAGATGTAGGCAATCTCTATACACCAAAATCACTCAAAAACCAATACTTTCCCCAATTCTTGATTTTTCACGTTCGGTGGAAATCGTTGTTTTTGGTATGTAGACGAAGCCCTCGACGAGTAGATCACTTCTCCCTTCTAGCTCGACGGAATCCGAGCGACGGAAGGCGGAGAAATCGCCGGAGAAAGGCTTAAGAATTCTTTTTTTTCTCTTCTCCCTCTTTCTCTCTTTGAACGGCTGAACCAAGGGCAAGTGGGAGTGAAAATATCCCAAAATCTGATTTTTAAGTCCTTATTTATATTTTTTAATGTGCGGTCCTCGTTGCACCGCATATTACCGACTTTCGGGTTCGTTTTTCGTTCAAAAACGATTCATTAAGTCTCGGATTGAGTTCAAATAAATTTTATTTGAACTTTCAATTATTTATCCAGATTATTTGAAAAAAAAGTATTTTAAGAGCCCTGGAATTAAAAATCGCCACGTAAGCGCCTCGGTTTACGTGCAATTTCCGACTATCTCGGAATTCGACGAATTTTCTGGTGGTTACTAGGTTTCGCGTTGCGAATCCAATGGCGCACTCCGTTTTCCCATCCGAGGTCTAGAACATAGGTATTTTAAACTGCACTATAGTGGCAAATTACTGTTTTACCCTTAGTCAGAAAAATTCAAAATTTTCCGGGTTTCACAGTAGAGCCTTCCAATTGATTTTGGAAGCTCCTTCACCATTGTCCCCCTTAGGCTTAAATATCGCAAATTGAACAGATCCACTAATTCATCTGGCAATTTCTCAATTGGTGCATGATGTAGATCCAATACCCTTAACAATCTTAAGCCTCGAAGGTAAAAATTCAATTCGCTGCCCAAGACACAAAAATTTCACAAATCTATCTACTGCATAGCAATGGATGTCTTGTAAATATATATTTTTTATTTTATATACATATATATAGTTGGAAACGTAACAAATTCGTTAATCAATCAATCTAGTTATGTTAATCTTCTCTAGAAAAATGAGTTATGGAACATGAGCCACTGTACAATTTTGGAAATACGGATACCTAAATTCAAATTTCAAAACGTGAGAAATGGTCAAGTTTGAAACTCACCATCAACAATAAAGATCCCAAGCATTTCAGATCCAAAAGTCAAAAATTTCACATGAATTTGAATTTGTTGTGCATTTGGATTCGAATTTCATTTGATTTCAAAACCACTCATTCCACCTTAAAACCCAAATTGTCGCATGCATTTAATATTTCATTTGAATTTCAATTACATTTCAAATGACATTACTGTCAGAAAAATCTTCAAGACGTGTATTCTAAGCACATAGAAAGTGGAAAATAAGAGCCTATGTGTAGAGAAGTCAAGTAGAGAGATCCCTTTGGAGAAGTAATTGAAGGCGTCGACCTGGAGTCTCAATTGTTCAATGCACATGTCAAGACAGCTGGGAAAGCAACAAATTCTTTGATCAGGAGGTCCCCCCATTGTCCTTCAACATTACGAAAAGTCTTTAGTTGCAGAATAATAAGCATCCTGGTAGATTCGTCAATTTTATATGTTAATAGAAATATAATACGAATTAAATACGACACGAACTTGAAAATGTTACAATCGATTAACATGAACGATTTGTGGTTTGAATTAGTATTAGACGCGGATAAGCCATTTATTGACATTGTTAGAAGAAAATATATAATATCTTTTTTATTTCTTAACCTAGTATTGTATGAATTGTTTTACAATTTAATAAATTTTTTAGTAGAATGAATATGGCAAATAGGACAGAGTCTGAAGGATGTCACACAAACACGACACAGTTTGATTGACACTCTTACACCCCTTGTCTTACATAAAAAAGTAGATAAAACGATAAAGTTAAATTTAACTAAGTTCATTTCATTTTAGAACCTCTCATCTCACCTTAAAAAACAGATTCTTGCTTGCATTTAACATTTTATTTGAATTTCACTTATATTTCAAATGACAATACTACTACAAAAATCATCAAAGACATGTATTGTCAGCACATTTTGAATAAGATAAAAAAGGACACCAAGTGGATGGATGCATTTGGAAAAATAATTGAAGGCATTGATTTGGAGTCTCAATTGTCCATTTACATATCATGACATTGGCAACTGGGAGAGCAATAGATTCTTTGATAAAGAGGCCCCCTATTGTCCTTCAATATAGGAATTAAATATTTTACGAACTCAAAAAATGTTACGTTCAGTCAATCCAAATGATAAATGGTTTAAATTAGTATTAAATATGAAGAAGTTGTTAAACAATCAAGAGAAATAAGTAGTTTCTCTTATATTAACTACTGCATAATTGATACTGCATAATTCTATTGAATGCAAAGAAGTAGTTTAACCTAAATACATAGAGACTATATATAGCCTAAACAAATAAAAGACTATTCTACCCTTAATAAACAAAATAATCCTATATTTCTTAACAGAAATCAGTAACTGGTATTGGTAGAAGAAAATGTATGAATTGTTTTGAACTAAGTACTGTCAATAGATTTCTAAGTCTCGAGACTCGGATCAACCTCCGGCACTGGCACAGCCAGCATAGGACTAGGAGGGCATCCTATTAGTCTTCAGCACTGGCCCTCAGACTTTCTTCCTTGCCATTAGTCATATATTTCAAGGATTTCTTAAGGATTTTTTTACCATGCCATCCTATTTGTATTCATCCTTAGATTTATACTTTAATGACTATCAATTTTTTCATATGTTTTCGGTACATTGGGATAAGTTTTTGGATATATTTATGTTATTTTATGGTTAGTCGTTGTTTTGTTGTTCTCAGTGTATGAAATTTTAAGTTAAAAATATAAAATAGGATAAATTACACGGACACCCCTAATATTTTATAAATAACACGAAGACCCCCTGAGGTTTAAACTCATTGCAAAGAAACCCCTTCCATCTCCATTCCTTCAATGTTGCTAAGGGAAAGTGATAATTTCATCACAAAAAACTTTATTATTTTCACAATTTCCCTTCTCCAAATTTAGCACCAAAAAAATAAAAATTTGATTTAGTACCCAAAAAAATTGATATAATTTAGCACCCTTAAAAATTGATTAAATAAATTTTAATATTAATTTAATAACAATAAAAAATAATTTTAATATTAATTTGACAAAGTTAAATATCAAGTGGAGGTGAGCGATTTTCTTAAAAAAAAAAAAAAAAAGTGGGGTGAACGATTGGTTTTGTTTAAGTATGCGCCGTCGAATCTTGACCAAAAGAAAGTTTATCAAGTGATATAATAAGAGAGAAGACGCTATACTACAAAAAAAATATGTATTAAAATTTTATATGTTAAAATATAAATTTGTAAGTTTATATAAGACAAAAAAAATATAATTTAATCATTTTTTGGGCTGCTAAATTCTATCAATTTTTTGGGTAGTAAAATAAATTTTATTTGATTTTATTAAATTTTTAATTTAATTTTAAGTTTTTTGGGTACTAAATTTGGAGAAGGACAATTGTGAAAATAATTCGAGAAGGACACGTTTTTTTGGGTACGAATTCGAAAAAAATGTTACAATTAGTATTAGATATGGAGAAGTCAGTAATTGGTATTGTTACAAGAAAATGTATGAGTTGTTTTGAACTAAATACTGTCAATAGATTTCTAAGTCTCGAGACTCGGATCAACCTCCGGCACTGGCACAGCCAGCATAGGACTAGGAGGGCATCCCCACCCTCAGACTTTCGTCCTTACCATTAGTCACATATTTCAAGGATTTCTTAAGGATTTTTTTACCATGCCATCCTATTTGTTCCTTGTATACACTATAAATACGGAGTTTTAGTTATTTTGTGTGATGATGCACAAAATCGTCTTTGGCAAGATCAACAGTCAAGAATGTATACGGGTATGATTAATAAGCAATTAATAAGCGATCAATGACAATCAATATCAAAACAGTAAATAATAGATCAACACAGAGATTTATAGTGGTTCGGTCTCGGATGACCTACGTCCACTTTCGGGAACGGCAGCGGTGGCCTGGTGTTCTTTATTAATGAATAATGGTACTCCGGAGAGTTACAGTGCATTGAGGGAGAGAGACTTGGTGTAGAGAGACAAAGCTCTCGGTGGAGAGAGGTGTAGTGTGTGTAGAGAGCTCAATGTGTAGAGGTCTCAAGGAGGTGATGAACATGTCACTGGACGGTGTATATCGGAGTTACAGTGCTTCTAGAGAGAGAGCAGTGTGTATGAGGGTAAGTGTAGGGGTTTCAAGGCGTGTCCTTCATATGGAGAGGACTTACATTATATAGGTTGGGAGAAGCAGTGAGGCGGTCACTATAATTTAGTAAGTACAGTTATGGTAGGACTCTACCATTTTGGTAAGTTCTATTTTGGTAGGACTTGATCTTCTCAATCTTCATCCCGGTATTCTCTCCCTCGTGCTCCTATTCAGTCGGAGGAAGATCTTGGACTGGTCTTGACTTGAGTTGGAGTGGGCCACGTTCGTTTGGACTTGCATCGGAGTCATTCCCATGGCACTGAGGTGGACTAAGGGGAAGACAACGGAGGAGGACGAAGGAGGGCTCAAGGGGCTGCCTATGGGCGGCGCCCTAAGGGACCCTATGGGCGGCGCCCATTTGGGGACCTTGGGCGGCGCCCCCCTTGGTCCTGGTGCTGGCCTCTTGCTTCATTTGGTGCTTTGGCATCCTTCTAGATGGGTTGACCCAGCCTTGATTTGGAATTTCCTTCGGGTTTTCTTGGTTCATTTAAATTGGCTTGGCCCAGTCAATTTCGGACTCGTCATTGTGTATGAATTTTTAAGTGAAAAATATAAAATAAGTAAAATTACACGAACTCCCCTAACACTTTATAAATAACACGGAGACCCCTGAGGTTTGAAACTCATTGTACTGAGACCTCTTCTGTCTCCATTCCGTCAATGTTGCTAAGAGAAAGTGATAATTTCATCTCAAAATTTTTTATTATTTTCACAATTGTCCTTCTCCAAATTTAGTATAAAAAAAATTAAAATTTAATAAAATACACAAAATTTGATTTAGTACTCAAAAAATTGATATAATTTAGCACTCCTAAAAAATGATTAAATGAATTTCAATATTAAATTGATAACAATAACAAAAAATTGAATATGAATTTGACAAAGTTGAATATCAAGTGGAGGTGAGCGATTTTCTTAAAAAATAAAACAATGGCCATCCTACCGCTCTTTAATGGCTTGAGCGGTGGTTTGCGAATTTGTGTTTACTTGGACCCCAAGATAAACCTAATTTCAGACCTATAAATAGGGTAAGCCTTTTCAAGCAAGGCTTGTAAGCTAAAATTCAGCCTCCTAAACATCTAGAGAGCTAAGAACAACTCTAGATCCCTAAATCCAAAAAGACTAAACCCATTTTGATTCTTCTAATTCAACCTCACACATTGAAGAAGGAGATCTAGCTTGTTATTCTACAAAACCCATGTTGAGGTGTGCATTTTGAGGATCTTAGGAGAAAAGATTGCTTGAGGCCTATACAATTCATTGTGGTGAGCACGTCTAAGTGAAGATACTCAAGACCTCGGTAGGCGAATCCAGAGAAGGGATTTATTACAAAAAGGAGCATCTAGCCACGGGGATTGCATTAGACATAAGACTCGAGTACTCTTAAATTGACTTTGGAGTAATGGATTAGGCTAGGTGAACTGAGAACGTTCTGCAGTTTTTTCCATGATGATTTTTCCGTCAACAAATTGCTTGTGTTGTGGATGTTCTTATTCTTGCACTACTTTTACACACACACTTCCAATAATACACACAGTGTTTGATGGATTCTCTTTAATTGCTTTAGTTGATATATTCATCAAATTAGGTTTTGTGGTTGTTGGTGGGCTTGAAGGATTGAGTGATTGGATTGTTGGGTTTATCATCCATTCATTCGCATGGCAGGTTGTTCTTATTGGTGAAAAGAGGTTCAAAAGGGCTTCATTGTTTAATTTGGTAATTGAGGTCAATTATGTTAAAAATTGGTAGTTGTCCGAATCTTAATTTCAATTAACTTATTGATGCCCCCTCTAGGTTGTGTCTAACAATTTCACATCTATAATTGTGAGAGAATATCCACTTGAATCTCCCACAAGTTTTCATTAGCCTAGGATATTTTGTGATTTTGATATTAATAATTGGCTAATTACATTAGGCAAGGTGTTAATTGTGTCGAATTAAGAGTTTTGGATATCGTATTTTTTTGGTAGTGTTTGTCTAATTTTGTACGTAAAATGGGTGAATTAATGATTTGAATGACAAAGCACAAGGAGAAAAGGGACCAGAGCAACAAGAAGCAAAAATGGCAATTTCTGCCTCACGCGTTCGGACGATATATCATGTGCGTCCGAAAGGAAGTTCCAAAGGATGCCCAACGGAGGACAAAAGACACATGTTCGGGCGAAGAATGTATTGCATCTGGACGAGACTTCCAGAGAAGACACGAGAAATATACTACTTAGTGTGTCTAGACGCGATGGACAGAGACGCCGAGATTGCAAGGTGCGTCCGAACGGTTGAAAACACGCATTCAGACACAATCACGAAGTTCAACTAGTAACCCTAGAATTTGATGTTAATTAAGTTTTTTATTCCTAAAATCTATATAAAGGTGTGTATGTCTTATGTTGTATTCATTCTATTCTCAGCCTTTTCTTTCTAGTTTTTGTATTAGTCTTCTTATGGATTACTAAATCCAAAACTAAAGCTAGAGGAGCTTTCAATAACGTACAATATTTATTTTTGATCCAATATTCTTTTAATACATAATTTATTCTTTTAATTTAATTCTTGTCTTTTAGTAAAGTTTTTGCTCTGTATAATTTCTTGATTAGTTGTGCCACATACATCAAAGACTTGGGATTCCCTGTGAATCAAATAACTGATTTTGAATTCTTGAATTAATTAATTAGAATTTTTATAAAATATTAGATTTATTATTTACTATAAAATTATGGTTAATTTATTGGAGATCTTGATTCATCGTAGACTCCGAGTATGGTGGCTTGTGATCTATAAGTAGATTCCTAGATTTATTCAGATAAATTATCATTTATACTTTTGGATATTTTCAATATTATCACCGCTAAATATTTTAATTGTTCTCCACTCCCTTTGGTTATTATTTTGTTCGACCCCCCTACGTTTTCCATATGGTTGTCATTTTATAACTTCTCGATATGAGGTGAATTATCTAAATAATTAGTGTAGGAACACTAAAGTAGGTGTGTAGGTGCTTAATGGAAAACAAGTACACTGAACGTGACCATTGACTAGCATATAATTTTTCACATGGAGTTTTACATGTTTTTCAATGTTAAATCATAAGTTACAGTTATAAAATTGGTCCTTAGACTTGAGACACCATGGTTGA
The DNA here is from genome assembly GCA_951799425.1 of Ilex aquifolium. Taxonomy (NCBI): domain Eukaryota; kingdom Viridiplantae; phylum Streptophyta; class Magnoliopsida; order Aquifoliales; family Aquifoliaceae; genus Ilex; species Ilex aquifolium. Next base: position 8,371,877 of record OX637392.1, read on the forward strand.
CTTGTATATGGACTTCGATGTTCTAACTATAAAAATATTCATATATTAAACATGTAACTTAGATATGTATCATTAGATATAGTTAGACATGCATGGAGACGTATGAGTGTACAAATGGAATCTATCACACTTAGTAAGAAAATGGAGAATGCCCTGTATTATATTCTAGGATATGACTCAAGAAGTCCTTGGTTAAGGCAGAATGACAATAAAAAATGAGTTTCTAATTGATCACTAGGAGTCATAGTTTTAAGACCATAAGATTGAGCTAGAGGTTTGACAATAATTTCATACCCTATTAAATCAATTGGGGCAATGTGTGATAGAACTTAGAAGAATCAAATTGCATGGCAACTGTAAACCAAATGGTTTATTTACCTATTTCATGCTATCCGGAGGTTTGATCATAATATAATACTAGGTGTCACTTATGATTAGTAGAAGCCCAAAGAACGAAATTAATATAGATATATTGTTCTTTATAAAAGGATAATTAGAAGAGTTCTAATTCAAATTAAATTAAAAAGAGTTCTAATTTGAGATATTGCTTGAAGTTAATATTGAATGCCTACAACCGAGTTGTAGGGTCAAACAAAATAAAATAGATTCAAAACTAAAGAATAAATGAGGAAAAATCAATTAAGAGTTAATTGAGGTGAAAACATAATTAAGAGTTAAGCAGAGAGTTTATTACAATTAATGGCTAATAAATGAGTCATTATGTAACTATGAGATAATTGCAACTAGACCAAAATTAGGATTGGGATAATCTGAGGTTCTATAAATACCCTTGAAGAGGAGGTGGATATATACTACACACACTCTCTTGCTAGCACAAAAAAATACACCCCTCATTCTCTCTCTTTCTCTCTCTACTAGTTCATCGAAGGTTGAGGTCTATCCTTCAAGTTTGTCAATTCATGTGGATACCGATAGAGGTCAAACAATTGCGACTTGAGATAAAGATCAAATTCAAATTTAAGGATTCAAGATTCTTTGAGAAAGATTAAATATTGTTAAAAACACGCCTAAAAAGATAATTCTTAATCTTCTCTATAGATCAAGGGTTTTCAATTTATATTAAACATGAATAGATATACCAATAAGGAATTGAATTAATTATTTTTTTTAATTTTCATTGTGTTTCTTATATATGATTCCTTACGGGTAGAAGTATTGATGTAAGTGGTTGTAGGATACATTAAATAAGGTAGGTGGAAGATGGTAAATGTATTAATAGAAGTGGTTGGAGGATGTATTAAATGAGGTGTGTGGAAGATGATAGAAACTTTTCTTGTGACCTATTGGATCCTTGTGTAACCATTTGAGACAGCCAATAATATTCCTAAAGAGTTCTTCTATTAGTTTTTATGTGGTTTCGGAGTGTGTGTTTAACACTTTGATTTCCTAGTGTCATTTCATTTACCACCGCGTCAATTAGTATTAGAGCCTTAACTAACCTGTCATGATTTCTAATCAGCGAAGTGGTGTCAACTTTTTTAATGACGGTGATCATGGGAGAATGGTTCCCACGAGAGTTAAATTTTTGGATTTTAACAACAATAACCAAAACAACAATTCCAACAGTTACAACAGTCTTTGTAGAAACTTCTGACTATGGTTGCCCAGTTGATGTCGTGTCCGAACTAAGATTCCAATTGAGATAGGGTGCAGATAGGCGATAGGACTCATTTTCAACCTATTCGAAATTGTAATCCTCTCTAACCTATGTGGCGATATGTTTGTAGTGCATCTATCTGAATATCACCTATTGTATATTGCAATGATGTTGAAGAATATGATGTGTATACTGGGTTATAATCTTTTTCATTATATAATGATTACTCTATACATCAAGTTTCATATCAGAACCCAGGAATGTGGATTTTTCAGGCACCTCGAAAGGTCAGGAAATTATTGAGAAAATGGTTGATTCAAGTACTCCCAAATTCAAAATTATGCAAGTCCAAAAAAGAAAAAAAAATTTGAAATTTATCACAACCTGAAAACAAGGTAGGTGAAAAATGGTAAAATGTATTAATGTAAGTCATTGGAGGATGCATAAAATGTGATAGGTGGAAGATAGTAGAAGTTTTTCTTAAGCCCTGTCTAAAGGGTCCTTGTGTAACCATTTGAGACATCCAAGTTCAAAATTAGTAATATTCCTTAATTGTTCTTCTCTTATTTTTAGCCTTAGTAAAAGAAAATATTACTACTTATTGCGATGTCTATGAAAGATAAGTGTTTGATAGTTTTATTTCCAGCTTGGATAGACTGATCATGGATTCGAACTCATAATACATCACTAAAGATGATAAAAACTTGCCAGGAAAATTTTTAGCCTTAGTAGAAGAAAATATTGCAAATGCTTTTGGTGATAGTTGATAAGTCATTCTCCCCTCTCATTTTGCATCTCAAAAGATTTAAGATTTTTATTTTACACCATCAAAAATTAAAAATTTTTCATTACATTCTCAATGAATTAAAAGTGTTTCAATGTGGCATTGTCTTTCAGTTAGCTTCGGTTGCTTATACTATTAAAAATCACTCATTGATGTTGATGGAATCAGTAGTAACATAAATTAACGAAAGGACCACATTGAAACACTTTTAATATATTGAGAGTGTAATGTAAAAATTCCAATCTTTGAGGGTGCAAATTATGAATTTTTAAATTTTTTAAGGTACAAAATATAATTTGCCCTAAAAATTTTTAAATTTTTTTAATGTAACAATTTTCATATTCCTTTTACTCAATGCTTGGCTATTTATAGGCCTAGAGATCAAACTTCTTTGGAACTCTATTCCAATCCCAACTATCGAAGATGGTCCATTCTGTGGAATTTTGAGGAATAAAGGCATAATTAGTAAGGCAAACCCTCTGAAGCAATGTTAAGAGGTTATGAAGAAAGGCATAGTAACACAAAAAAGTGCTTGAAACTTGGAGGGCTTGGACAAGAATAATTCAAAGTAATAAAAAACGAGAACCTAAATAGCACATTGTAAGTGTTTCTCTTTTTCATCCTTCTCTTTCACACTATTCTCATTGTGCGATAATTTTGAACTGAAATTCAGGAATAGTAGTAGTAGTACTCTATTTAAACTTCAATATTTTATTTTTGCATAGTCAATATCTTATTGTATTGTATCCGACATAGTCTATTTAACTTTTAGGGGGAAACACAAATTGATGAAAAAAATCCTTAAGGAATTTTGGGGAATGAAGGGATAATGTTAAGTCGAAGCTTTTGTTTTTCATTTTTTTTTTTTTTTGCCAGAGAGAAGGAAAGAGGGGGACTTAAACCCTTGACCTCAAGAAAGTAAAGTTTTCACAAGAGAAGCCAATGGAGGCATGGTGGCACACAAAAGTATCTTGCCCTCGGGCTTTGGGCCAAGCCCAACTCTAAACCTTTTCTGGCCTAGTGTCTATATGGCTACTTTGTTTGGGTCAATCACAGAAGTTTGATTATTTTGTTTGGGCGGGCCAAACAATTAAGGTCTGATTGCTGAAAATTATCTGATGCATCCCGATCCTCTCAATTTCAAATTCAATCAAGTTCAATTATATGTCATTAAATTAATTTATTGGTGTCTGGTTTGAATTTTTCTAGCTCATTGACTTTAATTGACCTTACATATTTCTAGTTGAAACACTTTGCTCAATTTTGTCCATCATATCTTAGTCAATGATCAATGGATCTAGGGGATGCGGGGAGGGGTAAACGATCGCCCATCCCCCATCCTCAAAAAGTTTGATAAGCTAAATTGAGGACATTTTATGTTGCATGATAATCTCTAGAAATGACTTCATTTTAACTTTGTTTCTATCATGATTAATAACATGTCTTCATTTTTTATGAAATAAAAAAAGACATACCTAGTTCACAAGATTCTCGTTTGTAGAGTGCATGGGAGAGAGAAATAGTAAGCACACTTATCATCCTTGTTTTAGAAAAGATTCCCAAACTCATATTCACCAGGTATCAATTCGCTTAAGCATATGAACATTTACATCACTCGAATTTAACATCATGAAAAACAGTATTATTTTAATTGCATGACTCCAAGCGAAGAGAGAGAACGCACATCGAATTGAGATAAAAACATGGACCCAAATAATTAGCCCACAAGTATGGACCCAATGAGCCCATAATTCTGTTTTAAATAGTATTGAGAGACGTCTAGTATTGCATTCCAATCCTTCAAGTTTTTTGAGGCGCAAACATTCCTCTTTTAATCTCAAAGTTAGTTCAAGTGGCAAAAAGGACGACAACACTCGCTTATGTTTGAATTTGTTTTGTATACCGTAAATGAAGGGATGAAGAAGGCTATTGAGATTTTGCGATTAAAGTGCGATTGCTCTTGTACAATATTCATGCACGTGTGCATCGACTAATTTTGTCAAAACAAGCTATATTGTTATTTTTGGTGTGACTGAGAGTATAGTGTGAGAATTTTAATTTTTTTAGAATGTTAAAAAAAAAAATTGAAAGCATTTGAAGGTACAAAATATCATTTATGTTCTAATATAGGGCAACGAGTCCATTGTGCCTTGTCCATGTCAAAAATTTCTCCAATCTAATAATCAGTTGGCTTATAGTTGTGGGTAATATTGTTTGTGTTGTGTGGAGCTTGTGTCATATGTAAGTTATATTTAGTTGAGTTCGTCTGGTGTATAAATAGATTCATATATGACAGTTTATTAAGTAGGTATGCCGATCAACTCAACTATGATCTGAGCCTAATATTGCCCAAGCAAAAGGATTCTCGAAAAGAGAACATATTGGATTTGGGTCGAATTCCGAATTCGAATTCGAATTCGATTTTTGAAAGGCAGATCTAATTGCCTGGCGGATTTGATTTTTGTGGTCTATATTCGAACCCGTTAAAAATTCCAAATTTGATCCATTCCAAATAACTTAGTTTAACAAGATTTTATCAAATTATATCTAAATTTCTTCAAATAATCACTTAATTTCTTCAATATATATATATTTATATAATAAAGTAGCTTACAATTCAAATCTCAAAAGATAAACAAAATGACTTTTACTTTTCGCGGTTCATATCGTTTTAAATTTTACTTTAAAGATAATCCAACGGCTAATATTAATACACTAAATTTAATAGGAAAAATAGGCCTCTAAGGGTGTGTTTAGAGTGACTTTTTAAAAGTATTTCTAAAAATTATTTCTCATATATACTAAAAAAAAAATTAATGTTTGAAACCGCCCCACTACTACCTCTACCACCACCGCCGCCACCGTCGCCGCCGCCGCCACCACCGTCACCGGCCCCACCACCACCGCCCCCGTCACCACCACTGCCGCCGTCGCCCCCACCGCCGCCACCACCGATGCCATAGCCACCGCCACCACCACTACCACGGTCATTGCCACCCACCACAACCATCACCGTCTCCTACCACCACCACTTCTCACCCTCACTACAACCAATGCTTAAATTCATTTATTTCTACTTTATGTTTGTGATTTGATTTTGGATATAAATACAAATATGTTTATTGTTTACCATTTTTTATTACTCTGTGCCTTCAGACATAGGCAATAACTAGTATATAATAAAACACATAACAATTTGAATTTTTATCCCCTACATATTTTCCTCTTAAAACCATCACATTACTCATTTCTATCACATGTTTAATCATTTACATATTTTTCCCTTAAAAATATCACATCACTCATTTATATCATATGTTTAATCATTTAATATTTAATTAATTTATAGTTAATATAATTTTTATTTCAAACATTATTTCACTCATTTAATATTAATTTAATATACACATGTTAAAAAAATTTAATATAGTGGGATCGAATTTTTGGACTCTCGAATTTTATATTTTATCGTGCCTTCAGGCACGGGTTATGACTAATATCTATATAATAAAGTAGCTTACAATTCAAATCTCAGAAGATAAACAAAATGACTTTTGTTTTTCGCGGTTGAAATCGGTTTAAATTTTACTTCAAAGTTAATCTAACGGCTAATATTAATACCCTAAATTTAATAGAAAAATTTGCCCCTAAGGGTGTGTTTGGAGTTACTTTTTAAAAGTACTTCTACAAATTATTTCTTATAAGTACTTTAGAAAAAAAAAATAGTGTTTGAAATCGTCCCACCACTACCTCTACCACCGCCACCCCCACCACCACTACCTCTACCACCATCACCGCTGCCGCCACCACCACCACCACCACCACCACCGTCGTCGTCGTCGCCCCCATCACCATTGCTGCCATTGTCGCCACCATCGTCGCCGTCGTCGCCACCACCACAGCTGTCGTCACCACCACCACCACCGTCGCCCCCACAGCCGCAGCCAACGATGCCATCGTCGCCGCCACCACCACCACCGTCGACGCCACCACCGCCAACACGGTCATTGCCACTAACCACAATCATACGTATATATATATATATATATTATACGAGTAATGTTTTATATCCCAAATTTGTATCCCAAATGTGCATCCCAAATGAATGGAAGTCATTAGATGAGTGGGTCCCACCAACTTTTTTAATTAGGACCCACTGATCCAACCATCCTTATTGATTTGGGATACAAATTTGGGATATATAGCATTGCTCATATTATACATTCAAATTCATTAAATACCATATAAAATATTTGAATTCAGGTTTGGATTATCAATAAAAAATATCAATCCACGGCCGGCCGGCTCATATCACAAATCTAGAACAATAAGTTTGGGTATGTGAGCTATAAAATACTGTCTAAACTCCTGGTTGCTAGATTAAGACCTTTGTTAACTAGTCTCAAAAGTTCAAATCAGAGCAGCTTTATACCTGATAGACAAACAACAGACAATATTATCATCACCCAAGAAATAATACATTTTTTTTTTTTGATGAAACAACCAAGAAATAATACATTCACTTAGAAGAAAGGAAGGTAAAACTGGGAGTATGATAATTCAAAAAGATTTGGAAAAAGCGTATGACAAAGTTTGCTGGGACTTTGTGATCATTTGGATAGATTAAGTAGAAATTTTATGTGGGGGGAACTCTAAGGAGAAGAAAAGATTCATTTGTTAAAAATTCCTCAAAAACTTGGGCATTTTCCGTGGCTCGTTAAACATGATAGAATTGTGTCCAGTAACATGAGAGAAACTAGGAACATTACAGATGACCCTACCCTAGCAGTAGCTGCCATAGGTGTGGAGCTGCTTTGGAAACTAGCATGCATTTATATCATCAGGGACTGTAATGAAGCCCAACTAGTCTGGGACCATTTCAGACAACCTCAGGAGGGAGACAGTGAGTGACCACATCTGGAAGATCTGGAATGGAATCCCATGGATCACACTTTTCCTGTCAATTATATGGAACATCTGGAAGGACAGAAATGCATTGAGAATGTGATCACCTCGCGATACATAATGGCAAAGAATGTCATACAACTAGCCCAGGAAATTGCTCACGCTTATGAGAACTTGGATCACCAGATCTCTAACAAAACACCTAAACTTATTTCTTGGGTTTCTTTTTCCTACCGCAGATTAGTGCAAACTTAACACATTACAAGAGAAAAAGGGCATGTTGCTTCAGTGTTTTTTGCTTCGTTCTAATGCTGAAGTAAAAAATGGGTTTTTGCTTTAGATAGGAAAGATGAAACAAAAATGGGTTTTTTTGCCTCGATTGAATATAGAAACAAATACTCTATTTTTTGCATTGACTACATATACCGAAGCAAAAAAGTCTTACGTCCCAATCATTTGGGGTCGGCTATATAAGTCTGTATTCGCCATTCATTTCAGTCATGGGTTATACACTCATTTAAGTTAAATATTTTCATATATTTTCTTATTATTTCGTTCAATGTTAATTTAGGTCTATCACTACACCTAGTACCATTAAGAGAAATTCTATCACTTTTTCTAATTGATGCCTCTATTAGTGTCCGTTGAACATAACCAAACCATCTTAATTTATTCTCTCTCAACTTATCCTCAATTGGAGCTACTCGTACCATTTCTCTAATTCAATCATTTCGTATTCTATCATTTCTAGTTTTTCTATACATCCACCTTAACATTTTCATGTTAATGTACTTTTATTAGTAGTATAGATATAAATAAATAGATTGTTAGCTGAAAATGTATAATTTTTTTTTTTTTTAAATTTCTTAACCTAGTATTGTACAAAGTATTTTACAATTTAATAATTTTTTCATTAGAATGAATATGGCAAAATAAGACATGACGCGAAAGATGTGACACAAACACGAAACAATTTAATTAACACTCATACACCGCTTGTCTTATGCAACAAGTGGATAAAATGACAGTTAAATTTAACTCAGTTCATTTCATTTCAAAATCTCTCATCTCACCTTCAAAAACAGATTCTCACTTGCTTTTGGTATTTCATTTTAATTTCACCTATATTTCAAATGACAATACTCCTACAAAAATCTTCTAAGATATGTATCGTCAGCACATACAACAAGATTAAAAAGGACACCAAGTGGATGGACCCATTTGGAAAAGAGCAATGTTATGTATCTCAAATCTTCAACTCAAATTTTCATCCCAAATCAAGGGAGACCATTGGATCAGTGGGTCCCATTTAAAAAAGTTGATGGGACCCACTCATCCAATAGTCTCCCTTCATTTGGGATAAAAAATTTGGTTAAAAATTTAGAATACATAATATTTCCCTTTAGAAAAATAAAAGGCCTTGACTTGGGGTCTTAATTGTCCAATTTACATATCATGACATCTAGGAGAGCAATAAATTTTTTGATAAGGAGGCCCCCTACTCCTGTCCTTCAATATTAGGAGAATCTTCAATTGCACATTAATAAACAAAATTTGAAACATTGAATTCAATACGATTGGATATTTTATGAACTTGAAAATCTTGCGATCACTTAATTCAAATGATAAATGAATTATATTAGTGTTGATGCAAAAAATGGGACGACCTCCACGTCAGTTCGTTGGACCTCAATCACCTGAAAAAGAAATCAGAGACAAGAGAGGGAACTCCGAAAGTCGACCCTTTGATGCCTAAGTCAATAAAAGAGTCAACGGTATTCAGTGTGTTAGAAAACTGAGAGTGGCATACCTGAGCCATTGATAGAAGCTGTATTTATAGGTCGTTTAGTGACAGAGTTGCACTAGGATTGGACTATGGCCTCCCAATCCTCGGGTTAGTTAGGATTAGGTTGTTATCAATTTGAATGGGCCTTATCCTTATCAAAAGGATTGACTTTATCCCATATCGGGTATTCAAATGTCCCAATTCTATTCGGATTAGGACTTTTACAAGACGGGTTGGATTGATAATTCAATAGAACCGGGACTTACGCTAGCTCAATTTTTCCTCCATCAGTCGCCCCTCAATACAGCCCAGCTTGTGCGGTATTTGCTTCGTAACTTTCGCCAATGATTTCTTTACTTATAAACTGAGGTTGGCTCATAAGTTGAGAGCTCTGCTTTGATAGCGAGTTGTTAAGCATCTGTCTTTGTTTTTAAAACTTGTTTATGGGATAGAGCTTCTAGGCACTTAACTATGCTTGTAGAGCTTATCTCCGTTGTCGAGCTATTGGTATAAATCTTTGCCTATTAAGCTCTATTTTATAACCAGTTGTTAGACATTTTCTTTTTACATGTAAAGCTTGGTCTCGAGTTGAGCTGTTAGACTTTTAGTCTGTTTAGCTTTGCTCTCGTGAATTGGGCTTTAGCCTAGGTTCGGAGATGCAGCTCTCTAGAACAAAAAAATATATATATTTTTGCGACTATTTTTTTGGTCACTAAAAGTACAAAGATCGTCTCCAATTACTTTAACATGAATTTGAATTTGTTGTGCATTTATATTCAAATTTCATTTGATTTCAGAACCACCCAGTCCACCTCAAAACGCAGACTGTCGTATGCATTTAACATTTCAGTTACATTTCAAATGATATTACTCGTACAAAAATCTTCAAGACGTGTAATGTCAGCACATAGAAAGCGTAAATAGATCCATTTGAATGCACATATCAACACATCTAGGAGAGCAACGAATTCTTTGATCAGGAGGTTCCCCCATTTTCCTTCAACATTACGAAAAGTCTTTAGTTGCACAATAATAATAAGCATCCTTGTAGATCCATCAATTTTACACATTAATAGAAATACAGTATGAACTGAATACAATACGAACTTAAAAATGTTACGATTGCTTATCATGAATGATTAGTAGTTTGAATTAGTATTAAATGTAGATAAGCCATTTATTGACATTGTTAGCAGAAAATGTATAATATCTTTTTTTTTCTTAACCTAGTATTGTATGAATTGTTTTACAATTTAATAATTTTTTTATTAGGATGAATATGACGTGACCCGAAGAAGGCACAAACCTGAATAATGTAACATAAACCACTCCTACACCCTTTGTCTTACGCAACAAAGTAGATAAAACGACAGAGTCAAATTAACTCAATTCATTGGATTTTAGAAGATCTCATTTCACCTTGAAAAACAGATTGTCGCGTGCATTTGGCAATTCATTTGAATTTCACTTACATTTCAAGTTGTATGACTCCCACCAAAATCTTCTAGACCTGTATTGTCAGTATATAGAAAGTGGAAAACAAAAGTCTTTGAAAAGATCTATTTGGAAAAATAATTAAAGGAACCAGATTGGAGTCTCAACTTGACAGGTAGGAGAGTAGAAAATTCTTTGATCAGAAGGTCCCTCACATTGTCCTTCAACATTAGGAGAAGTCTTCGGTTGCACATTAATAAGCATCTGTCTAGGCCTGTGAATTTTACATAATAAGAGAAATACAATAGGAACTAGATATTGTAGGAACTCGAAAATGTTACATACTTAATACAAATGATAAATAGTTTATGTTAGTATTAGACACGAATAAATCATTAATAAGTATTATTAGAATAACAAAAAGGATCATATGCCAATGCTATGCGGTGGGATAAAATCATAGTAGGCTTTTAACAAAAATATCAAACGACAAATATCACAATGAAATAGTTTTGGAGCTGTGGCTCTTCAACTCCATACATCTTTGTACCAAAAGATCATGAAAAATTGAATTGACATGATTTCACAATGAAATAGTTATGAATAACACTTTGCATTTTAAAACATTTTTAAATTATCACTGTACATTTTTGAAAGATCAAAATTTGTAAATTACACCATCAATTAGATAAAAAGAAAGTAATGTGGTCCAAATCAGACGCTCATTTGTGGTATTTGTTATATTTTCCTCCTTTTATACATAACTAATTGATATATACGTGTGTTGTGCGTGAACTATCTCGAGTATGAAATACTGTATACTAAAACCATGTACTACTTTCAGCAAAATCCAAAACTTCAGTAAGCATTGATGTTCATCATCTGGGAACAACAAGTGCCCAAAAAAAGGACAGGATTTGGATTTTTCATACATAATAACTGTAGTCAATTTGAGGATATAGAACCAAAAAGCAGGTCATTTTGGACACCTTTAACTTATGCAATTCCTTCACCAATTGAATGGTATTTCAAAGGATGGAAGCTTTATCCAACTGAGAGAATTGGGGGATTTACACATTAATAAATTATGTACTTTAGGTCCTTTACCAAAAAACTTCAGGAAATGTTGATATTTCAAGTTTAAAATGCTGAGTTGCGAAAATATCGATGATTGAAATTGATATGTTCCTTTAATTTTTGTCAAAAATAAAATAAAATTGAGTAATAACTTAATAACTTAATAATTTTTTTCCAATTTATTGTTTTTCACATCTGAAAATTGATTAGTGGGAATTTAGAAAATAAGAGTTCTTCCATTCTTTTTTTTTTTTTGCATTTCCAGATTTTTATGATTTAAGATTATCCTATCATTATGCAATTTTGGCTTAATGCAGTTGGAAGTGTTATGAATGGACATGAAACTAATGCTGCTTATAGACGGTCCAGTGTTGTTTGTTTCTACTGTTTGCAGCACTTAACAATGATCATAAGCTTAATTATAGAATTAGAATATTTTTTACGCGAACTTGCTTATTTTGAGGCATATAGTCTGCATATTATGTAATTACTTACCCCTTGTACAACAATCTGTATCTATAATCTAATCTAATCTAATATAAAACAGAGCATGCTTCAATAAGTTCACCCGACGGTCTCAAATAGACTCATCCAACGGCCACCAACATTCCTCTCAAAACCATTCACATTGCGCCATGCCTTCAGACACGGGTTACCCCTAGTAATTAGATATAGTTAGCAGGTTTATGCAAATCATTCCAGCTATGGGACTCCATTACCTTTTCTTAGTGCTCTGTTCTATTTTCAAAATTTCAACATCTACCAAGGAGGCATTCTGGTAAGGAGGCTGACCACTACATAAGTTGGCATTGATCTAGGAGAGAAGCAAGTTACCTTTGTTTGATCCACCTTCTCGGGCAGGGAAGTGAACCAAAATGGACCCCGGATGGTGGTTGTTGTAGGTATCCGAGCTGCATTCACTTGGTCCATCATCATACTGGAGTGTTTCGAAAAGAACGATTAGGATCATATTTTATACTTTCTACAATGGCCATGGACAAAGTGCTTCATTCCAGATCTATTGCTGTCAATTCAAAGCCATAAACTTTCCATCAGATGACAATGCTAATCTTTATTATTCTTCTTGTTGAATCCAAAATGATGAATCCCAGCTTCCTTAGCGTCTCTTTGGTCTTAGAATCCCAGCTTCATTAATTTATCAAAAATTGAAAAGGAAAACTTATAGGCAAATCAATACGGTTGGACACGATACCATGATCAGTCGATGTTTCTTCGAATTTGAACCGCTCAAACTACCATTTGAGCAGGGACTCTTTGTGCAGACACAAGAAATTCAAAGGATTGGAGGGGATACAGATTTGATAATAATAAAAAGGTACTTGCTACTTGGTTGCAAATGGAAGCTCCATTAACAAAGGAACCTTTTTTTATCCAACAAAAAAGGAGTAATGTATGGTATCTGCATCACCATTTGAAACGTCATGCCAAACTTGCATTGAATGCTACTCACGAGAGTAGCACTATTCAAACGAGCCTAATGAACGTTTGAATGTCTTACAGAAATTCGACTAAAATCCTCATTTCACATTCATCCCTCAACAAACAACTCAACTACTAATTTAATAAATAAAACAAAGAAAAACAATCACAAGCACACCAAGATTTATATTGAAAAAATCTCCATTTTACAAAGAAACAACCATGGGACAAACTTCAAATCAATCCACTATAATTGACAAGTTACAGTGGTTTATTATCTCAAGATTGTGCCTAAATCTTGAGACCAATACAACCCCAATGCACTCCAAGCTAAGATATAAAGATAGATTACAATAAAGATGGCCATAGTATTCCACCACAATCATAACCGCATTACAAGAGCAAACAACATACATACTAATGCTCCTGCTACAAATTTTATTTCATCCATAAGCCAAGGCTGCCTGAAGAAATCTTCATCTTTGCACCTTATTCCTAACAAAATTGTCAATCGTTGAATATAAGAAAGTATAATCGCGAAGATGAACACAAACAATGGGGAACACATTGATATTTTCATATACTAACCAACAGATTAGGAAGACCCATTTACTTTTTTATAAAAAAATAAAAAATTAGAAGGAAGCAATGCTAATATAGGAAAAATAATATTGCTACCACCGATGAGCAAATTTACAAACTTGTAGTCTCTTTCGACCGAATCTCCGTCAATGCTCTTGCTCTCAATGGCCGATCATCCATAATGTATGGGACACCCATTTATATATGGTGAGTCTCACAAAAAATTCACTATCAATGAAAATCAACAAAAATGTTCATAGTAGGTGACATGAATATTCCCTTCTCTTTACTATCTACCTAAAAGTATGAATCAGTTGTTGGTTGGAGATGCATGTGCTTGGAATTGAAGTACAAGAAATTTTAAAAATGTGACCCACAATAGAGAATATTTTTAGCACAATGTCATGGAATAAAATCAAAGTAGATTTTTTCACAACAATTCAAATGACAAAAATAATGGAACAAGAATAATAATTATTTTCGAATTAAGAAGGGGTGGGTAATATAGTGTCTTACCTTCTTGCAATAGATTCAAGACAAGTTTTCGAATTGCATTGTCCTAGATGCTGATTTGTAAAAATGATTGATATTGGGGATATGTTAAACTTTTGAGCGACCCACACTCTGTTCACCATGTATTTGTTGGATGAGCTCACTTGAAACGGTTTCCAATTGCAATTCTTGGAGATTTGCAAGATATTCAATGCCATGAGGTAACGTCTTCAACTCCATACATCTTTTTACGTTAAGTAGTTCAAGATCTGGCATCACTCCCCTCTCTATTGTTATCTCTTCCAGTTGCGGGAGATTGACGAAGAGTAAAGTCTTCAGCTTTTGGAACCCAGCATCAAAGAGTAACTGTTTTCCAGAATATGCATTCTCAAGTACAAGATATCCTAAACAAGGCAGCGCTTGGATGAAAGGAAGCACATCTTGTGTCAGTCTAGACCAATACAACCGCAAATACGTAAGGCTTCGAAGTGATTGGAACCAGTGTGGCACCTTCTCTAATTTCCCCTCTAATATCAGAGTTGTAAGGTGTGGAGGAGCTGCAGTGAGCACATCCATTCGCAAGGTTTCTGCCTCATCTTTCACTATCACACTTAACCAACGAAGGAGATTCAAATTTTGGATTGCGGTGCACAAGTCTTTCTCATCTGCTTCTCTTACCTTCATAATGCCAAACCTTGTAAGCTGTGTCATGCTCCTAATGCGTCTCATTAAATTCGATTCTGCTTCAACACTACTCAGGACTTGCAAATTCTTTAACTTGTAAATATTTGGCGGGGTTGGTATTCCAAAAAAAGGTTCAAAAACTACAGATCCAAGAGGGGATGGACGGAAACGGAACATAACTAGATAACGCAAGTTCTTCAACTTTGTTATTCCTGTTGGAAGCACTTCTATTCTTGAATGGGCAATGTCTAGTGTTTGTAGGTTGGAGAGCCTTCCAATTGATTTTGGAAGCTCCTTCACATCAGTCCCCCTTAGGCTTAAATATCGCAAATTGAACAGATCCACTAATTGATCTGGCAATTTCTCAATTGGAGCATCCTGTAGATCCAATACCCCTAACAATCTTAAGCCAGTTGGCAATGTTACCAACGATGGAGAAATTCCATAGTCAATGAACACAAGAAGCGAACGGAGCTTTGACATGCCCTTTAATGATTTTATTTGCTCTGTTATTGTTCTGATCGACAAGCGACGTGCTCCACTCTCTTCAATTGCTTCTTGATCATCATATAGAGCACCAAAATTCTCGACCGCCACAATTGAAAGAGCAATTTCCCGTAAAAGATCATGCAGCGTACATCTTTTTGGCCTTCCTGATTCGTTCCTCCTCACAACTTGAAGCATGTTTCGTTGAATGAGTTCCATGAGATAGCTCTCTGCCACTTCTTCTGGTGTTATTCCCTTCACTTTTTCAACAAACCCTTCTGCCATCCAAAGTCTAATAAGCTTCTTTCTCTTTAACTTATAATCTTCCGGAAATAGACAACAATATAAGAAACAATACTTCAGTTTGTATGGCAATTCATTGAAGCTAAGTAACAAGATAAGCTTCATCTTTTGCAGCGAGGGGTTGTTCCTCAACTCGAAATCCAAGCTATTATTAACCTTTTTCCACTGTGATTCCAGTTTCTTCGATGACATGGCACTGCCCAAAGCCACAAGAGCAAGAGGTAGTCCTTCACATTTGTTGACAAGGTTCCTAGCCAAGATTTGAAGCTCTTGAGGACAAAGTCTACCTGGATTGTTGGAGAATGCTTTCATGGAAAAGAGCTCCCAGGCCTCTTTCTCTCCCAGTGGTTTCACATGGTGAATACGACTTTTGACTCCGAAAGGTGATGAAGCTATATTTTCATCTCGCGTTGTAAGAATTACTTGATTTCCAAATCCTTCATCTGGGAGAGATACATTGATTTCCTCCCAGAGCGTACTACTCCATACATCATCCAAGACAACTAAGTACTTTTTCGCCCCTAAATAGCTCAACAATGTACTAACCAATTCTCTGAACCCCATTGTGTTTAAATTGGTGGGAACTGATTCCTTGGTAGCGCTGTAGAATTCCTCAATCATCCTTCTCAGTAAATCATCAACAACATATTTTTGGGAGACAGTGATCCACGCATGACAATCAAAATGCCGTTTTACTATTTGGCTATTGAAGGCCTTTGAGACTAAAGTGGTTTTGCCCGAACCACCCATTCCTACCACCGAAATAACAGTGTTGCATTGTTGTTCTTCCTCCGTCAGCCATTTGACTAGAAGTTTATTATCATCCTCAATCCCCACCAATTTGTCCTCCTTGATAAAGAAAGATGACTCTGCATAGTTAAACAATGTTTTTTGATCCTCAACAGAGCTCGTTCCTTCTATTCGTTCGATAGCAAAACGTTTTCTTCTTTCCTCAATGGATTTGATCTTTCTATTGATCTTTTGTAACTTTGTGGCAACTCGATGCTTCACCCATAGATTCTTTGGAAGGCGAATTGTCTGGTAAAAAAGCCTTGTGAATTTCCCCTCATTATCCTGCTTGTTCATGTGATACCTGAACTCATCTATGGCATCTTCAACCTCATTAGCTAGGTCTCTGATGCTAGCCACCCAGGTGCTCTCTCCTCCAGTGAGGACTCCCTTTTTATCAGCATCTTGTAGAAAAGATCTCATGCCTATAAACTCCTCCTTGATTTCATCAAGCTCATCACTAAGCCCTCCAATCAATGATGCTTCGTTCTCAATGGCCGACACAATCTTCCCTATCAACAAGTCTGCAGTAGTGGAGGCTAGTTTTGCTTCCATCTTTCAGCTTTCCTTCCGAGCACCTTGCTACCTTGTTTATTGTTGTTTATATTTGTTATTTTTTGCTTAGCTGCAAGGGAAAATGTCTATGTTAGACACAAATGAAATAAGAATATATTCGACAAGTTTTTATAAAAATGAGGCATAGTCATTGGAGGCATGTAGTGGTCTACATCGTCCCATCTATTTTCTAAGTTTGGGGGAAGGCTAATATTTTCAACCTACATGCATTTATCTTCAGAAACTATTTTAATATTTTCAACACCATTTTTGGGTTTTTTTTTTGTGTGGGATAAGTTTGACCATGTAATCTTCTTCCACCACAGAAAATCTATACGATGTTGTATGAAATTTTGTTTGCATTATTTAATTTGCTTAGCAGATGTATCTAGGAAAGGATTATGTCTAAAAATCATATTGCATTCTCCAAAGAAAAATGTTAATTGGCTCTAATCTGAGGACCTATTTCAATGTAACCATTAGATTAAAAGAAAGCTCCACTCCAATGGTTGTATTGAATTTAGGTTTCTGATTATGTTCCTAAATTAAGTCCCTGTAGAATTGTTCTTCTCTGAATATAATTTAGAAGTTGTGTAGGAAATTTCAAAGATCACATGTACTTTTAAACCTAAAAATATAAACCTGCCGTTTAGTTTTTCGAATGTTATTATTTGGATAATATTTATTAATATAAATTATCAAATTATTGTTGAACTAACAGTGAATTCCAATTTTATTTTGGGAGCCACGGTCGAACACTCTCGCCACCAACGACAATTTAAAGTTAGGATGACCACTCTGACACCACCTTCCACATCACTTCTACAGACTTGTGGTTTTCTTAGACCCACCATTCCATACTAATTGTGGCAAACATGTTTGAAAAACCATTTCAGATTCCAAAAATAAATATTTCGGATGCATTTGAATTTGTTTTGAATTTCATTTGATTTTAAAATGTTATTTTACAGTCAAGACTGTGACATGCATTTGACATTTTTGTTAAATTTCATTTACATTTCAAACCACTTATACTCTTAATTTCATTTTTTCACATAAGTAAACCACATTACTGGCCAAAACAATATTTACGAATTGTATTGTTGGCAGGCAGATTGAGACATATTCTTTAATAAATACATCGAGTGGGTCGATCCCATCAATAAATTGAATAAGAAAAGCCTTTAAAAAATCACTTACTTTCGGGAAAAAATATTTCTAGGCAGCTTGGAGTCCCAATTGTCCAATGTGCATATCATCACAACTAGGAAAGCAACAAATTTACGTTAGTATTATAATTAACAATCAACTAAACAATTAATTATTTTTTAAAAACTACATAAAGTGAGTCAGTCCCATTAATAAAGTGGAAAAGCAAAATGACTATTTTGTGGAAAGAATAGTTCAAGGAGACTTGGAGCTTTTTAGAAGTTTGGAGAGAATTCAGGAAGGAAACAACTTGACACTATTTCAATAGTTTGCCCATAAATTTTTACCCTGATGTCTGGTTGAGATGATTCATGCGGCATTGAAAAGAACACTTCCAACACTACAAAGGTGTATTTCATAAAAAATTCGTGAATTGACCTCTAAATAGGCCAAAATTGTATTGGAAGTTTGGGAGAAAGTTAGGTCAACCTGAACGAAAAATAAAAACGTGAGATACTAGGAGCAAGAGCTGTTTGGACGATGCTTTACCGTTTAAACATAAGCCAGAAACTGAAAGTTGGGATTGTTCGAATAGAGTTTTTTGTTCGAACAAAAATGTGATTTTTAGCCTAATCAGCTCTACACTCCCTAATTAGTTTTTGACCTATAAATACCGTTTTAGGGCTTCTTTGCATGTTTTCAGTCATAAAGAGCCTAGAAGAGACTTGGAAGGAAGACGAGTAGATTTTACTAGATTTTGAAATTTTCTTCGGAATGGCAGTAGGTTTTTTTTCCCTTTCCCATTCATTGAGGAAAGGGCTATTATCTATATACTTTTAATTATATGATTCGTTTTCTTGAAAAAAAATACTTGATTTATATCCAAATTGTATATTGAAATTTGTAAACCCTATATCTTGCATACTGTGAAATTGATAATATTTTCTTGGCGATCTCATGCATATTTTTATTTAAGTGTTCTCTATTTTGAAAATTTTGGATATGTTGTTCATGGTACACGTGGATTTTATTGAGAGGCATGAATCACATCTCTTGTATGGTGAGATTGATGAACTTGGATTGCATTCAAACTTATATTGCAAAGTGTTTAATTTTTTTTTTACTTTGAGAGATTTGAAGATTTTCTATTACTTTGAGATATTTGTATCACGAAAAACCTATACGATTTATGTATGAAATTTTGTTTTGTTGTTTAATTTGCTTAGCAAATGTATCTAGAAAAGGATTGTCTATTGGAATCATCTTGCATTCTCCAAAGAAAAATATTATTTGGACCTAATTTAATATAATCATTGGATTGAAATAAGGTTGCATCTAACATTGTAACTTATAATTGATCTAATGACTGCATTGAATTATGTCTATGTAATATTGCTCTTCTTCAAATATGGTTTGGAAGTTGATTAGGAAATTTCAAAGATCCCGTGCATTTTTGTGGCATACGAGATGATTTATGCGCTTGAAAACATGTAAATATAAACTTGCAGTGTAGTTTTTCGAATGGTATTATTTGGACAATATTTGTTAGGGTTAATCTTAACTTGCACCCTAAAAGATCATTCGAATATTAATTTATACCTTCAAAGTTTAAAAATATTAATTTATACCCTGAAAGATATAAGTACGTATCAATGTACATCTGAAACTAACTGTTATCTATTTTGCCGTTAAAAAAGTTTGGATTAATTATAAATTACACCCTTCAAAATTTAAATATTTCACATTTATGATCCAAAAAGAATTTCATTCATTAATGCTCGTTAAATTGCTTTCAATTGTATTGTATCATAATATTTTTGTATCGTGTTTGAGTCAATAAAAAAATATTTTTAACAAAAAATATTTTCGTGTCAAGTCAATTGCATTGTGTCTTATATTTAATATTTATGACAATTCATATAATACTATTTAATATTTTTTAAAAATTTAAAAATACCAATTTTTTGTTTATAATACTTGTTAAAGAACTATTTTTTATCTGGAGTTATGCTACTCGTATTTAACTTTAATTTGATCGGACAATCAAAATATTTGTGTCTAACTGTAGACAGAAAATAGTTATTTAACGAGTATTGTAGGTAAAAAATAGGTATTTTATAATTTTTTTAAATTTTGAAAAATATTTTTTTATTGATTCGAACACGACACAAAGATGTTATGATACGATAAAATTGAGAGCTATTTAATGAGCATTAATTGATGAAATTCTTTTTGGATCATAATTATGAAATATTTAAACTTTGAGGGTATAATTTATAATTAATCCAAACTTTTTTAAGGAAAAAATGGACAGAGTTAATCTCAGGTGCACATTAATACGAATTTATATCTTTTAGAGTGTAAATTAATATTTTTAAACTTTGAATGTATAAATTAAAATTTGAGTGATCTTTCTGTGCAAGTTAATATTAGCCCAAAAAGTTAATATAAATTTTTAGTTTCTTGTTCAATTAACCCCGAATTCTAATATTAATTTGGGACCCACAGTAGAACACTCTTACCACCAACAACATTTCAAAGTTTGGATGACTACTCATTATACCACCTTCTACAAGTAAATATAGAATTTCTACAAGTAAATTTGAGAGCGCAAAAGCGCAAAATTTAAAAAAAAATTAAAAGCAAGAACACCTTGAGAGCGTCACATAATATACATACATATTTACATATATAAAAACTATTAAATATAATTTTATATAATGATTTAAATTTATTTAAAGCAAAAAAGATTTATTGTTAAAAAAAATAAAATCAAAAAGCTTTGAAAGACAAAAGTGTTGAAAGCCATTTTTATGCCTAGCAGTTGATCCCACAGCGAATAGCCAAGAAAACTTACCACCAGTGCTTGCCTATAAATTAGGAGTGAATGTTGTCCATGTTGGAATGTGCACGTGATGATCCTTTGAGCTCGAAAGTCTTCTTTTAGGAGAAGTTTTTAAACGGTTCGGTTGGCCCAAGTTAGTCTTTGGGATTTTAACCCTGAGTAATAGTGTAATTGTTGAGTTTGAGAATGGAGTTTTTGAATTTGTAAATTCAGTGAAGTGGGAGCGTGAGCTTGAGTGTGACGTATAGCTGGTCAATCTTGTGATTAAGGTGATATCATGTCAGTAATGTTAATATGGTATTACTAATCAATAATAAAACACTAAGTGAGTAAGGTGAATCTTACTTGAGTAATTTTTTGTTTACTTGGAAGAAGAGTAGGTAATTATTTACTTACATGGAGAGTTGGTTATTAATTTTTAGTGGAGTATATTTTCTTATTTATTTTGCTATTATTAATTAGTGGTACCACGTCAGCATTGTCGTGTAATATCATCGTTGTAATGAATATTTTCTCCACTTCTACATAGTTGAGGTGTTAGTTAGATCCACCATTTCATACTAATTTTGGCTAAAATGTTTGAAAAATCATTTTAGATTCCAAAACTAAATATTTCAGATGTATTTGAATTTTTTTTGAATTTCATTTGATTTTAAAATCTGTTAATTCACGGTTAGGTTTATGATATGCATTTAGCATTTCAGTTGAATTTCATTTACATTTCAAACTACATTACTCTTTGTTTTGTTTTTTTGGGTAAGTAAACCACATTACTGGTCATATTCACGCAAAGGATATCTCCAATATTTGCTCAAATTTTGACTTAAATTTAGATTTGAGTTAAAACATACTAAAAATAAGCTTTAGTATTTTATTAAAACTTATTCCAAAATAGGGGAGATTCAAATTTTTACTTAAATTAAAAAAGACTCAAAGTTTTACTCAAATCTCCAACGATCATATTTCATAATACTTTATGCATCTAACGACTATATTTACCATCCTTTATGCATCTCTCTACTTTATTTTTATCTTTCTTATTTTTTGATTTATGTTAAATTTATTGATAAGTTTAATAAGTAAGACCACTAAAAATCCAATCATTTACCACCAGTATCATTTGTCAATGTTAGATTGAATAATTTTTCTTAAAATTTTAGGAGTCAATGATTATGTTTATTTTAAACCTTGAACTCAACTCAATAAAACTTTAATCTACACTATTTGGGATTGGCTACATTAATTTTATTTCTCCATTATGCTCTATCAAGGGTTATATGTTTTGTTAATTTTATTCTAGTTTGTTGTTAATTTTTATTTTATCTTCATCAATCAATACTATATCATCGACAAATAATATAAATTATGGAACCTCATCCTGAATGTGTCTAGTCAATTCATCTATAATTAAGGCAAAGAAATAAAGACTTAAAGCAGAACCTTGATGTAGGTCTAGCATAATTAGAAACTCCATACTTTCTCCTGCAGTTATTCTAACTAAGGTCACTACATTCTCACACAATTTCTTAATCATATCAATATATCTATTTGTAACTCTTTTTTCTCTCAAACCTGCCATATGTCCCTAGGCACTATCATGTGTCTTGTCTAAGTCTATAAACACAATATGAAGATCTCTCTCTCTCTCACTCTCTCTCTCTCTCTCTCTCTCTCTCTCTCTCTCTCTCTCTCTCTCTCTAAATATATATATATATATATATATATATATATATATATATATATATATATATATATATATATATATATAGGTTTTCTCTTGTCTTCTAAGTAAGCATATAACTTCCATAGTTGACATTCCAATCATAAACCCAAATTGATTATCATATACGATTATTTGAAGTCTTAGTCTTTATTCGATCTTTCACAAAGTATCACTGTATGACTCATTAACTTACTATCTCGATAGGTTGTGCAATTCAGAATACCGAATTCTATGAAAAAACCTATTTTCATTAATCTCCCTATTAAAAATTTGATTGTAATTGACTAATTTCGCAAAGTCTTGTTATAAATCTCAACCTAATTCTATTATCATGATACTTCAAAAGTCAAGTTCTGGAAGCATCAAGGAAGGAAGGAGTTCAAGCTACAAAGTCAAATCAAGAGATCTCCGATGCACCTTCAGTGCTTAGGACAAAGGTAATGACCTAAATACCTAAGAACCCTTATTTTATTTTTAGACTTTGGATTATTAGATTAATAGAATTGAAGTTAGGAATATCTGTGACTGACTCTTAGGCTTTTCATGATATAAGATTTTCTAAGCTTTAAATGTGTTTTGAAATATAAAATGAGTCATGTATCGGATCCTATTTGAGTGACATTCCTTAGTGCTCAATAGGTCTAATTTTTTCTTGATTTCTATCTTAAAAACCAGTAGGGACCAACCTCTACTCGTTTTCCTTCGGCTAGAGTGGTCTATGAACACTTAGGGATAAAATCAAAGAGTGCTGATGAGTTGGGCAATGGAGACCGCCCTCTGGACGCTCTTAGGCCACTTGATTGCTCTACAGACGACTCGAGCTATCTTTGTTCCACGGATATGGATTAAACCTTTTTCTCATTCCAATGACAACTACCCTCCTATCGCACTTTAATGGCTTGAGCGGTCGTTTTCGAATTTTTGTTTACTTGGACCCCAAGATAAACCTAATTTCAAACCTATAAATAGGGTAAGCCTTTTCAAGCGAGGCTTGTAAGCTAAAATTCAGCATCCTAAACATCTAGAGAGCTAAGAACAACCCTAGATCCCTAAATCCAAAAAAGCTAAACCCATTTTGATTCTTCTAATTCAACCTCACAAATTGAAGAAGGAGATCTAGCTTGTTATTCTACAAAACCCATGTTGAGGTGTGTTTTTTGAGGATCTTAGGAGAGAAGATTGCTCGAGGCCTATACAATTCATTGCGGTGAACACATCTAAGTGAATATACTCAAGTCCTCAGTGGGCGAATCCAGAGAAGAGATTTATAACAAAAAGGAGCATCTAGCCACGGGGATTGGATTAGGCATAAGACTCGAGTATTCTTAAATTAACTTTGGAGTAGTGGATTAAGCTAGGTGAACTGAGAGCGTTTTGCAGTTTTTTCCATGAGGATTTTGTCAACAAATTGCTTGTGTTGTGGATGTTCTTATTCTTCCACTACTTTTACACACACACTTCCAATAATACACACAATGTTTGATGGATTCTCTTTAATTGCTTGTGTTGTGGATGTTCTTAGGTTTTGTGGTTGTTGGTGGGCTTGAAGGATTGAGTAATTGGATTGTTGGGTTTGACATTGATATATACAAATCATCCATTCATTCGCATGGCAGGTTGTTCTTATTGGTGAAAAGAGGTTCAAAGGGGCTTCATTGTTTAATTTGGTAATTGAGGTCAATTATGTTAAAAATTGATAGTTGTCTGAACCTTAATTTCAATTAACTTATTGATCCCCCATTGAGGTTGTGTCTAACAATTTTACATGTATAATTGTGAGAGAATATCCGCTTGAATCTCTCACAAGTTTTGATTAGCCTTGGATATTTTGTGTTTTTGATATTAATTATTGGCTAATTACATTAGACAAAGTGTTAATTCTGTCGAATTAATTGAGTTTTGGATATCATATTTTTTTGGTAATGTTTGTCTAATCTTGCAGGTAAAATGGGTGAATTAATGATTTGAAGGACAAAGCACAAGGAGAGAAGGGAACAGAGCAACAAGAAGCAAAAAGGGCAGTTTTTGCCTCACGCATTCGAACGATATATCAAGTGCATCTGGACGGAAGTTCTATAGGATGCCCAAAGGAGGACAAAAGACACATGTCCGAGCGAAGAATGTATTGCATCCGGACACGACTTCCAGAGAAGACACGAGAAATATACTAATGAGTGCGTCTGGATGCGATGGACAGAGAGGTCAAGATTGCAAGATACGTTCAAACGGTTAAAAACGCGCGTTTAGACACGATGACGAAGTTCAACCAATAACCCTAGAATTTGATGTTAATTAAGTTTTTTATTCTTAAAATTTATACTACTAATAAAAGTACCTTAACATGAAAATTTTTTAATTCTCTATTTTACCCTTATAAAAAGTTATAAAGACCACTCTATCCTTTCACAATTAAATATCTAAATTATCTATTATCTCTTTATGTATTTAAATCTTTAAATTACCTCTAACATCTCTTTTAATTATCTATTTTCTCTATATAAATATTAATTTCTATGAAACTTTTTGATTGACTATATTATCTTTAAAAAATATGCATTATTATATTTTCAATAAAGTGTTCAAAAAACTTTCAAAAATTTCATCAATCTAATATTACTCATCTCATGTGCAAATATAATATTATCCGCATATATGTTTATTTTCTTTTTTATTTAAAAAGTTTAACCCTTTTATTTCTAAGATAAAAAAAATAATTATATATATAATTTTTTAAAATTAATTACGCTATATCAATATAATTTTTTTTTGCAATAAACTTTTTAAGTTGTATTAAGATTTTATGTGAAAATAGTTTGTAGTGTATACTTAAGTAAAACTTGAATTTTTTAAAATTTTGATATGTTTTAAAATATATATTATAGAGTATTATATTAAATCTTATTCTAATTGACATAACTAATTCTTAATTACAGTAAAGTTTCAATAAAATTAAGTAGAATATTGACAATTACTGTTATTTTATTCAAGGAAAAATAAGTGAAATCCTAATCGAATGAATTTCAAAAAATTTAATTTCTCAAACATTACTAAAAAATCACTCTCAATCACAAAATTATTAAAAAAAAAAATAGAACTTTAATTATTTTTTTTATTTTAGTTAAAATAACGAATTTCAGAAATATACTAAGTTTTCATTATCCTATAATATGAGCAATGAAAAATTAAGTGTGATAAATTTGATATAATAATTATTTCAAATACATATATACTAATATATTATATTAATTTTTATGTATGAAAACTATTCACGTGCAAAAGCACTTGGTGCATTGCTAGTCTATATAAAGAGGTGTATGTCTTACGTTGTATTCATTCTATTCTCAGCCTTTTCTTTCTAGTTTTTGTATTAGTTTTCTTATGGATTACTAAATCCCGAACTAAAGCTAGAGGAGAAGCTTTCAATAAAGCACGATATTTATTTTTGATCCAATATTCTTTTAATGCATGATTTATTCTTTTGATTTAATTCTTGTCTTTTTAGTAAAATTTTTGTTCTATATAATTTCTTGATTCGTTGTGTCACGTACAACGAATGCTTGGGATTCCCTGTAAGTCAAATAACTAGTTTTGAATGTTTGAATTAATTAATTAGAATTTTTATAAAATATTAAATTTCTTATTTACAATAAAATTATGGTTAATTTGTTGGAGATCTTGATTCATCGTAGACTCTGGGCACGGTGGCTTGTGATCTATAAGTAGATTTCTAGATTTATTCAGATAAATTATCATTTATACTTTTGGATATTTTCAATATTATCACTGCTAAATATTTTAATTGTTTTCCACTCATTTTGATTATTATTTTGTTCGACCCCCTTACGTTTTCCATATGGTTGTCAATTTATAACTTCTCGATATGAGGTGAATTATCTAAGTAACTAGTGTATGAACACTAAAATAGGTGTGTAGGTGCTTAATAGAGAACAAATACACTGAACATGACCATTGACTAGTATAGAATTTTTCATATAGAATTTTACATGTCTGTCTATGTTAAATCATAAGTTACAGTTAGACAATTCATCCTTAGACTTGAGACACCATGGTTGACTTGCCTATGAACTTTTATGTTTTAACTATAAAAATATTCATATATTTACTATGTAACTTGGATATGTATCATTAGATATAGTTAGACATGCATGGAGACTTATGAGTATACAAATAAAATCTATCACACTTAGTAAAAAAATAGAGAATGCCCATGTTATATTCTAGGATATGACTCAAGGAGTCCTTGCCCAAGGCAGAATGACAATCAAAAAAGAGTTTCTAATTGATCACTAGGAGTCATAGTTTTAAGATCGAACACATACGATTGAGTTAGGAGTTTAACAATAATCTCATACCCTATTAAATCAATTGGGACATTGTGTGATAGAACTTAGAAGAATCGAATTGCATGGCAGCTGTAAACCAAATGGTTTCTTTAACTATTTCGTGTCATTCGGAGGTTTGATCATAATATAATGCTAGGTGTGACTTATGACTAGTGGAAGCCCAAAGAACGAAATTAATATAGATATATTATTCTTTATAAAAGGAGAATTAGAAGAGTTCTAATTCAAATTAAATTAGAAAGAGTTCTAATTTGATATATTACTTGAAGTTAATATTGAATGCCTACAACCGGGTTATAGGGTCAAACAAAATAAAATTGATTCAAAACTAAAGAATAAATGATGAAAAATCAATTAAGAGTTAATTGGGGTGAAAACATAATTAAGAGTTAAGTAGAGAGTTTATTACAATTAATGGTTAATAAATGAGTCATTATGTAACTGTGGGATAATTGCAACCAGACCAAAACTAGGATTGGGATAATCTGATGTTCTATAAATACTCTTATAGAGGAGGTGGATATATACTAGACACACTCTCTTCCTTGCACAAAAAAATAAACCCCTCATTCTCTCTCTCTCTCTCTCTCTCTCTCTCTCTCTCTCTCTCTCTACTAGTTCATCGAAGGTTGAGGTCTATCCTTCAAATTTTTCAATTAGTGTGGATGCCGATAGAGGCTAAACAATTGCGACTCGAGATAAAGATCAAATTCAAATTTAAGGATTCAAGATTCTTTGAGAAAGATTAAAGATTGTTAAAAGCACGCCTAAAAAGATAATTCTTAATCTTCTCTATAGATCAAGGGTTTTCGATTTGTATTAAACATGTATAGATCTTAGGGTACGGAATTGAATTAATTATTTTTAAAAAATTTCATTGTGCTTCTTATATGATTCCTTACAGGTAAATGTATTAATGTAAGTGGTTGGAGGATGTATTAAATGAGGTATGTGGAAGATGATAGAAACTTTTCTTGTGCCCTATATAAAGGATCCTTGTGTAATCATTTAAGAAAGCATATATTCCTAAAGAGTTCTATTATTTTTTATGTGGTTTCGGAGTGTGTGTGTTCTTCACACTTTGATTTCCTAGTGTCATTTCATTTAATACTGCGTCAATTAGTATTAAAGCCTTAACTAACCTGTCATGATTTCTAATCAACGAAGTGGTGTCAACTTTTTTAATGACGGTGATTATGGGAGAATGGTTCCCACGAGAGTTAAATTTTTGGATTTTAACAACAATTCCAATAGTTGCAATAGTCTTTGTAGAAACTGCAGACTATGGTTGTCCAGTTGATGTTGTGTCCGAACTAAGATTTCAATTGAGATAGGGTGCAAATAGGTGATAGGACTCGTTTTCAACCTATTCAAAATTGTAATCCTCTCTAACCTATGTGACGATATGTGTGTAGTGCTACTATCTGAATATCACCTATTGTATATTGCAATGATGTTGAAGAATATGATGTGTATACTGGGTTATAATCTTTTTCATTATATAATGATTACTCTATACATCAAGTTTCATATCAGAACCCAAAAATGTGGATTTTTCAGGCACCTCGAAGGATCAGGAAATTATTGAGAAAAAGGTTGATTCAAGTACTCCCACATTTAAAAATTATGCAAGTCTAGAAAAGAAAAAAAATTGAAAGTTATCACAACCTGAAAATTGATGGGGGTGATCAGACCTAATGGACTTATGGTGATGTTGGGGAGTCACCTCAAGCTTATGAAGAGGAAAATATCAAGAAAAAGATGAAGCAAATAGTGATCGCATAATTGATGATGCATCAGTCACTGTATGGGAACTCGATACATCGGAGCTTAATGAAATCTTTGAAAAAGGCCCCCATGTCGTTGTTATTAACTATCACTATAGTTCATGGGAGTTGATGGGTGTGCATGGTGAATTGATCAAAGTATACCCAATTGTTGAGAAGACTTTAGACAAATATCATGAAATGATCAAGTTTGACTTGACAACTGAGAATAATATGAAAATCAGTGACGCAATCAAATCTTTGACAACATATTTTGTTGAGTTTTTTTTTTCAGAAGTAGAGGACTAAGACTTTATTACAATCTTTGTAGGAATTAAAAAGATCAATCTGAAGAATAATATAGATGCAGACAAGAATAGATATACGAAGTTGTTTCATGTAATGGAAACTCGAGGAAGAGTTTTTTTCAAGGGGAAGGATCTGATGTAGAACAAAAATTTGTATAAATTTTTTATCTTTGTCAAATGTCATAATAAGTCGAGTTAATGAGCCTTACTTCGCCCAATTTCTAATTGTTTTTCGGATAGCAATTTCTAGTGATATATGTGATTGAGAGATGGTAGAAGTATTTGAAAATGATTAAATTAAGTAGTTCAAAGACAATTGAGGTATTAATGTGAGTAATTTGAAGATGTAATTGGTAGAGATAGTAATGTAAATGGATGGAGGATGCAACATTATTAGCCTTAGATATTGTGTTATTTTGATATTTATTGTTAGCTAATTGTGTTGGGCAAGGCATTAAATGTGTTGAATTGATTAAGTTTGGATAATATCTTCTTTATGTAGTGTTTATCGAGTTTTGCAAGTAAATAAGTGGAATTAATGAGTTGAAGGACAAAACACTCAAGGGATAGTCATCCAAAGATCAAGAAAGCAAAAAGGTGCAATATGTCCAGTGCGTCCAAACGGGATATCAAGTGCATCTGGACGATACTTCTAGAAAGGATGATGAAAAGACGCTAGTAAATGCGTCTAGACAGTCCAAAACATGCGTCTGCATGCTATGGACAAAAAAGCCAGTAATTCAAGGTGCGTCCAGACGGTTGGAAACACATGCTTGGATGCGATGATGAAACGCAGCCAATTATGCTGAAGTCCCATGTAATTAGGTTTTTTCTCCTAAAATGCCTATTTAAAGAGGCATAGGTCTTCCTTTGTAGAAAACCTTTTGTCTACTAGTCTCTTACTAAAAGTCTAACTAAAGTTAAGGGAGATACTTTCAATAAAACGCGGTATTGTTTTTAATCCAATATTTTTTTAATGCATGGTTTAGTCTTTTGATTCAATTCTTGTCTTTTGGTAAAATTTTTGCTTTGTTTAATTTATTGATTCATTGTGTCATGTACATCGAATGTTTGAGATTCCCTACGAGTCAAATAATTGATTATTCCATGCTTAAATTAATTAACTAGAATTTTTCATTAAAATAGTTAATTGCATACTTGTTATAAAATTAGGATTTACCTGTTGAAAAGTTTGATTTGTCGTCGACTTCGGGTACGGTAAATGCTTGTGTTCTGCAAGTAAGTTCCTAGTTTTATTCAATTAAGTCATTTACTATATTTTAAATGTTTTCATATTATCACTGCTAAATATTCCGATTGGAATCACTCCTCAATTGATTCTCAATTAAGTTCGAAAAATGAATTATTAATAATTATCATGTGGAATTGAAAAGGTATCCCCAATGCTTTAGTATTTTAAATTATAGTTTTTCAAACCAATGAATTTTGTTCTTGTGAACAAATAACTTTCTCAAACAAATCAATTTTTTTTATTTTTCTTGCATTCCAAGTTTTTTCAAATCCCTGATAATGATCTCAGACTTCCTAAATCTATTATTACTTCGCGACAACTACACTTGGGTTTACATATTTTGAGTTGTAGCACATCAAACAAGGTAGGTGAAAAATGGTAAAACGTATTAATATAAGTAGTTGAAGGATGTATTAAATGAGGTTGGTGGAAGATAGTAAAAGTTTTTCTTAAGCCCTATCTAAAGGTCCTTGTGTATCCATTTGAGACATCCAAGTTGGAAATCAGTAATATTCCTTGATAGTTCTTCTCTTATTTTTTCTGTGAATTTTTAGAGAGAGAGTGTGTATATTCTTAACCATTGACAATGATGATTTCCTAGTGGCCTTTCACTTACCGTTACGTCAAGATATCCCTACCTATAGTGATGTCTATGAAAGATAAGTGTTTTATAGTCTTATCTCCATCTTGGATAGACTGGTCATGGATTCGAACTCATAATATATCACTAAAGATGATAAAAACTTGCCCAAGAAAATTTTTAGCCTTAGTAGAAGAAAATATTGTGAATGCTTTTCGTGACGATTGATAACCCATTCTCCCCTCTCACTTTGCACCTCAAAAGATCTAAGATTTTTTACTTTACACCATCAAAAATTAAAATTTTTACATTACTCTCTCAATGAATTTAAAGTGTTTCAATGTGGCCTTTCCGTTAACTTTTGTTATTTATTCTATTAAAAAACACCAATTGATGATGTTGAAATCAGTAATAACATAAATTAACGGAAGGACCGTATTGAAACACTTTTAATACATTAAGGGTGTAATGTAAAAATTCTAATCTTTGAGGGTACAAATTATAAATTTTTAAATTTTTTAGGGTACAAAATATAAGTTGCCCTAAAAAAGGTCACACTTCATCTCCAAAATCCAGAGTGTGATTTATCATAAGGAACAACTTGTCTAGTTCCTCCACACTCATTAATGAGAAGATGGCCAGGTTTGAAGTTTCTTAGTATTGCCATTCTCACAATCAATAATAATAATGCTCCAGATCATTTCAGATTTGAAAGTTAAAATTAGTTTGATTTCAAAACCTAGCATTCCATTGTCATGCTGATGACTGCCACATGCATCTAAGTTTCATGTGCATTTCGTTTCATTTCAAAACAACCTTTATTTATTATTATTTTTGAACACTTATTTCAAAACAAGCTTCACAATAATATTCGTCAAGTACGTCATTCATGTCATTCCTAGGTAGGTGAAATCAAACAACTTAGATATATTAAGGTAAATAAGGAATTACGTACACATGTTACCTCTTTACAGTGAAGAACGAATCAAATAATATTGCTTCATGTACGAGCTTGTGAATTCCACACTTGTTGGCCTATTGAGCATCCCAAAATCTTCATTACACGCAGGAAAAAGGGTTACCAATTTCCTCTTGGAATCCACTCTCACAAAACCAAGAAAATCAAGAGATGGTGTTTCCTAGAGAGAGAGAGTAGGGGAGAGAGAGAGGGACGAAATTTCTAACAATTTTCAATGCTTGGCTATTTATAGGCCTGGAGATCAAACTTCTTTGGAACTCTATTCCAATCCCAACTAACGGATTATATCTTTACCCATACAACACTCTTTCTCTAGTCCAATATGGTCCATTCTGTGGAATTTTGGGGAATAAAGGCATAATTGATGAGACAAACACTCTGAAGCAATGTTAAAGAGGTTCTGAAGAAAGGCATAGTAACACAAAAAAGTGCTTGAAACTTGGAGGGCTTAACAAGAATAATTCAAAGTAATAAAGATCGAGAACCTAAATAGTACATTATAAGTCTTTCTCTTTTTCATTCTTCTCTTTCACACAATTCTCATTGTGCGATAGTTTTGAACTGAATTTCAAGAATAGTATTTATTTAGTACTCTATTTTAACTTCAATATTTTGTTTTTCCATAGGCAATATCTTATTGTATCATATCCGACATAGTCTATTTAACTTTTAAGAGGAAACACAAACTGATGTGAGAAAATTCGAAATCAATTTTATGGGATTCTGAGGAATCAAGACACGATGACAAGGAAAAATGTTCTAAGCTTGAATGGCTTAGAGTCGGACAAGAATAATTGAATCTAAATGCTATGTTGTAGCCTGTAGGTCTTTCTTTTTTCCAGCTTCCTTTCCTTGCTCATGCTTTCTTCTTTCCTCACTTATGGTAACCTTCTTTCCTACTCTTATCGTTGTGCGGTTGATTGGTGGTTTTTTTTTTTTTTTGGGTTGGTTGGGATTGAAATTTAGAATATTTGAATGTAGACATTAGTACCCTATTTTCCACTCTACAATTTAATGTGATGGCATACTTAGTGTTTTCATATATTGCGGGCGGCTTTTCCATTAGTTCTTGGGGAAAAAAAATACTTCATCCGTTCCTAAATATCTGTCGTTTAAGGTTTTTGCACAGGAATTAATGAAACTATTAAATAGCTCTAATATGAGTAAAAAATAATTGCACAAGACTAAAATACCCTTATTCAATACGTATTGGGAAGGAAAGGAATATGAAAGACACTTAGCCTACACCTAATCTAATGCATTGAAGATTTAAGGGTAAATTTGGAAGAAAAAATATTAATTGTGTTTTGGTTTCATTAAATGACAGATATTATGGAACAAAAAAAATTGTGTAAAATGACAGATATTTAGGAACGGAGGGAGTACCTTTTATCAACACCAAGAAAAAATTGAAAAATGGGGACTTTTTCGGAAACACGTCAAATGGTTCCAAGAGTTTTTTTAACTCCGACTATTTTATTTCACTTTTCAAACATTTATTTCGCACCATCTTGCCCTCGGGCTTTGGGCCAAGCCCAACTCTAAACCTTTTCTTTGTTTGGGTCAAGCACATAAATTTGATTATTTTGTTTGGGTTGGCTAAACAATTAAGGTTTGATTGCTGAAAATTATCCGATGCATCCCAATCCTTTCAATTTCAAATTTTGTCAAATTCAATCAAGTTCAATTATATGTTGTTAAATTAATCTATTGGTGTCTGGTTTGGAATTGTCTAGTTCATTGACTTTAAAGGACCTTACATATTTCTAGTTGAAACAAATTGCTCAATCTTGTTCATAAATTTTGTTTTTACACTAATCATGAATGTACAAAAAGGTAGGACTAGTAATTGAACGAAGTCTCTCAAGCTTATTTTTTTCTAAACGAACCTAAAAAATTATTTAAGCGCAGCTTTTTTTTTTAAATAAGCCGAGTTCGAGCCCAAAACAAGCCGAGCCAGCGTAACTGAACTATTTTACAATTAAACGAGTCGAACTTTGTGAGATTGGGCCTAAACAAAACTAAAAAATTGTTCAACCTCGACTCATTTAAAACACGAGTTGGGCTTAAGTCGAGTCCTATCCGAGCGAGTTCAAATAACTCGGCTCAATTATCAGCCTTATAAAAAAAATTGTCGAATTTTACTTAACACGAAAAGAATTTAATGAACTCACTCATCCAACAACGCACATTTATTTGGCAAATTATTTTGTAAGTGTAGTAATGTTATTTTACGTCCAGGACTCAAGTTTTCTAAAATTATACTTACATGTTTTTAATTTATTATAAATTATAGTTTATGTTGGATTGTAGTTTGACTGAAACTCTTATGATAAATTGGAGTCTGACTGAAATTACGTTTGATGAATTAATCAACAGTGTTCTACAACTATTTGTTCACTAATTTTAAATTAAAATTTTTTATTTATTGAAAATAAATAATATTTATGATGTATCATGTGAAAAAAAAAATTCTAGATTTTACGCAATTAAAAAATTTAATATCAATGATAGCTTAGCGAGCGACTCCAATGAAAACATAAGTCTGGTTATGTCATCATTCGGCCTTCCTCGGAGAAAGATCCTGGCTCCGTCCCGGGATATAGCATTTAGAAAAATTACAAGAAAATTTGTTGGAGATCGAGGGACCAAATTCTTGGACTAGGTGATATAAATGGAATTCATAAGCAAGTATGTTACAAGCTCAATAAATTCCATGTACAAGTAAATTTCGTTTTGACTATATATTAATATTTAATTAAGGCTATTAACTTCAAAAGTCTATTCTATTGCAATCAACTCTCCAATTGAATTGTTTAAGAGGCAATGAGAGCTTGCCATCTCCTCGATTGTCATTGTGGGTAAACAAGACTTTATTAATGAAATAATTATCTCTTCTTCTACACTTGTCCTGAATTAATGCTAGGGCACCCATTGTAATGTAACATTATTATATAAGTGATTCTTCCATCAATATATACATGAAATGTGATCTACCATTAAAAAAACATGTAACACCCCGCATTTTCTTTTATATATGTATATAGATATATAATAAATATTTGTTGTAAAAATGTGGATATGTGTAGTGATGTGTGTTTGAATTTGGTAGATTAGAAAAGTAAAGATTTAAAATGTTAGTGGAAATAAAATATGAAATTTTAGGTCCCATAACTTGTATTAAATAGGTTTGGTGTAGAAATATGTGTTGGAGAGATTTGGGATGGATTTGGTTGGCTTAGGAATGGATTGGAAATGAAAAAAAAAAAGGGGGATGAAACAGCTGTGAACAGTGCACGTGAACTGTGCACTGGCTGCAACTTCAAGCTCGATTTCGACCTTGATGCAGTCAATATCTCTCAAACCTCAAATCATGAAAGTTGTAGAAATCTTTCTTAGCGTTCCATATCATCTTGAATCATCTCAATCGGAGCTCGGATGAGAGAGTTATGCCCAGATAACGAAACGATGTCAAAACAGCCCATGAACAGTAAAATTCGTGGCAGCTGGGTTTAAAACCCCATTTACACTACATTTTCTCTCATTTCATACATTTCACTCTCAACCCACGTCTCTTAGAGCCCTAGGAGAAGGTAAAGGGAAGAAGAAAAGGGAGAAAGAGAGTCTCTAAAGCTTGGGCTTTGGTTTGAAATTCTTGATTTCAAGGTAGGGGTTTTCTCTCACTCTTGTTCATTGAGGCTAGGGCTATATATATATATGTGTGTGTGTGTGTGTATGTGTGTATATGTATCTTTTGACTTAAAATCCTAGATGTATGTTAGGAAACCTTTGATTCTTGATGTCTATGCAAATATTATCATGTTTTAAACAATGTTATAGTTGGGTAACTACTAAATCTCTTGTTTTTGCTCTCAATCCTAGTTTTTGAGAAATATGGATTTTCCTCTCTATATTCACTCAATCTTGGTTTTGAAAACTCTAGTGCTTGGTGTTGGGAATTAAAATAATATTGTGAATGATCTCTCGTATGTGTTTTCTTAAATTACTCTATCGAAATATCACTTGTGAGAATTGTGGATTTAGGGAAATTGTGATAAATTGGGGGATTTGTGGAATTGTTTGTTATTTGAGAAAATTGTTGGTATGGTATTTCTTGTATGGTGTTTGGATGAACATGAGTGAGAGGTTCCTTGTAAGGATGCTCATTCCTTCTCAAGAGGTTCCTTGTAAGGATGCTTGAGAAACAAAACATTGAGGGTGAGAGGTTCCTTGTAAGGATGCTCATACCAAAGAAACAAAACATTGAGAGTGAGAGGTTCCTTGTAAGGATACTCATACCAAAGAAACAAGACCTTGAGGGTGAGAGGTTCCTTGTAAGGATACTCATGCCAAAAAGGACAATATTATATCCGATGTGGGTTATTGGTTTACTTTTGGAAATTGTATGGCTCATGGTTGGTAATTGGTTTCACCTCTCCGTTTAACTTTATTGTTGTTCGTAAACTTGAGATCTGTTTAAAATGTCCAGGTTTTACTTCAAAAATTACATATGCTATTTGTAAAATGAGACCGACCGTTTTTCTATGTTTTTCTAAAACCTTGTTCAAGTTTGGGAGGAATGTTGCTACAGAGTCTAGTGCTCACCCCCTACAAACAACATATTTCAGGTCTTGTCTAGAGGAGGAGCTCGGAACTGACGAGTCGGGACATTGGAAAGCTCCCATAGAAGGGAACGTAGATCCCGAGGGAGATGCTTAGTGTTCTATTTTCTTTTGTGATAAACTAGGAAGTTCCTTTTGAGGCAATGTAAAGTCTAACATTATTTTTATGTTTCCGCTGCCAAGTGTAGTTTAATTCTTTTGGGATGTAGATGTCATTGTTTGACATATTCTTTTGGATAATGTTGTAAGTATTTTTATGAATCAATGGACCCGGTGTGGTCAATGTAGTATAATTGCACAGGTTGTGTTTTGGGTAGAGCTCCCCGAACAAAGGAGACTCTGCCCAAATTTTGTTAAATTAAGGACCCCCTGTTATTTATGGGTTTTTATTAGTTGCTCTCATGATATAAATGGTTTTAGAATGTAATGCCGTCCAGGGTGGTATTTGGGGCGTTACAAAACAAGTATTAGAAGGAATGGATTGACAAAATACTAAACAAAAGCATGAACTATTTGTAGATAAAATTTTATGAGTTAATAATACTTTTGGTCTTTAAAGTATGCATTTTTTATCAGTTTAATCTTCATTATATCAATTTTATTAATTTGGTCTCTAAAATATTCAATTCGTGTCATTTTTGTCTCTATTTATTCAATCTGTCAAGTTTTTTAACGGAAGTGATTACGTATCATTTTTTTAGACGGTATCACGTGACCAACATGTGATTATTCCGTCAAAAATTTAACGGTCCGTCTATGTAAGGACTAAAATGACACGAATTGAATATTTTAAGTACCAAATTGATAAAATTGATACAATAAATATTAAACTGATAAAAAATACATACAATGACCAAAAATATTATTAACCCAAATTTTATGTCAAAGCACACAGGCAACTGGCTTTCTTGGTTTTGACTTATCTCTTTAGCATTTAATTAGAGAATTAAACAATTAATTAAGGTATAGGTGCTTCTTGGAACGTAGGTGTAGATTAGTGGAGTTATTTAATATTAGAGAATGTGTTAATTAAATTATCTGACATTAAAAGTCGTGCAGAAAATATGATATTTTTTAACAAAAAAAATAAGATGAATTAATTTTGTACCATTAAATTAAAGTAGATAAAAATTAAATTAATTTTGACATTTATTATATTTTTATAAGTTGAGAATTTAACTTGTTAGTTGTTATATATTAGATAAATATATATATTGTAATTTATTACACGTACTACATTTAGGCGTACGTACGTACATGCATGAGAATTTCTGATGAAACCGAAGCACGTGTCTGCAATTGCATGGATTGAAAACTCTCTTTTTTACATAATACAGCTAAAACATGACAGCTTGTGTAGGGCTCTTTTATATTCTATTAAAACAATGGTTTTTGTTACTTTTTCAGCTATCGAACTGTTTAGTGCTATGCTGCTCAAAAAAAACTGTTTAGTGCTATAAATATATACGAAGGAGGGAAGTGATATTGCTGTGCAACACTACAAAAACAGCAACATCATACTTGTAAAGTAAAGAGAATGACTTGTAAAGAAAATGATTGAATCCAAAATAATTTCATTAAATTCATGGATTTAGTGATAAGCCTAAGTTCTGGAAGATCATGCTTAATATATATATATATATATATATATATATATATATATATATATATATATATAATTAACTATGAATACTATCAAACGATATTTCGCCGCCTCATGCAAATAATGAAAAGATCATCTTTAAGGCTAAATTATTGGATCTGTCTCTAAGCATATTAATTTGGTGATTCAAAATATGACATAATTCGTCAATATTACGATACGAAATTAAAGAATTTTTGTCTTCTTTAAGCCACCACCCATTTCGTAAACTATTGTACCCGACACGACACGACACAACTAACAAACGAATCGGGTACAAGTGAAGTTAATAAAAAAAATCCATGACATAACTCGTTTATATATTAGTTATACACTATTCATATACGACACAAACTTGATATATGATACGATTTGTGAAACACAAATTAATAAACGAGCTGAGTATGAGTGAAGTACTTTTTAACACGAACCCGCTAAAATCGAACACGAACATATCTCATCCAACACAATTGACAGACCTAATATTAACTACCCTCTCCCTTTTACTATGTGAGTGAAAAATTGGGCAAGTGTGCTCTTTCAAGAATGGATCAAATTTTTATTGTATTTTTAATTTTACTATGTGTGGAAGGATGTTTTATTGTATGATGAAGTTTGAATTTGAATTTAGGAATTATGTGAAAATTGTGCTTTAAACTCACTAAGCGTGTGATTTTGATCACCCCTCCACGGTTCTTTGTTTTCAGGACTAACGAGATGTTGAAGGTGGTCCACTGGGCGGTTTAGTTTGATGTAGAGGAGTTGTTGTTTAAATGTACAAAATGATATGTAACATAATTGTATATAGTATTTTGTTGTTTTATCTAGAATGTAAAGGGTATGGTGCCCTAGTTTGTTGTAATCCTATGTTTGTAAATATCGATTTTAATGTTAAGGGAAAATAGTTTATTTTTGATTTTATTTCAATAAATGATACAATAGATCATTAATTTTGGTTGTAAAATTTTAAATATTGTCATTCTATCTTTAATTGAAGTATTTTTTGTCTAAGTATAACATTTTAAACTTAAGGGATCTAAGTATTATATGCGTACAAACTTTAGAGGGTGTAGGTATAATTTATTAACGAATATATTTACAGCAGGGGTTTAAGTGTTACGCGTACAAACTTTAGGGGGTCTATGTTTAATATTTCAAATGTAAGGGAATCTGAGTGATTAAGTGACAAACTTCATGAGGTCAGAATGTAATTCTCCCTAATTATATAAAAAAAAACCATGAAAACGTTGGTTTAACTAACGTTTTTAAGAAATTAAAGACAACTTTTTTAAAAAGACGTTGGTCAGACCAACGTTTATGTGATTTTTTTAAAAAATAAAAATTTTCCTAAAACGTTGGTTAAAGTGACGTCATTAGAAAAACGTTATTCCAAATGACGTCTTTTTGGTATAAAAACGGCATTCCAACTGACGTTTTTAAAAATATTTGGGTTTGAGAAATAATTTGAAAACGGCTCTCTTTTAGGTATAAGTTTAAAAAAAGTATAGGTTAGGGTAAAAGCTCGAGAAAAGACAATTGTTGAAATCAGGTACAATGCAAATAATGTTTGAGCTCACAAATTTTGTTGAAGGGTGGGGAAGCCATTGATTATTCTATGATGCCTTAAATGGTTTATGATTCCAACCATACACACCAAGTTTGAAGTCATAACGGATCAACTTGGAAGTATGTATGAATGGTTTTCTACAAACTGCGGCACACACCTGGTTTTTGTTTGGCCCATAGAAATGGATATTTGACACATAAGATGTATGCATGGATGAGATAGATTACATGGTCTTGTTTCATCTCTCCAACATTGGTGTTAAATTCCTACAAAATCATATCTTTCAAACCTATTACCTAAATGACCAAAAAAAAAACACTTATAACCTAGTTTGATCTCTATCAATCAAGGATGTCGAGAGAGTTGAACTGAGTTCATAGTGACTTCAACATTTTTCATTATTTACAAAGCGACTCGACTCATGGCAGTACATATTTGTGTTGAATATACACATTCACAAGATGATTCCGGTCATCCAAATATGGTGGATGTGGATGTACTTGGCCATACAGGTCCAGTAACATATATATCAGACAATATTGATTGATTTTGTTATAGACACAATCAATTCTACAAAAGACTATGCCTTTTGCACTTGGTGAATTGCAAAAGGGAGGAGAGAGAATCTTTTCTTAGGTCATAATCATTTCCTATATGTTGCACTTATTTTCAACACGTATAAGTTTTATCGAGCCGATCCGTCCTAATAACTCATGTGGAAAGAGTTCATACTCAATATCTAAAAATCACAAATTTGACTTTTACGAGAGTTGTGATTTATTCGATACATGTGATTCGAAAATAATTATATACATCCAAAATTTACGGTGAAATGACTCTCGATTATCGAGAGGGAGAAAAAAACATCCAATGAAGTTTGGGTGCTGTGGATTTAGCTAGGTAGGATTCTAATGTCACTTTGTGGGTGTGGTGGGAGTATTCTCTATTCTCTTCACCCACACAAAACAAATTAATTTAAATGTTAGCTGGAATCAAGTATCTTGAAAGGAATGCCACCAAAACAATTCAATTCAAAAAGATTCACAATAGACTCTCATAGGCCAACTTTACTAGCACAGCCAAATTTGTCTAGAAATAATATATATAAGTGGTACTTTTTATAGGTGGTCACCAGCAACTATGTAATAAAATAATATATTTAAACTAAAATTGGTGAAATAAAATAATTCAATAATACATTAGCCACACTAGATTCAACTAATCTTGCAAAGTTACATGTCATCTTAGTTGCATATGATTAGGTTACCACTCATCTAGTATACTTTATTGCATGTAAAGAGAGAGCCAATGGAGAACCTCAAAATAATAACATAGGAGCGAAATTCCTGTTAATACATTTTTTTTTCTCGATTTTTCTTCTTGGAGAATCATTTACTGTAAATTTAGGTAGGGAATTATGCTATAGCGATATAATTTGGGGATTTAATTAGGGAACTAATTCATTATAACTAAAGTTCGATGAAATCCATTTTCATAATCTATTAAACTAGTATAAAAACACATGCTCATAATTAGTTGCAAGATTTTCATAATTAATCTATTAAACTTCTCTGCTAGTTGTTAACATTAAATTAATATTTTATTTCCCAATTGCAAACCTAGCTAGGAGGTTGGGAGGCTTGATTAAGCTAATTAATTTCCTGTTTTATAAGGTTAAATCTAGTCTTAACAGCTACTAATGTTAAGAATCCAGCATGTACACACTGTACTTGGACATGTTGACCCGTCTGAAAGCCAACAACTTCAACAGCCCCCCTCCTCCTCTCCCCAAAACATACACAACAGTTAGTCTCAACTCTCAAGTCTGAAGCACACAAGTGACTCAAAGGATCATATACAGTGTACTTGAAGCATCCAATCCACCTACACCTCCAACAAATAAGAACCATGAGTTAGAAATTGGAAGACTGTGTCACACATTGTTTATATATATGCACTGATGTGTGCGCGCGCACAGATATATATATATATATATATATATATATATATATATATATATATATATATATATATATTAGTAATGCACCACGTGCATTACACGTGAATACTTTTCGTGCACAAAAATTAAGGAAACATATTAGATATATATATATCTGCATTAAATATCATCTCAAACTTATTAAACTTAATTTTTCATTATTCATATTCTATTATAAGACTATGAAAACTCTATATGTTTCTAAAATTCTTTGTTTTAACTATAAAAAAAAAAAAAAAAGTAGTTAAAATTCTATTTGTTTTAGAGTTTTGTGATTGAGATTAATTTTTTAGTGATGTTTGAGAAATTAAATTTTTTGAAGGGGTTTTTCGCACTTTGCACCCCGAAAGATGCCTTGGTTTTCACTTTGCATTTTGAAAGATTATTTTTTCCACATTACACCCTGCATGTCTTAAATTGGTTCCAATGCAGTATCAAATTTATTTTTATTTTTTTTGGTAACGAGAAAAATTCCTGGTCTGTCCCCGATGAGTAGAGGCGTGTTTATGTCGTTCAAGTTCGTGAGTCCAAGTAAAACCAAGGGCAAACCGTGAGTGCATGAACTAATCCTTCAACTCATACACCAGTTAAATTAGAAAACTTGAATCCATACATAACCACGCGTTTTATAGCCCAAAAAACATGAGTCTAAACCTCAGAAAAACAAAATCTGCACAAAATACTCCCTCCGTTCCTAAATATCTGTCGTTTAAGGTTTTTGCACAGGGATTAAGGAAGCTATTAAATAGCTCTAATATGAGTAAAAAATAATTGCACAAGACTAAAATACCCTTATTCAATACGTATTGGGAATGAAATGAATATGAAAGACACTTAGTCTACACCTAATTTAATGCATTGAAAAGTTAAGGGTAAATTTGGAAGAAAAAATATTAAATGTGCTTTGGTATCATGAAACGACAGATATTATGGAATAAACAAAAATAGAAAAAACGACAGATATTTAGGAACGGAAGGAGTAAGAGATATTATTAGACTAAATAGCCGTCGATAAATAAAAAAAAAAAAAATTACCAATGTACACTATTTACTTCAAAAAGGTAAAGCATCGCCGAAATTGAGCAAAAACAAAATGGTCGGTCCCACAAAAACGTAGCCAATCTGTCCAACATAGGTAGAAGAACACCTCGAGAAGGGCAAGCAAACAGAATCCAAAAACCATTAAAAGCCGAAAGCTGGTCTTTAAAGAATCAGGGGCGGCTCAGCTATATTTAAAAAAAAAATTAGACTTTAGGCCAAATTTTTAGAAGACTATAATTTTAAGTATATTACTAACTCAGAAAAAAAATTAAATTCATTAAATTTTAAATCTTAAATCTTAAATCTTAAAAAAAAGGCCCCAAAAAATTAAATATAATCAAAATTTTTATTGTAATAATTTGGGTTCATGATCAAATCCATAACATTAGAAACCTAAAAATAAAA
This sequence comes from Ilex aquifolium, assembly GCA_951799425.1. NCBI lineage: Eukaryota > Viridiplantae > Streptophyta > Magnoliopsida > Aquifoliales > Aquifoliaceae > Ilex > Ilex aquifolium. The sequence continues at coordinate 8,415,054 of OX637392.1, forward strand.
AGTACTCAAAAGTCAACTCAAATTTATCCATATTTATTCTCTCTCTGTGTGTAAAAATAAGTAAAAAAATATATAAAAAAAATTAAAATTAAACTCTCTCCGGTAAAAAACAGAAACAAAAATTAAAACATTTTTCTCGGTAACTCTAACACATCATTTTTCTGTCTCTCTCACATAATAAATTTAAAATAAATTAATTTTTAAAAAAATTAATATTAAAAATAAAAAAGACTTGATATAGTGTTGTCACTTGACGTCTCAAATTACTTTGCGCCACCCTATAAAGAAGGGTTGGCCTGGGCAAGAACAGAGAGAATCGGTGCTTGATAATCAACAACAAAAAAAAAAAAAAAAAAAAAACAGAGTCGGTGATTGACAGTCAATAACCAAAACTGTGGGTTCTTAGAGATGAGACGACCATGGTGGGATTTGAGAGTGGGGACAATTAAAAATGAAATTTTATCCGATTGGTATTTTAAAGTTGAATTATAATTCAGATCAATTGAAATTCGATTTGTTAACATGTTTAATACCGACCAAAAATTTCAAAAAATTACAAGAATTAAATATTCCAAAATATTCGCATTTTAAAGAATTTAAACTAATTATACAAGAATTTAGCATATTGCATAGATACAATACAAATGTCTTACCCTCCAAAGTGGCATCTTGATATCATTAGCTTTTGGTTTAATATGATGTCAATAGTAATAGTAATTTTCTAGTTTTTCAATTCTCGATTATAAGCATACCATATAATCAATATATCTAATTAATGGATAATTATGTGCACGAGATTCATATTATAATCACAAATTTAACACCGAGTTGAATGATTGCGAGTAAACAAAGACGAGTTGTAAACGCAGATATTTTGATTTCAAATTTTGATCACTCTTTGGGATCAGATTATGAGGGATTTATTCTTCATAAATATTTTTATCCCCGCGTGTGGATAGTCTTTCTTTGATCGAATTAGAAAAGAGATTAATTAATGTGCACGTAAATTAGTCCAAAAATTCTTGATCATTAAAAAAAAAAAGAAGGAATAAAAAAACAAGGGGTGTGTAGAGATGAGCCGACGAGGATGGATATGATAATTGATAGGGGGTTTGAGAGTGGGGACTGTCCAACTGTATGTGCATGGACTTCTACACTCTATTTCTATGGCTTCTGTCTGTTTTTGGCATTTTAGTTTTGTGAGGAAAGAGGGCTTTCAAATATGTTTGACTGGCTGTGGTGGATGGTTCGTACAGGTGAGTGATCTTAATGTTGTACCTGGTCATAACTACTCCTTTTCATTTTTAAATCACTTGAATCTTTGGGTCCCATTTGGTCCTTGGTCACGCTCCGAATCCGATTCTTCTTCGGTCCCCTGCCTAAATTACTTTCAATCAATATAGAATACTAATTGAATACTTAAAGATTTACAATAATACCACAATTCGAAGAATGAATACCAAAATAACATAAAGTGCATACTTTAGGAATTATTATTGTTATTTGCCCCAACATCTCTAAAGTATACATCTAGGAATAAGGTATAGGGAGCAAATCATCTATTTAAGTATATAGGAGCGTGTAATTGTGTAACTTCAAAAAAAAATGGTAATGAAAGCTATATAGTTGAAAGGGGTTTTTCAAATCTTATAGGAAATAAGTTGTTCTCTCTGATCCATCGTTGACATCTTTATTATCACAAAAAATAAATTCAATCATAGAAAAAATGTTATGTATTACCACTTCCACTTTTGTGTTGTTATCATGCATCAATCCTGGCAAGGACTTTAGGTTAAAACTTTGAATAATGTTAGAAAGATTGAAAAATGAGATATAAAATATAGATATATTAGTTATTGTCCGTGGTTGAAGACACGAAATAATAAAAAAGATTGTCAATTATAAATGTATTTATATTCACACGCCCAAAATCAAATCACAAATATAGAGAATAAAGAAATAAATTTAAATACTGGTTGTAGTGGGAGTGAGCGGTGGTAGTGGTTGTGGGCGACAGTAGTGGAGGTGGGAGATGGTGATAGTTGTGATGGGTGACGACAACGGCCGTCGCAATGGTGACAGTCGTGAGTGGCAATGGTGATGGTTGTGGTGGTTTTTGGGTGACAATGGTTATAACGGCAATTATGAGTGACAACGGTGGTAGTGGTGGGTATGGGTAGTGGTGGGCGACAGTGGTGATGGTGGTGGGCGATGACGAGTGCTTATGGGCGACGATGGTGGTGGGTGACAACGCGTGGTGGTGTGTTATGGTAGTAGGTGGCAGTGGATGGTGGTGGTTGTGGGCGACAGTGGTGGTGGGATGATGGTAGTAGTGATAATAAATATAAAAATAAAATGATGATGACGGTGAGTGGTAATGGTGGGTGATTGTGGTAGAAATCGATAGTGGGTGGCGACGATAACGGTGGTGGTGGTGGTTGTGGTAGAGGTGGTGGTGGCGACGATGGCAGTGGTGATGGTAATGGGGTGACGGTAGCAGTGGTGGTGGTGAAGTGTTTTGTAGATAAATAATTTTAAAGAAATAGAAGTTTTTTTTTTTTTTTTAATTTTACTTACTTACTTATTTAAATGGTAAAACTACTTTTGACTTATTTGGAAATATTTAAAATAAGTTGTTTCAAACATTACCTTTTTTTTTTAGAGTGCTTATGATAAATCATAAGTCACTACTTTTTTAAAAATCATCTCAAACACACTTTTAGTGGACTTTTTTTCACTATTAATTTGAATAATTAATATTAATCGTCAGATTAACTTTAAAATAAAATTTAAAAATCTTAATTACAAAAACTAAAAATTAATTTTTATGTTATATTTTATTATATAAATAATACTTAAATGATGATCGACTCTTTAAACATCACATCATTTAGGTAGTGCTTGGTAATCATATGTTTGTGTTTTTTTTTGTTTTTTTTTTCATTTTTTGCTAAAAAAAAAAAACAAAACCACGTTTGGATAGTGTTTTTATTTTTTTTTTGGGTTGGTCTGTTTTGTAAACAACCCCAAATTTTAAAAACATCAAAAGATGTGCTTTTAAAAACACGGAAAAATATAAACACACGCGCCCTTTAAACCATTTAATGAGGTCAAGCCATCGAACTCCGTTAATAGCAAAAAAAAGGGGTTTTTTCATTCCAACTATAAAAGCATTGCTTATCCCTTTTTTCTCACTTTCTCGTTTATCTCTCTGACTCTCTCGTTCATCTCTCTCACGAGGCAGCGTCAAAGAGCTACGAAGGAGCACAAAGAGCCAGCACTCTCTCTATATCTCTCTTTCTCTCGCCCTTGATTGATGGGTTCTGCTGGGGATTTTCATGGTTTGGTTTTGTGGGTGGTGGTGGGGGTGGGGTTTCGGTGGTGGTGGGGGTGGGTTTCCGTTGGTTTCAGTGGTGGTGGTGGGGATTCGGTGTTGGTGGGGGTGGATTGGGGGTGGGTTTCGGTTGGTTTCAGCGGTGGGGGTGGGTTGGGGGTTGGGTGGTGGTTTTGGCTGGTCAGTGGGGTTGGTTGGTGGGGTTTGAGTGGGAAATTTTTGGTATAATACCAAACATGTTTTTTATTTTTTATTTCACAATTTTTAAAATATAAATAACTACCAAACATGCTTCATATTTTTAATTTTTATCACAAACAAAACAAAACTTAGTTCTATTTTTTTTATAAAAAAAAACATAAAAACGAAAACGTTACCAAACGCACCCTAAACAAAACTTTGCTTTTTATCTCGTTTTGGCTCAGACTAACATACCCCTAAACTGCAAACCTCTCTCTCTTAATCGCACACACACACAGTGACATACACACGTGGATAGCACTATTGATATTGTACTGAAAGTAACTACTTTTAATATTGACAAGTTAAAACTTTTAGAAAAGTTAAAATTGATTGGAGTTATTCATGAACTTAATCTTTAAAAAAGTATAACTTAATTTTTAAAAATTATAATTTTTATATTCGGTCATAATATTTTAACATCGGTTATATATTTTGTATTTATAACTTCTACTATAAAATATTATAATTTTGTTTGGCGTATTTTCAAAATACAGGCATGTCAAAGTTTGACTGGACTTAAGATCCAAACATGTATGATCTTATCTACTCGAGTCAGTGTGAGGTTCTTAAATTGTTGTTCAGGCAATTGTAACAAAGCGTAAAGTTATCTCTAAACTCTTTTCTATGCCTTAAGGATCAAGGACTCGAGCAATTTTTTAACTTCTAACGTAATGATCAGAAACATAGAAAAACAACTGGAATATAAAGTAACAGAGAAACCAAACTTGATAAATGAAAATATTACTGTACTTAACATTAAATGGAAAAGTAAGAATCACCAGAGTGATGGATTATAGGTTAAAAGTAAAATTGTTGGGAAATAAACTAAGTATAAAAGAGACTGGCTCTGTATAGAGTTGTTGTGTTGATCGAGTATCTTTTTCTGATAGTCTTGCCTTCGTTATTTATAAGAAATGATCTCTAACAGAACTGTCTATAACTGGCAGTTCATGATGTCACATTTACTTGTTTTTAAAATTCTTAAAGTTCTACTTCCTTAATTGTCCTGTCAATGTCGGATTCTCACGGATCCCTTTATAGCCGTTGAATTATTTCTACGAGTTACACTTAAATTTTATTATTTTGAGTGTAAATAAATTTAACCTTCAAAAAATAAAAAATAAAAAAATAGTATAATACCAACGAGTCTCTTATAAACGCGTACATTACGCGTCATTGACGACGTGAGTATTTGTCATCATATGTTGTGTCTGTTAACTGTTAAGCTGCCCCATTGTTGGACTGTACGGCCACCAAGTCGTCGGCGTCGTCCTTCTCTGACCACCCACGCTTATTATCTCTGTGGCCCTCCCTGTCACGGGTCCATGCTGGGTTGAATTGAATCTTCTTTTAATGTCTAAAGTTTCTTCCATCTACCTGTCTCTTTCACAATGTCTCTACACAATTCATTTTTAGTGAAATACCGACATATGAGTGTGTGCGCGTCTTTGTGTGCATGCACGAATACTAAATTCCTTGGTCGTAAACAGCGGCGGAGCCACTCAAAGGACTAGGGTAGGCATGTATACACATTCAATTTTTTTTATTTTACCATTATGTATTTTATATTTTTAGGTATATCTAATTACATCAATTCTATTATTTCTTTAAAAAATATTATTGAAACCTAATTTAATAATTTAATTTAAGGATCTAATTCAATATAATTCTTATGTCTAATATACTATATTATTTTAGTTTGGGACGTGTATTAACACCTAGTCCATCAAATATCATGTATGATTGTAAGAGATTATATAAAAATACTAGTTATTGTCTGTGTCTGAAGGCACAGTGTAATAAAAAATGGTAAACAATAAACATATTTGTATTCATATCAAAAATCAAATCACAAATATAGAGAAGAGATAAAGATATTTAAGCATCGGTTTGTAGTGGGGGTGAGAGGTGGTGGGCGGCAGTGGTGGGGGCGGTGGTGATGGTGGTGACGGCGACGACGACAGTGGCGGCGGTGATGGTGGTGGTGGCGACGGTGGTGGTGGTGGTGGTGGCGATGGTGGTGGTGGTGGCTGCGACGGTGGTGGCGGTGGCGGCGGTGGTGGTGGTGGTAGAGGTAGTGGTAGGGCGGTTTCATACACTATTTTTTTTTTTAAAGTACTTATAAGAAATAATTTCTAAAAGTACTTTTAAAAAGTCACTCCAAACACACCCTTAGTGACCCTATTTTTTCTATTAAATTTAGGGTATTAATATTAGCCGTCAGATTAACTTTAAAGTAAAATTTAAAGCGATCTCAACTGCGAATAGCAAAAGTCATTTTGTTTATCTTTTGAGATTTGAATTGTAAGCTACTTTATTATATAGATATCATTAGTGTTGGTGGGTAACTCATATCCACCGAGTCCAAAAGTCAACGAACACACTCTCTAATGTCAGATAACTTTACTAATTCACAATTATCTCTCTCTTAGTTTATTTATATTTACTTTAATTTTAAATTACATAATAAAAGAAAAAAATAAATTTTTATTTAAAATATAAATGTTACATGATCAATAATCGATTTTTAATAATTACAAATATTTTTAGATGAATTATTACTAGTATATATCTATATCTCATATTCATATACATATTTTTCTTAAGTCATCTCTAGTGTCTACTCATCATGACCAGGATGTTAATGCTTATGCAACAAGTATGGACGTGTAGGAACCCTAAGGAACATTGCCACCAGGGGGTTGACTCAACAAGCACACACACTGCTTAATGTTGTTACATGTGTTTAATTAATGACGTATTGTGTGTATTTATGCTCATCACTTAGCTCTCTAACCCTCTTTTTTGTGCCTATACGGCCACAAAGCCAGCCTTGTATTTGTCTGACCACCTGACCTCTTCTTCTTTGATCTCTTGAGGATGCTAAAAGATATTTGATTTGATGAGTTTGATGGACAAGAAGAAAAAAAACAACTGAAATTTTTGAAAAATCAGGTTACTAATGTGTATTTATCAAAAGCGAGGATCCATTAATTTACGACTCATTTTGTTATGGTATCTCCAATCATGTCAAGCTATTATTTTTGAGAAAAAATTGTATTTATCAAAAAAATAAGGCAGCATTGTGACATTATCAAAAACTAATTTTTATAATGTAAAAACTATTTTTTGTATTTTATGATCCAAACTAATTTGTTACTATAGGAAAGTCAATTTGCATATTTCTAATAAAAATGTCATTAATCATGAGTTATTGAATAATTCTAGTGAATAAAATTGAAAACCAGTAAATGGTAATGAAAAATTACCTTTAATCCTATGCTCAAAGTGGTATGGCTAAATTATTTTACTTGTTTATTTATTTGTAAATTGCCATTTAAAGTTTGGATTTAAAAGTCGCTTGATACAAATTAAACTTAATACTGTTAATAGTATGCTCTAAGACCAATCATATAAATAATGTTCTGGAATTGTACTAACAACAACATTCATTATTTAATTAAATAAAAAGGTAAGTTTATTTAACATATAGAGTATAAGTTAAGAAAATAGTTTATCAATGTATTGAGAAAAGGAAACCTATACATTTTTAGTATTTAACTCTTAAATTTTCCTAATCATAAGATTATTATATGGGCAATATGTAATCCAGGTAGACTAGCATATACTATATTTACTCATATTTGATATGAGATAACTCGTCTAAGTCACTAGTGTAGAAACTCTGACGCAAGTATGTGGGTGCTTGTTAGAGAACAAATACACTAAACGTGACCATTGACTAACGTAAAATTTTTTATATGGAGTTTTATATATCTGTCAATGTTAAATCCTAAAATTACAGTTATGCAACTGAACCTTAGACTTGAGACACCATGGTTGTCTTATGCATGGACTTCTATGCTTTAACTATACAATATATTCATATACCATTTAACTTGGATATGTATTGTTGGACATAGTTAAACATGAATTGAGACTTATGAGTGTACAACATGGAATCTATCGCCCTTATTAAATAAAGAGAAAATGTCATATGTGGTCTTTTAGAATATGAATTAAGGAATCATTGGCCAAGGCAGAATGACAATTAGCTAAAAGAGTTTCTAATTGATCATTAAGAGTCATAGTTCTAAGATTGAACACATAAGGTTGAGTTATGGGTTTGACAGTAATTTCATACCCTAATAATTCAATTGGGGAATAGTGTAATAGAAGAATTGAATGCATGACAACTGTAGACTGAATGTGTTCTTTACCTACTTCGTGCTATCCAAAACTTGATCATGATATGTTGCTAGGTGTCCCTCATGATTAGTAGAAATTTAAAGAATAAAATTAATATAAATATATTAATTGTTCTTTATACAAGGAGAATTAGAACAGTTCTAATTCAAGTTAAATTAGAAAAAATTCTAATTTGAGATGCTACTTGTAGTTAGTATCGAATGCCTACAACCGAGTATGCTTGAACCTATAAAGTCACACAATAGAATTGATTGGAAACTAAAGGATAAAAGAAGAGAAAAATCAATTAAAAGTTAATTGTGGTGAAAACCTAATTAAGAATTAATTATGGATTTGATTACAATTAATGGTTAATAAAAGAGTTATATGTAATTATGAGATAATTGCAACTAGACCAAAACTAGGAATAAAGTTTTCTACCACTCTATTTTTTTTTTTTTTTAAGAAAAGAGGAATTTTATTTAATGAAATCCAAAGATTACAAGAATCAAAAATAGTAACTGTTAAGCAAAACAGTAACTGTTTTAACAAACAAAACTAGTAAACTGTACAAAAAAAACAGAAAAAATTTTGTTATCAGAAAAAATCTTGTATAGCAACTATTTTTTTTGGCCCTGCAGCTCCCCTGTCTGATCAAAATATTGCAGCTTCAACTCTGCAATCCATCAGACTGTAAAAACAGCAGCTCAAAACACTGCATCACCATCCCACTCATCAGACTGCAACATCACAACCCAGAAGCTTCATAAAAGCAGCTAATAAATTTGTGAACACTTTCAACAGAGCAAAATAAGAACTGATCCCCAGTTTGTATCCTCAAAATTCATGAATTGGTTGTAATCCTTCAAGAGAACCTAAACCAATTCTACTTGCATTAAAAGTCATATTTAAGCCTTGTCATCAAACACTTTAAAAAAAAAGTAGTATTTAGATCAACTTATTTGAATTACTTCCAAATAAGTTAAAAGTAGTTTTAACACTTAAATAAGTAAGTAAAAATAAAAAAAAATTTAATTTTTACTTCTTTAAAATCACTTCTCTACAAAACAATTCACCACCACTATCGCCATCGCCATCGCCATCACCACCACTACCCTCGTCACCCACCACCGATTGCTACCGTCGCCGCCATCACCTACCATCACCATCATCTCATTCTTATATTTATTATCATTATCACCATCATCCCACCACCACTGTCACCCATTACCACCACCCACCACCACCATCATTTCCCACCGCCACCACCCACCACAACTAACTACCACCCGCCGTCACTCACCATCGCTATCACCCACCCCCACCATACCTACCATTACTACCTGTCATCGTCTACCACCATTGTCATCCACCACCACTACACCTACCATCAACATCGTCGCCCACAAGCACCCGTTGTCGCTCATCATCATCGTCACTACCCACCACTGCCACCGTCATTCGTCCCATCATTACCACGCCAACCACCATCACCGTCGCCCACCACCACTACCACCACCGTCACCCATGACTGTCACTACCACCATCGTCACCCAAAACCCTCAACCACAATCACTGTTGCCACTCATGGCTGTCATCACTACCACGGTCGTCGCCACCCACTACCACCATTCACTCCCACTACAACCGGTGATTAAATTCATTTCTCTTTTCTATGTTTGTAATTTGATTTTGGGTGTGAATACAAATATGTTTATATTTGACATTTTTTTTTACGTATGGGAAATAACTAGTACCTTTATATAGGAAGTGAAGATAACAACTCTCTCTTACTAACATAAGAAAAATGTATCCATCATTCTCTCTCTCTCTACTAGTTTATCAAATGTTGATGTAGATCCTTCAAGTCGTGTGGATACCGATAAAGGCCAAATCATTGTAAGGCTTGGGGTAAAGATCAAATTAAGATTTTAAGATTCAAATTTTTTGAGAAAACTTGAAAATTGTTAAAAGCACACTTCAAGGGGTAACCCTTAATCTTCTCTATAGATTTAAGGTTTCTCGGTTTATATTAAACATGAATAGATCTTGGAATGATGAATCTAATTATATTTTTTTAAATTTCGCTACGTTTATTATATGATTCTTTGTAAATACAAAATAACTTAGTAAGAGATTAGAAAAAGTTGTCTCAAAGCTAACCCGTTTATCAGTGATGTGTTTTCATTTGACTAGAAAAGTCGCATTTAAAAATAGACTTACAAGAGGATAAAAAAGCTTAACGCAACTATAACCCGTTTCTGAAAGCGTATATAAGAATACATTCTATAAATAGAATGAAAAATTTGATAGACAATGACCAAGTGAAGAGAAGGTGACTTTCTTGTGGTTGTAATTGCAAGCACATTCAATTTTGGGAAACATTTGAAATAAAAAGTTTTTGACTTGTGGGATACTTCAATCTGGTGGTTCAAATGCAAAACAAACCTATTGCTATGAGTGAGTCAAAGTTTAGCTTTTCGGCTTCTATTGATCTAATCTCGATATATATATCTATATAATAAAGTAGCTTACAATTCAAATTTCAAAAGATAAACAAAATGACTTTTGTTTTTCGCGGTTCAGATCGCTTTAAATTTTTCTTTAAAATTAATCTAACTGCTAATATTAACACACTAAATTTAATAGGAAAAATAGGCCCCTAAGGGTGTGTTTGGAGTGACTTTTTAAAAGTACTTCTAGAAATTAATTTTCATAAAGACTTTAAAAAAAATTTGAAACCGCTCCACCACTGCCTCTACCACCACCGCCACCGCCGCCATCACCGTCACCACCACCCCCATCATCGTCGCCACTACCACCACCGTCGTCGTCGTCGCCGCCACCACCGCCGTCACCACCAACACCGCGTCGTCGCCGCCACCACTACCACCACCACCATCGCAGTCGTCGCCACCACCGCCGCCGCCACCATCACCATCACCACCACCGTCGCCGCTGCCACCACGATCATTGCCACCCACCACAACCATCATCATCTCCTACCACCACCACCTCTCATCCTCACTACAACCGATACTTAAATTCATTTATTTCTCCTCTATGTTTGTAATTTGATTTTGGATATGAATACAAATATGTTTATTGTTTACCATTTTTTATTACTCTGTGCCTTCAGGCACAGGCAATAACTAGTATAAAATAAAGTACAATACAATTCAAATCTTAAAAAATAAACAAAATGACTTTTGTTATTCGCGGTTAAGATCTTTTTCAATTTTACTTTAAAGTTAATCCAACGGCTAATATTAACACTCCAAATTTAATAGGGAAAATAGGTTTCTAAGGGTATATTTGATGTGACTTTTTAAAAGTATTTCTAGCATTTATAACTTTTCATAAGTACTTTAAAAAAAAAAAGTCATATTTGGAACTACCCCACCCCCACCCCCACCCCCACAGCCCCACCACCACCACTGTCACCCCACCACCACAACTACCCCCACCACCACTACCCCCACCGTCCCACCACCACTACGATTATCGCCACCACACCACCACCTTAGCTTCAACAACCACCACCACGATCACTATGCCACCACCACTATCACACCCACCGCCCATCCACCATCATCATCATTACCACAATTCCTATCGCGCCCATCAGTATCATCATCATCGCTGTCGCCACCCTACCACCACCACCACCGCCACCACCGCTGTCACTCTACTACCACCTCTTCTACAATAACTATCACCACTATCATCGTCGTCGCCACTACCACCCCACAACTATCCCACCACCACCATCCCATCACCATCTCCCACCACCACCATTGTCACCCAATATCACTACCACTGCTCACCTCAACTACAACCGGTATTCAAATTATTGTTTCTCTCCTCTATCTTTGTAATTTAATTTTGGGTGTAAATACAAATATATTTTTTGTTGATCATTTTTTTTATTACTTCGTACTTTCAGGCACGAGATATAACTAGTATATATATATATAGAAGCACACACACAAACCTAAGTGGGCAATATATATACAAGCACACACTTGTGTTGTGATATATACAAGTGTAAATAATTGAGGGCGGCTGAAATGTTATGAAAGAAAAAAATTAGAAGTTATTTGTCTGGTAGTTTGGATGACACGATTTTAATAATTAATATCTCGGGTTTTTTTAATTTTTAATCTTTCAAGGGATGTGCGTAATAAGTGTGGGTTATGAGTAATTGTACATTTCAAATGTATATAATATAATCATTAGTTGAAAAAATACGTGATTAGAACGAAATTCAATTATACAATAATTGTAGAAATTTTCATGAAAGGTACGAATAGCAAATTCATCCCCTATGTGCCAGTCTCACCCTTTTTGGAGCTAAAGGGGGCGTTATCTAACACCTCGGTCATAATCACTCATGCCAGTCACGGTCAACGAACCCCCCACACGCCATTTTTGGACACATAAACTCACATGTGCCACTCTCTCTCTCTCTTCACTTCCAAAACATGAGCTGGAGGGAGGTCTATTTTTGGACATTAGCAATGAACAATGCAAATTTTTGTTAAAATATTTGATAAAATACATAAAAATTTAATTATATAGTTAAATTAGATATTATTTCATATTTATTATAGTTAAATTGTTTGTATTGTGGATGAAGAAAAAAAATACATATATCGATTTTTTGACACCAGAGATAATATTGTATCAATAAAATTACCAATATTTATTAATATTGGGATTTTAGAAAAAAAAATAATATTTTTATATATCTTGTTAAGAGTAACATGACCATCTAAAAGTTTTACAAATATAGAGATTTTCATATGATATGTTAGAGATTAGTTTGTTATTTGAATATAAAGGGATATAATGATAATCTGTATATTTAAATATAAAATAATATGTTAGTCTTTATAATTTTTTATAAGGGTAAAATAATAAATCTAAAATTTTTCAAGTAAAATACTTTTATTAGTAGTATAAATATAAATATAAACTTACACGTGCCTCTCTCTCTCCACTTTCAAAAACATGAGCTGGAAGGAGATTCCGTGTGTGAGATTCAAGCTGTAATGGAAAGGACTCATTTTGCCTACTCTTACCTATATATACCCCTCTTTGTTCACTTCTCTTCACCTAAACAAAACCAACACCCCTCATTCTCAAGCACTCACACGAGCCACCCCAAATCCATTTTCTCCATAAATGTTGATGGGATTCGAAGCGTGGCGTTTACGTTTGAGTACCATTTCATGTAACATGGAATTGACATCAATGTTTTGCATATGTGCTCTCATTCTCTCCCTCTTTCTCCTCCATTCTCTGCTTAAATTCTTCGCCTCCGGCCACCGGAAACTGCCTCTTCCACCTGGCTCTATGGGGTGGCCATACATTGGCGAAACCTTTCAACTCTACTCTCAAAACCCAAATGTCTTCTTTGCCTCCAAAGTGAAAAAGTTAGTACTAATTCTTCTATCTTGTTTTCTTCGTTGTCAACTTTTTTCTTCATATTTTGTGATGGTTATTGAAAATGGGTGTTCTTGGGTTTGGCAGGTTTGGTTCTATATTCAAAACTCACATATTGGGCTGTCCTTGTGTGATGATTTCGAGCCCGGAGGCTGCAAAACTAGTGCTTGTGACAAAGGCTAATCTGTTCAAACCGACATTTCCGGCTAGTAAAGAGAGGATGATGGGCAAACAAGCAATTTTCTTTCACCAAGGAGAGTATCACACCAAGTTGAGGAAGCTAGTCCTGCGAGCATTCATGCCAGAAGGAATCAAAAACATCGTGTCCGATATCGAATCAAATGCTATCAACTCTCTGCAATCATGGGAGGGCCGGTTGATCACCACTTACCAAGAAATGAAGACAGTAAGTCACCCCAATTCTACTTTCAGTCACTCAAAACAGAGCAAACCAGAGGAAACAGAGTCCTCTGTTTTTATCTCTGTTCTCTATCCATGTTTCTCAAACCAGAGCAAAGAAGGGGAAAGAGTCCTCTCTCTCTCTCTCTCTCTCCTTAAGTTCCATTAAATGGTCAAATTTTTTTTCTTAGAACTTCAAATCAACTCCTAGGAGGTTACTGATTTGATGGCATAAATATATCAATTTTGCAGTACACATTCAATGTTGCATTACTTTCCATATTTGGAAAGGATGAAGTGCACTACAGAGAAGATCTCAAGAGATGCTACTACATTCTCGAGAAGGGGTACAATTCAATGCCCATTAACCTTCCTGGGACACTCTTCAACAAGTCCATGAAAGCAAGAAAGGAGCTAGCTCAAATCTTGGCCAAAATCATCTCACTTAAGAGGGAAATGAAACATGATCACAATGATTTGCTTGGAGCTTTCATGGGTGTCAAAGAAAGACTAACAGATGACCAAATTGCCGATAACATCATCGGTGTCATCTTCGCAGCCCGTGACACCACAGCCAGTGTCCTAACTTGGATCCTCAAGTACTTAGCTGAAAATCCAAGTGTCCTACAAGCTGTCACTGTAAGGACTCCGTTGCTAGTTCTTACCCTTCAAATAAATCTTAATTTCTTTTTATATTTTAGTTCAATTGATTACAACTATGTTCTGTTTTGTCACTTCACAGGAAGAACAAGAGGCCATAATGAGAGCAAAAGAGGAGTGTGGTGAAGAGAAGGTTCTGACTTGGGCAGATACCAAGAAAATGACATTAACTTCAAGGGTGATTCAAGAGACACTCAGAGTAGCTTCAATCTTATCTTTTACTTTCAGAGAAGCTGTGGAAGATGTTGAATTTGAAGGTTAGTTAACCCAAAACCAGACAAAATTATAGTTCATGTTTGGTTTACGTCTCAAAAATCAGTATTCGAAAACTGTTTTTGAAAAGAGTTTTAAAATACTGTTTTTTGTGTCGCAATTTCCCACGTCTTGAAACTCTTTTTTTTCTTATTTTGTTTTTATATTTAGGGTTTTAATGCTGGTATTTTATTATCTAAATTAATTTCAGGGTATCACATACCAAAAGGGTGGAAAGTATTGCCACTCTTTAGGAACATTCACCATAGCCCAGATCATTTTCCAGAGCCTGAGAAGTTTGATCCCTCAAGATTTGAGGTAAAATTCATAGGCTAATTTAGTATTTTTTTTTTTTTTTTTGATTGATTTATTTTTCATAACTCCCATGATCTGAAATGCAATCTTTTTTGTATAATGGAACAGTTAGCTCCAAAACCCAATACATTCATGCCATTTGGCAATGGGACCCACTCATGTCCAGGGAATGAGTTGGCAAAACTGGAGATTTTGGTTCTGGTACATCATCTGACCACAAAGTACAGGTTGGTTGAATCTCATCCCAAATAATAGACTTTTTTTTGGGTTTTATATCTATTTTTTTATTAAATATAAAGTGACACGTATAAAATTTTATTATTTAGATAAAAAAAAGATTTACGATCGAAATTTTTTTTTTGGTATCATACTAAAAGTGGATAGAGACTTATCTATCAACTTTTTGACAAGTGGTTAAAGGAAATTCCTAAAAATAGAATGTACAATGTAGTCTCCTCATAAGGCTTTGTTTATTTTCATGTGCAGATGGTCTATGGTGGGCTCACAGAATGGGATTCAGTATGGCCCTTTTGCTCTTCCCCAGAATGGTTTGCCTATCAGATTATCTACCAAGGCATAGAGACAGCTCCTGAAACAGTGGCGCTATATCACGACCAATATGTCTTAATGTCCTCTGAATTGACGGCTGATATCGCAATCTTAAATCATGTCAAAAAGCCATTCCCAAGTCAGATATATATATATATACAACGTTCTGAAAGAAGACAGGAGGATACTTTTAGAAAGAGGTTTCTACTCTATTAAGAAACAATGATGAAGAAATAAACTATCAGCACATACCAGTTTTACCATGAGAGAGAAACTGAATCTAACAGCTATCCAAGAAAAATAAAACTTGAGAGAGAGGAAAAAAAAAACAAGGGAAAGCAAACTGTACATACCAGAAATTCAGTCATACTTGGACATTATGGCCATGTTTGGTTATATTTTTTAAAATAGTTTTCTGTTCTGAGAAATAATAAAAAAAAAAAACTAAATATATTCTTCTCTCTCACTTTTTTATTGTATACTTAACAGTTAGCTGATACCGTCATTCATTTTTAACAAGACCTATCAACAAAACAAGCACAAAGTCAGGAAGAAAGAAATGCAATGTTATGGTAACATGGATATATGAAAAGTTCAATTTCCTGAGGAAAGGGAAGATGAGACCAGGCCGGCCCAACAGCATATTTAACACCCATTAAAAAAACAATAGTTACACCCATTAAAAAAATAGTTACACCCATTATAAAAATAGTTACATACATTAAAAAATAGTTACACCTATTAAAAAAATAATAGTTACAGCCATTAAAAAAATAGTTACACCCGTTAAAAAACAGTTACACCCATTATAAAAATAGTTACATACATTAAAAAACAGTTACACCCATTAAAAAACAGTTACACCCATTAAAAAAAAACAAAGTTCTTTTTTCCCTGCATCCCAACAACGAACAATACATAATATCTAACAAAACATTTACTGCATATATCCCACAAAACTACTCATTCAAAATTCAAAAAATTAATGATAAAAAATATGTAATCTTTACATATTTGTTTCCTAAAATATCTGTCAATGGCTGCCTAAAATCTCCCACATAACTGTTCATTCAAAATTCAAAAATTAAAAGATAACAAATATGTAATCTTTACATATTCATTTCCTAAATTAAGTGTCAATGATAGCTACATAAATTAATGAAGGGTGTTTAGGTAAAAATGATTTTAATTCATTTGAATTTTGTACCTAAACATAAAAAATTTTATAAAAATTGCACTTAATGGAATAAACAACTTACCCATACACTTTTGCTTAAATAAGTCTAAAAAATTATACCCATACCTAAAAAACCCTATTTAAAAAAACTTGGGCTTTAGGCCCCATTTCAAAGGAAGGCCACAAATTTTTAAAAACCATAAATAATCCATGTAAAAAAGGCCTTATAAAAATATAAACTCAATCAATCATTTAAGCCCATAGCCCAATCCAAATATTAAATAGTGAAAATTGAGGGTGAGTCCCACTAGATGAACTTATAATAACTTGAGTCTTGGAAGGAAACTTATTCGGGAGTAAGTCCATGTTTAAACTTATATGTAGGTACTTAAGTCCACTTATTTTTTAAATCTCAAAATTACCCCTAACAGTGTTAGTTTTGTCCAGTTATGGAAAGTCACATAGGTTAGATCATTGAGGTATATATGGAAATCCTTGATTGAGTTATATATGGAAACCGTTTATTAAATATTATGATAATTAACGGAAGTTTTATATGGAAATTATATATTATGATAGTTATATATGAGAAGCTTAATGTACGAATAAATTATTGGTCTATTAAGTCAAAATCATATCACAAAATTTCCTTAACAACAATAATGTATAATAGAAGGAGATTGAACAATGCCAACAGAGTTCAGTAACATTCATGTTACTATATGATTGAAGTTACAATTAGGGTTGTGTTATTAGTACAATCGTGTTACTACACTAGCACTAATGTTACTATAGTAAATTTTAACATACAATTACAAACTTTGAGACATATATTATGTAACATACACTTTAATATTCACAGTAACACTAAAGTTTTGTGCTCAGTAACACATCTAATTTTATAAAATACAAAATAATAGTTTTTTTACAGTAACATCAACTTTCGAATGATTTTAGTGAAAATACAATCCACAAATTGAAAATTTACAAAATGACTAGTAGTAACACACAATCGACAGTTGAATTACAACACTCAACACTAATTGTGAACATCAAGACATCGAAATTCTAAACTCCATTTTTCGGTTCACGTATAATAACATGAACTTTTTCCACAGTAACACAACTAAGGAATACTCGATTGTCTTGCGCAACAAAAAAATCAACAAAATCGAAATCTATAACACTTTAATTTAGTACTAATGTATGAGTTCTCTTGAATCTTGGTTACAAGGTTAATGCCCACTTTGACAGAATTAAATTCTTAATTGTTATTACTTTTTTACCATGTTACTATTTTTTTGTAAGCATGTTACTATTTTTTTTTAATGACCATGTTACTGTCTTTGTAGAGTATGTTACTATTATTATTTTTTAAATATTAATATTCAATATTAATAGTTTGTCAATAGAGTCCAAAGTAAACTGGAATAATAAATTAAAATTATATTTTATGGAATGTAATGCATTTGAAATTTGAATATGAACGATTTTTGGTAAATGTCGGTTTCTTGTTTTTCGAATAAGGAAACATTGTGACTTGGAAGATTGTAGCCGGATTTGAAGGCATTATGAAGGAGATGTATATAGCTGGTTATTGTGTATATAAAACGTCGTTTATAACATTCCTACAAGGAATAGTTACAATAGTAAAATTGACAAAAAACGAACATAAAACCAAATAAGTTTTCTTGACGGACTTATCTCCAAATAAGTCCATATATGGGGACCGGCCTCCAAATTTCTCTTTTAAATATATAAAAAAAATTAGCAGTAAAAAAATTAAAAAAAAAAGCCTTAACTCAAAGGTCACATCAAATTAAAAAAATCAAAAAGTCAGATCATTATCTTACTTTTATGTCTCTCTCTTGGTAAACCAACACAAAAGCAATCTTTTTTTTTCTTTCTCTCTCTCATTAAACTAAAACCAAAAAGACTCTTCTTCTTCTCTCTCTCTGTCTCTCTCTCTCGGTAAACCAACACAAAATCAATCTTCTTTTTCTCTCTCTCTCTCATTAAACTAAAACCAAAAAGACTATTCTCTCTCTCTCTCTCTCTCTCTCTCTCTCTCTCAGTGCTCTCAACTAACATACTCACAGTAACATACTAACGGTGACTCTCGATGACGGTGAGACGGTCTTCATCCTCCATTATCAACTCGAGTTTTCATTGCAACATAAGGGACATGGTTCATAACCAAAAGCCAACATTTGAGATCATTTAAGGTTCTATTGTTTCATTATTTTAAATTTTTTTGTTATATATTTTAACTATACTATATATTGTGTTTGTTTGGTTGTTATATAGTTATAATATATTAATAATATGGCACCTAGAAGACAACCAAGTGGATATGAAAAATTTTAAAAAAAAATTGGACCAACTAATAGAATCTCAAAGAGGATCTCTTGATAAATTTGTTACTAGTAACAAAAATAATGTAACAAAAAATTTAGATGAAATTTTTGAAAATGAACAAGTAGATAATGAAATAGAAGAGAATAAAATAAAAAATATTGAAATAGAAAATGTAGAAAATATTGAAATAAAAGATAATAAAATAAAGGATAATGAAATAGAAAATATTGAAAAAGAAAATAATGAAATAGAAGACAATCAAAATCTTAATGAAACAAGTGATTATAGTCATATAAATATTTATGATCCAAGTCAATGGAAAAATATTGATACAAAATTAAGAGATTTATTAGTAGAAAATTGTCCAATTAAATATAATAATTTAGATTTTCCTCGGGATGAACTCTCTAGACATTTTTCCACTACACATTATATTCGCAAATTAACAAATGAGGAAACACTTGATAGAAGATGGCTAGTATATTCAAAAAGATTTGGATAAAGTATTTTATTTTTGTTGCAAGTTATTCAATATGAATCATTGTACAAGTAAACTAGCTAATGAAAGAACAAAAGATTGGAGAAATATTGGTATTAAGCTTAAAAATCACGAAATAACTAATGAGCATATAACTAATATGAATACTTGGATTGAATTAGAAACAAGATTGCAACTAAATAAAACAATTGATAAAAGTATCCAAGAACAAATTAATAGAAAGAAAGAATATTGGCAAAATGTATTAGTACGAATTATTGTCGTTGTAAAGAATCTCGGTAAAAATAATTTAGCTTTTTAGGAAAAAAATGAAAAGATATATTCAAGAAAATAATGGCAATTTTTCAAGTTTAATTGAAATAATTGCGGAATTTGATCCGATAATGCAAGAACATGTTCGTCGTATTCAACAATATAGAATTCATAACCATTATCTTGGATATAACATACAAAATGAATTGATAAGTTTGTTAGGAAATGAAGTAAGAAGCAATATTATTAAAAAAGTTAAAGAAGTAAAATATTATTCAATCATACTTGATTGTACTCCCGATGCAAGTCATCAAGAACAAATGTCTCTCATATTACGATGCGTATAGTAGATATTACAATAAGTCCAATAAAAATAGAAGAATATTTTTTTAGAGTTTATTAAAGTAGATGATACGAATGGAAAAGGTTTATTTGATAAACTTATAGATGTAATAAGTAATCTTGAACTAGATATTAATGATGTACGATGACAAATATATGATAATAGATCTAATATGAAAGGAAAACATCAAGGTGTACAAAAAAGGCTACTCAATATAAATTCTAGAGCATTTTACACACCATGTAGTTGTCATAATTTAAATCTAGTACTTTGTGATATGGTTAACTCTTGTCTTAAGGCTATATCATTTTTTGGAATAGTACAACGTATATATTCATTATTTTCCTCTTCCACAAAACGATGGAAAATTTTACAAGATAATGTTCAAGATTTAACTCTTAAGTCATTGTCACAAACATTTTGGGAAAGTCGTGTTGAAAGTGTTAAAGTAATAAAATTTCAAGCTTCAAGAATAAGAGATGCATTATTGCAATTAGCAGAAACTAGTGAAAATTCTAAAATAAGAAGTG
Organism: Ilex aquifolium; assembly: GCA_951799425.1. NCBI lineage: Eukaryota > Viridiplantae > Streptophyta > Magnoliopsida > Aquifoliales > Aquifoliaceae > Ilex > Ilex aquifolium. The sequence goes on from OX637392.1 coordinate 8,435,601, forward strand.
AAGGTAATTGTTTAGCAACATATGAGATTGAGAATTTTGAGTTCTTATTGAGCATGACTATTTGGTATGATATTTTATTTTTCGTCAACTTAGTTAGTAAATATTTACAATCAAAAGACATGCATATTGATATTGCTATAGATCAATTAAAAGGTCTCATTTTTTTATTTGAAAAATATAGGGAAAATGGATTTACAAATGTTATGATTTCATCTAAAGAGATTGCATGTGAAATATGTATAGAACCTATATTTTGTGAAAAACATAGAGTTCGTAAAAAAAAATAATTTGATGAAAATGTTGATGATGAGGTAACACAATTTATTGTAGAATCTTTTAGAATTGATTATTTTACATTTATAATTGATCAAGCTATTTCTTCACTAAAGAGTAGATTTGAACAATTACAAAAGTATGAAAATATTTTTGGTTTTTTATTTAACTTAGAAAAATTAAAATCATTGACCAATGATAGTTTAAAACAATATTGTTTGGATCTCGAATGTTTCTTAAAATACGAAAAATTTTCCGATATTAATGGCTTAGATTTATTTTTAGAACAAATGTTTTAAAAGAAATTTTACAAACGGAAGAAAATACTCCAATTGAGATACTAAATTATATAAAAAAGTTAGATTCTTTTTCAAATGCATGCATTGCTTATAGAATATTATTAACAATTCCTGTAACAGTTGCTTACGCGGAAAGAAGCTTTTCAAAATTAAAATTGATAAAATCTTACTTAAGATCGACTATGTCACAAGAAAGATTTACTGGATTAGCGATATTATCAATTGAAAAAGATATGGTAGCAAAACTTGAATATAAAAACTTAATTAATACTTTTGCAACTCAAAAAATAAGAAAAATTAATTTTAAATAAAAAATATTAATACTAAACATAGAATGCCTCATTTAAAAGTATCGTTTTAGGCTCTAAATTGTTTTGAGCCACCCCTGGATGAGACTAGGCATGTTGGTTTTGATTCTGCATCGATTATAGTTTCTTTTTCAAAGTATAAATCCACAAGGAGTAGACAACAAAAATGCGGATTAAATGAAATTTACAACTCCATTTTTTCTCGTTTCGTTTCATTTCATTTTCATTTTTCATAATACCGGCAGCAATAAGGACCTTACCTTCGTTCATGAAACGTTAGTTTGGAAAATATGAAAAAATCTTGAGTTTCAATGAGCTTCGATTGAGATAAAAGTCACTTTTGTATATAACAGTGCCAATTTTTCCAAAGCATGCATTGACAAATACGAGTATTTGGTCACTACGAGGTTAATGTCAAAACGTGACTATCAGACTGAAGTGGACAATGCCAGTTACGTACAAAATCTTGAGTTTCAATGAGCTTCAACTGAGCTAAAAGTCACTTTTGTATTTAATCATCAGGGACTCTCAAGCACATAAATTTTCTACAAACCGAAATAGAAAATGGAAGGCTTGTTATTCAACAGTATAACATGACTTATATGTCCGTGTCAACCAATAGCTCTTTAGATTTATCTTAATTTTTTGTAAATGAATGAAGTGGATTTCAAAAAGAAAATAAATACAGATTTTTGTACATATATTTTCGATATGACATTGGGTTGCCCGGAATTCGAACCCAGAACTAGTCGGATGGAGTAGGTAATTTTCTTATTAAATAAGTAAAAAACCCTCCCCAAACCGTGCTTGCATTTTTCATTGCACACAGCTTTTCCTATGTATACATTTAAAACTAAGTTCCTTCCTTAGCTTAGACAAGGCTTTAAAAAAGAACAAGGAATGAGTTACCTACTCGTAACGGTCAAAGCGAGCCCTTTTATTCTAAATTCTTTATAGCAGTGCCAATTTTTCCAAAGCATGCATTGACAAATATGAGTATTTGGTCACTACAAGGTTAACGTCAAAATGTGACTATCAGACTGAAGTGGACAATGCCAGTTACGTACAAAATCTTGAGTTTCAATGAGCTTCAACTAAGCTAAAAGTCACGTTTGTATATAACAGTGCCAATTTTCCCAAAACATGCATTGACAAATACGAGTATTTGGTCACTACGAGGTTAATGTCAAAACATGACTATCAGACTAAAGTGGACAATGCCAGTTACATACTCAAGAGTGCTACGGAAACATTGTGTTCCAAATTAGTGGATGCTGCAAATGAAGTAGCGATGTCATACACGAAAAAAACGGAGGGGGTTAAAAAATTATTTTTTTTTTTTTTTGATAGTGAAACGAGAGTCAACACCAAATCACCTCTTAAAAGAGGCAACCTGGGTTAAAAAATTATTGAAATTATATAGTTTAGAGGTCTAAACTTATTTTCACTGCCACACGTCCCCTCAATACTTGTCAAAGTATAAGACGAATACACTTTTAAAAATTAACAATTCATTTTCTTTTTTTTCAACAAAATGACTAGAATATCTCTGACTTTAATAAAAACAGAAACAAAGTAAATGTTAAAAAACCAACGGATCTTTAGCTCAATAGTATCACATGTCTTGTGAAGACTTTGTCTTCTTGAGGTTAAAGTTTCAAGTCCCTTGAGTGATAAAAACGCAGTTAGTTGATAGGACGAACTGCAGTTACTTGGACGAACCATATTCAAGTCTCTGGTGTGGGTTCGAATCCTTACCGAAGTACAAGTCCTAATTTAACTGGTGCATGAGTTGACGGACCGATTCATGCACCCGAAGTTTGCTCTCGATTCTACTCAAACTCACGAGCCTGAACAACATAAACATATCTCTATTCGTCCGAAACAAGCCAAAAATTTCCCCAGTTACCCAAAAAAATAAATATTAAAAAAACAAAATTCTCGTATCACATAAATGTTTCAAGATTTTATGTAATGTTTCGAGATCAACATTTTGAATTTTTTCTCTATTTTTATTTTGTTCCTAAAACAATTCCATTTCCAAATCATTTCTGTTTCCGAACTGATTGAAACTATGCACCCAAATAAATTTTGAATTTTGCCCTAAACTTCACCCATCAAGGCTAAGCATAATTTCGACTGTCAATGCAAAAACCAAACCAAGTTCCAGCTATATATCAGAAAAAGTAACTTGCAACCTGTTTTTTTACCATATCAAAGCCACCAATCCAAAGCATTATTTTTAGTAGGTTTTAGTAGGGTGAGACTATGATACCAAATGCGATACTATAACAAAAAGTTGCAATTAAATAGAGACTAATTATAACTCATTTGAGGTCAAATTGCAACTAAAAAAAATTAGCATCGACCCTATAGTATTAACATCAATCCGAAACATGAAAGCAACCCCCTTGAGGCGTAATCTCTCCCAATTGAATTATAACCCCTCCTTTATTTTGTACTAGTTTTGGTTCGGCACCATAGATATTCTTACCCTGTTCAACTTAAGATGAAAAATCAAATGATGGAAAGCGTTTCCAAATGTTTCTCTCACCACAATCATACATCCTGTTGCCTCAAATTCAATCAAAAACAAAGGGTTCTCGTACAGGGAGAAAGATACAACTCCTCTGCAAATGGATACAGTGGTTTTCTCCAAAAAAAAAATAATAAATAAATAAAAAGAAACGAACTAGAAACAAGTCTCACCAGTACACCATTTTTTCAACGAGTGAATGAGAAGGCCACATGGTGGAAAAACAGGCAAAAGCACCCAATAACATAGTACCTGGAGAGCTTCAAAGCCTAAAGGACACAAACATTGGCAAAGAAAAGCTCCATCGATGCTCAAGAAAGCATCCCTACACCAAGTCTGATTCTGTTTCCATCCTGCAACAAATCAAAATGTATATGCGGATGTTTTAACGCCACTAATCAGGGACCATTGCAAATTCTGCTTGTAAATTAAGTTTGCTCATCACACGTGCTCCTACATTGACCGACCACATGGACAACCCCGTGCCTAGATCAAACAGCTATAATCCTGATTCAAACTTTACAGCGTATAACCAACTCCATTAATTTTAGCCAAGCAAATCCTTGAACAAGTTGGGATTCTGACTTGATGGGTTCACGCCCAACTGCCTCACAAGTGCATCCTTTTCCAAAGAACCTTTAGGATTTGGGCCCTTACTTAATTGAGTCGGTTGCATAATTGTATTTCCTCCATGAGAGGTTCTGTTAGTCGCATTTGACAACCCAGAAATGAGAGTAGCATCATAGATATCAGGTGAAAGAGGATTTGCAACACTATCAGTCTGCCCACTTGTAGGCATCTCTGCATAGAGTGACATTATATCAGGTGCTTTAGTAGCACCAGCTGCACCAGAATTTTCAGCTGAAGTACCTTGGGTTAGGTCAAGAAGACCTTCCAATTGCTTGAATGGATCCACAGATGGGGCATTACTAGTAATGATTGGTTCACCCAAATCAAGCAAGTCTGGAGGTGGCTGGAGAGTAGTTGTCGAAACTGCATGAGTTTCAGAAGAAATTGCTCCCTTGGCTCCATGAGACTTATCTGTTGCATGACTGTTTGTCTTTGAAACCTTATGACCACTAGAAGATTGCTTTTTCTCCGGTTTTGTTGTACCCCCAAACAGTGAAGCAGCAAGTTTCTGCTTTTCTGGAGAAATCTCAACTTGCGACCTTCTTGAAGCATAAGAAACCTCGCGTGCTTTTGAGTTTACACTGCCCACGACATCAGGCGTCGCCCCATTGCCAGTCCTATGGGAATCAGAGTTCGAAGTAGATGGTGCAGAAGAGTACGTTGACCTGCCCCACTTCTTTTGAACCCCATCAAGTCGTAGCTTGAGGTCTGATGACCCTGTATCAGACAAAGATGGCACAGAGGCAGCTTGGTGGACCTCCCTAGGATAAGATGGCTCAGATACTGGAACAAGTTCAGTTGAGGATGCCAGTGTAACAGGAGTTGTCCTTGTTGGCAACGAGGGCTTTGGAAGCTCATAGGCTTCAAACCTAAGAGCGTGTATTGAAGCTTCATGCTGGTCTTGGCTTCTAAAGTTGCTGATATTTAAGACTCCAGAACGCTCATTCTCAGGAATATAGGGCTGAGCCCCCTTTTCCAAGGCCTGTTGGACGTAACTGTCGAGGAATGAGAGGCTCTTATCAATCTGCAACAAGAGTTAATAGATGTTTCTAAGTATACTACAAACAAATGGCGTAACATAACAAGAAAATAAAGTAGACAAAAAGATGCGAGTCTGACAAGCTGAAAAGGAACACATGTATGTAGACATGCACTTGTGAAAGCCCACACCTTTCTAGGTTCACTGCATTACACATCATTCACTTACTCTCCATCAATACATTCAATTATTCAAGCTATTCATGCTCTTTCAAGCACTGGAAAAAAAATGAAAACAATTAAACAAATATAATCATTCACTTTGGTCGTAGCTACACCTTGTTCGTAGATATATATGTCCACAATACTCGATTACATGTGCAAATAGCTTACCGTTGATGAGGTTTCAAGCACAGAAAAATTTATAGAATATGAAGAGCAAATCAAAAGGAAGAAGAGACAATCGAACACATTGTCGACCAAACCAAAAGGCACAAATGCCAAGTGAAAGCCAGAAAAGGTACAATATGTGCCTTTAATTTGTTGGCATTTTATGCTTCAGTAACCAGGGCAAAGCCGAGAAAATTTAGTATGTCTGCAGTTTTCTCTCACCTAATAATGAAAAATATGTAAAATAATAGTCTGAGACAAATTACATCTTATTACGATTGAATTGAGAATCATTCTTAAACCTCATACACTAGTAGTCAAGTATCTTGGATCTGCAGAAGACAGCAGTTTGTAACAGCTTCATAAGTGCCCTGGTCTTCAACCTCTTGGTTAATCTATCATGTGAATTCAAAGTTCAAACCCTTAAAACCAACACAGACAATCTGATGTTTAATGCTAGCGACATTTCAAAAATGAATTCCACTTCTTATAATGTCTGAAGTTTGATCTAAAACGGAAGGAAAAATCATTCATCTGCCAAGTATAACAGGGGTTTAGACACTGATACAGGGAACAGAGACCACAGTAGTAGTACACAGAATGGAAACAGGACCATGGTACACAACATACTCAAACACTAAACACTTCACATAAGGAATAGCTTCATGTGCATTACTAAACTAGAACATGTTGATGTTATCGAAGTGGAATATGAAGACGATCAAGCGTATCAATACGACACCAAACTGATTATTGAACACTACATTCAGGAGGATTGATTTATAATTTCCAAAATCACCAGTATTAATAAAAAGGATACAAAGAACAAGTCGAATTACTCTAGGGCAGCATACTCAAACAAAAGTGCAACCTTTAGGAACAAAAGTATAACCTGTTGATGCATCCAGGTTTATGATGGTAATAGGAAAACCAAATGTAAAAGAAGGGAGAAAACTTGATTACCAAGAATTGAGAAAAAATGAAAAATAAAAATAGGGACTTGAAATGAATGGAAAAAGAGTATAAGCAAGACAGAACTCTAGTAGGTTTGTTTAGTAAGATGAATATCTCTACCAACAATATTTTCTGAACATGCTGAAGAGGAATGGGAATATGGTGCATTGACTGGATATGCTAAGAGGAATGGGAATGGAATATGGTGTACCACATGCTTTAAAATGCAATAGGAGTAGGCTTATATACTGAATAAATTAAAATGTAAAAGGTAACTTCTGATGGGGAAAATGTCTTCTTTCAGCCACATAACTAGACACTGAGGAGGTTACAATTGGGAGACACATTAGTACTAGCCTATAGACAGCAAATAGGATCACTAACTTAAAATCCACAAGTCCTCCATTCACTTTTAAACACCATTGAGCTTTTAATGTCTTTGTCTGTTCCTTTCTAATCTCCTGGAACGGTGATTTCAACAGACAATTCCGTACATATCCAAGGTGGTTTGACATAGATGAAGAATAAAAAGGAGAGAATCTTGAATATTTCTCAGATTTTAATTCAACATGAAGATCAAGGTAAGAAACTACCAGTCAAAATAAAGTTTTCCGACTCTAACAAGAACTTAACCTGAAAATTATCTGTACAGTGATGGACATGGCACAAAGCATTGCAAACAAGAAAAACATTAAGTTTGGAATTTAAAATGGAGCCCAATTGGGATGCCAAGTGATGAAGTTCTACTCAAGTCTGAATTTATACATACTTTTTAGGTTAGTTTGCAGCACAAGAGTTTCATTTATTTTTTATTAAGTTCCAGGAGTGATCTGTTCAAATGGGCCTTACTTGTGGTCCATGGCTTGTTCTCTTTGGCCAAGATATCAGCATGGGAGGTCTTCGTTAGGTCTAGAATGTTCTTAGTAGTCATAGAGTCAATGCTTTTTTTTCAGTCTCAGTCCCATTAGTAATAAGAAAATTCCAGCAGCTTACACATGCCTCTGTAATTTTTTTATTCAATGGTTGAGTTCTCAGGATATGAGAGAAGCTTTTGGAGCTGCATAGTATGTGACGCAACCTTACGGTATCTCCTTTTTTGATAAAGATGATTCCTATGGAATCCCTGATGTGATCCTACAGAATTCCAGGTGTAATTCCCAGATTATAATTGTTCTTTTTCTTCCTCTCATCCACTTCTACTTCTTCATCATCTTCTATTGAGATTACAGATCATATGTTATTGCTCACATGTCTCAAAATAACCCCTATTTCAGCGTAAATTCCACTCCATCAAAGCCCAAACCAAACCTAACCGCTGCTTCATCTTTTTGGCCTTCAATCTGAAACCTAAATACAATGATGGAATGTTGTCTAGAAATTCTGGCAACTGATTTCAATGGTCCCAGCAAACTATTACTTATAAAACAAGCCAATTCAAAACTCTATGCAATCCCAAAACCTTATTCTTTCTTCCACCTTTCAAAGCTCTGCATGCAAAGTTTCCACAACTGGATGCCAGCTGTAGCCAACATGAAACCAAAGTCCGTTATGGGGACCATATTCATTGATTGGCATCATTTGAGGCTTCGGATACTACGGATTTCAAAGGAAACCCACTCTTTACAATTTTGGCAGGATGGCGAGCTTCATGTGATACATAGGTTATTCTATGTATTTCCTTATTTGATTATGCTTTTTCTTCTTATCCATCCAATTTTTATGTACACTTTGTTTTATTAATAGAAGTTTTTGTTCCCTATCACAAAAATGAAACCAAGTTCCCTAAAATGTCTGCGTCAAAAAAATAAGATAGTAGTAGTACTGGTAGTAATAACGTAACATGGTTCAAAATATCGACCGATACCGATACGAATTGGTCGAGTCGTATCCGATTCGACACATTTCGAGATGATACCGTTACACGATATATATAAACCTCGAGTCTCGCACATCTCGGCCGAATCGTCCGAGTTGTATTTGAGTCAATTCCGAGTCCTTGAATTATCGTCACCGAATCGGCCGATTCGGTTCCGCAACGCTGCGATATGACATAAATCTCTCATCATGTTTAACATTTTTTTAGGATGTATCACTGATACCACAACATTATGAGAATGCTAAGATGGATGTATGGAAAAACTAAAAAATATAGAATAAGAAATGACCATATTAGAGAAATGGCTGGAGTAGCTCCAATTGAGGATAAGTTAAGAGAAAATAGATTAAGATGGTTTGGTCATGTTCAATAGAAGCCGATAGAGGCACCAATTCGAAAAAGTGAGATAATCTCTCTTAATGGTACTAGAAGTAGGGGTAAACCTAAATTAACATTGAACAAAATAATAAGAAAATATATGAAAATATTTAACTTAAACGAGCGTATAATGCATGATCGCAATGAATGACGAAGACGAACTCATATAGTCGACCTCAAATGATTGGGACATAAGGTTTAGTTTGGTTTGATTTGTATCACTAATACCGTGACCGATGTATCTCAAAGCTCTCCATGTCGATGGTTGATACCGCGACTTTGAACTATAAGTAACACTGGATTGAGTTTGGCCCAGTTTAAGTGGAAAATACCAATTATAACTTAGATTAATGATAATCTGAACCAAGCAAAAGATGTATCTCCCTAAATGTTACATAACTATACTTCCATGTAACTGGAAGGCACATTGGATATGCGAAGCATCTATCAGACACTTTCAATATCTACCAGACAATTTCAATATTTATCACAGAACACAACAAGTGAATGTTTAGCACATTAGATTGGCAAGAGGCAAGGATGAGAACTATATTCTTATTGTCATGAGAAATATGAGTTACAAGGATACTACAGCTACACTATACTACCTAGATACTGCAATAACTCCATGATATAAAAACGTGATGCAAATGAGAGTATACAACATATAAACATTTTGATCCAAAAAAAAAAAACATATAAACATCAATACCAACCGAGTGACACATAAACAAGCATACACGAGATGCATAATTACTTATCCCTTTCAGCCAAGCTAGAAGAATGTCAATAGGAAATTAGCCCAAAAGTAAATTTTTAACAAACTAGAGTGATTCAGACATAAAGATGACCTCAATGTCTTCACAACTTGCATCCAGTGGCATTATATTCTCAACAGCATGAGCATTCAAACCAATGACTGCTTGAAGTTCATAAGCACGTTGTTGCAGGTCTGTTGAGTGGGATGCAGATACTTCTTCAATCAAGGATTGGCACTGCAGCAAAGGAAGAAATTTAGCCAGTCTGTGACGTTCTTCTTTATTGAGATTAACTTCAAAAAGAGTGAGATTCTTATGATGCTAATTACAAAACACAGAGGAATATTGCTTGTTATAGGGAAATGTTTCATTTGTAACAATAAAAATTTAGACTGAAATTTTGTCTTAAGAAACAAAAATACTAATTGAATAAGATACTCAAGGCAACAAGGTCAAACTAATTGGTAGCGTTGCTTCTTTGATTAGAATGGATTCCCTCTTCAATTTTTTGGGATTTTGGGTTTTGTAGGGATCTTAATGATATGGAGCCTTGGATTATTGGTTCTTCTATCATTACTCAATACATTCTCATTTAATGAAGATTCTTTGGATAAAAGATGTTGGGTCATTGAACCTTTAGGTATCTTTTCATTCAAGTCCTTTTCGATTTCTTAATTGATGATCCTTCAATTCCCATGTTTCCTAACATTGAAGATTGGGAAAGTTAAGGTGCCTTCGAAAGTGCAAGTGTGTGCATGGTCATTGCTTATGGTAAGATTAACACCTTTGATGTGCTCCAAAAGAGAAGACCCTATAATTGTTTTTTCCCGCAATAGTGTGTTATTTGTAGAGCAAATTAGGAGAGTGTGGACCATTTATTCTCCTATGGCTTTATACTTGTGGAATAAACTATTTAAGTTGATTGGGCTTTGATGGGTGGCTCCACAATCAATTTCATCCATGTTTTGTGTGAAGGATTGGGTGGTGGTTCAAGGGGTGATACTCTTTGGCCTTGTGCTCTTTTTGCAATAGTATGGGTTATTTGGTTGAAAAGAAACTCAAGAATATTTGATGATAAATAGGAGGTGATGGAAGGATTTACCGGATAGGATTTTTTTTCTTAGCTTCTTTTTGGGCCTCAGTGGCGAAGGTGTTCGGCAATATTCCCCTTTTAAGTATCGCGTTGAGTTGGCTTGTATCTTGCAAGAGCTAACTTGTATTGTGTGGGATTTTGCTAATGGTGGTTTTTGGTTTTTTAATTTTGCATGTAATCAGGTTGGACTACTTGCACACCTTTGCTCATACTTTGTAATGTTTTCTTCTTATTAATGAAATGATGTTTCTAATCAAAAAAAAAAAGGTATACATAATCTCGTGGAAGGTATTTGTAATCATGTGCATGCAAAATTAGAATTTTTCAAATGATGTGATATACAATCTCCTGAAAATATGGACTGACCCTACAATAGCAAACAGCTTCAATTACTACCGCACAAGACCTCAAATTACAAAAGGCCGGACTCAAAATTCAAATGCAAGCACATAACCGCATGTACCCAACAACTCAAGTACAGAAATAGAGTGGGACTATGACAGGAAAACAGAGAGAATTAACTGTTACTTACCTCAGGTAGCATTTCTACTTTTCTCCCTGCTGCTATTTCGAATGAGTATATTTTCATAAGTGCCGTTACCGCATATGCCTTACAAAAATAAGCAAAAAATCAGTACAACTGAAGCTTTTCCCCACAAGGAACAAACTTTGATTGCTAAATACAGTGTTGAACAGGATATCCAACCATTAAACAATAACAAGAACAAAAAAAAAAAGAAAAGTACAGTAAAAGTAACATGAGCCACTTTAACCACACGCCGTAGTCAAGTTTTGATGAATAAAAAAGAAAGGGATATCCCAAATTCTTCAGTGACTGATGTCCATAAAGAAGCTTAACTCCTAACTCTATCCCATAGATATTCCTGATACTCAACTTTGTCTTCAAAGATTCGTCAATTACTTTCCATCCAAACGAACAACAAAGTATTCATTGTCGCACAAATCCCAAGAATAAAAGCCCTTTGATCCTTCCAAAGCCACCATAATCATTCACTAACAAAGAAACACAATCTCGCGGAATTACCCAATCCATCCTTGCCTGAGAAAATTATTTAGGCCAGAAGTTAAGTGCAATAAGACACTAAAGAAAAAGATGATCAGTGCTCTCACTGCTTCTACACATACCACACTAATGAGGAGAAAGATCCTTTCAATAAAATCAAAAGTACTAATCCTCCCATTGCCTATAGTCCGTGCAAGAACTTTATCCTTAATAGGCACTTCAGCTGACTAAATCATCAAAAAAGAGGATTCAAATATGGACGAAGATGTTTCAACGTAACAGTCATATCAAATCTCTGAGATATAAGGTTCTACAAAAACCTTCAGGTACAAACCATCATAACACCATTGCAAACATGTGCATATGAAGATAACCAAGTTGGATAGTTTCCCTTTCTCAGTTCCCACACCCCTCTTAGGAACAAATTAAATATTGCCATCTAGTAAAAGTGCTTCAGCTTTTTTATTACTCATACAAGCCAATTCTTTTTTAAAGAAACTTAAATAAATGGGAAACCCATCCAGCATTAGCAAATACCAATAAACTCTAGAAGCATCAAAGGATCACTGAGTGACTTTTACTATGCCAATGCTTCTTCCCCTATGGTCAGGCACAAAAAGTATTCATGGATACCTTGACCATGTCATCACTTGAATGTGCCTCTGCCACATCACACAGCTTCCCAGTGATATATGAGGGGGAGTACCTCCCATCTGCAGTTCCGTATTCGCCCAAGACCCAACAAATGACCTGCAACTCAAAACTAACAAATAAGATAACTAATACAATAGGTGTGCCCATGGTACTGTATAATGTAGGGAAACTATTAAGGAAAAAAAAATCCACATAAGACAGAACTTACTTGAAGAAATGCAGATGGAAGTTTTGGCTCTCCAATAATACGCAAATATGACTCCACCTGCACCCAGGGAAAAAATTTACATTAAAACAGCAGGAAATAAGAATCAGAAAATGGTTTACCACGGCCTGTTGATGTAGTTAGACAAAGAGAAGACAAGGAAAAAACTACAATTGTATCAATCATGAACTACAAAAATGTCACTGATAGACAAAATAAGACCGACTGTTGGACGGCATGCCCAGGGGGAGAGAGAAAAGATTCCAGTTGTTAACTTAAAGATTAAACGAAGAAAATTTTAAAAAAGCCAAAGTGTTCAATTCTAATACTTCAGCTATTGCAAGAGGGAGAGAGGAACTAAACTGCTAATTTTGATATTAGGAGGTGGAACACGATACTACGAAGCAAACAGTGCCAACAAACTAATAAGGAGAAGAGGATCAAATGCTGATTCCCAAAACTAGGGGTGTTCAAATTTCCGACTAGCCGCAAGTTCCTACCCTACCCGACCCTACCCTACCCTACTGAATGGTTAGCCGTAAAAATCGGGTAGGAATGCGGAAGAGTTTTTGGTCTTCCGATTAAATCGGGTAGGAATGCGGAAGAGCTATCCATTTCCGCATTCCAACCCTACCCGCATTAATTAATTAATATAATTTTAATGTATTTAATATGGTTTAAACTTAAATTAATTGTTATTGTATTTGTGTAACAATTATGGTGGATTGATGTTTATACTTTCTTGTGTTTTATTATAATTGTTGTTGTAGTTGTTTTAGATTTTAGTGTTATTGATTTATTGTGTTGTTAAATTGGTGCATTCAAAAATTAATAGTTACAAAAATATTTACCCGATTTCCTACCCGACTTCCTACCCGATTAATCGGGTAGGAAGTCGGATAGGAATACCACACCTGTCGGGTAGGGTAGGCCAAGAAAAAATTCTTCCGCAAAGTATCGGGTAGGAAGACGGAAGAGCATATTTCCTACCCGTAGGGTAGGGTGAACACCCCTACCCAAAACTAAGGTGGTCTGATTGGCCTGAAAAGATGAAACTAAATATAGAATAGCAAAGTTGGTGTCGAGAAAGAGTCATAATTTTGTTTTTTGATCAAACGAACAACTGGAATTATTATGCCAAAAACATAATGATCAAAAGAAACAGGGAAGTAATGGACAAGCTCTATTGATGATAGGAGGTCCACTGTAGGTTATTATACCTTTGTAGAAGGAAATCTAGTCACTTGGAGGAGCAAGAAGCAAGCAATGGTGGCTAGATCCAGCGTGGAGGCAGAATACAAGGCTATGGCTCATAGTAATTCTGAGCTTATAACCTTAATGGAAAACTTGGGCTTCTCTACTAGTGTACTTATGAGCCTATATTGTGATAATAAGGCTGTCATAAATATTGCTCATAATCCAGTTCAGGATGATAGAACAAAGTATATTGAGATTGACAAAAATTTTCATTAAAGAGAAGCTGAATGTTGGGTTGGTTTGTATGCCCTTTGTGAAATCCAAGGAACAATTAACTGATGTGTTTACTAAAGGGCTTAGTAGTAGGATTTTTCATTCACATGTATACAACTTTGGTATGAAAAATATCTATCCTCCAACTTGAGCGGAAGTGTAAAATGTCAGCTTATTAAGGGTATTATTGTAATTTTTAGCTTATTATTAATTAATATAAATATGGGTGATGAGAGGAGAGAGTAATTAACTCTCATTCTCCTTAATCCTAATTTTGATCGTTTATCTTCTCCTTCTTCTCTTTCATCTTCCCAACTTTAAACCCTAAAATCTAAAACTTTAAGATTTCAACTAATGTTTTAGTGGGGGAAAAAAAGAATCTCACTGAAATTGGCAAAAAATATATAAACTAAAACCAAGTAAAATTCATCAGGAAACATACAGCAGATGATCTCAGCTGACTATCTGCAGTATCATCATCCTCTCCAAATCCCTCGGCAATCAACCGCATCAAGTTATGTGCCACCTTAATATTCACTAAATCTCCTGCATGCTCGAATACTTTATTCATGGTCTGTAAGGCCAACAAGTCAGGAGAGCTGATCATGAAAAGTTACAGCAAGCATACATACAAAGTTATGGGCAAACAATCTGAAGTGAAAATGGCAGCCAACCATTAAATAACCTGAATAAACCACTGGTTGCTTGGCGCAAATTGCTCCCCAAGTTCCACACATCTGGATGCTATTTCAGTTTTGTAATGATTATCATTGATGCTTATCATGTAGTCAATCATACGGTCCACAATCACTTCCACATTGGATGACTTCGTCATTTTATACAGCAGTTCAAAGGTTTTTCGCTTTAGCGTATCATCTGGGTCCTGTATCATGAACCATCTCAGACTTTAACCAAATACAGGTTATAACACATTGAAGTCAAAATGTAATGAACACAGACACGGTTGGGAAATCATTAAGAACATCAACCAGTGAACACCTCCAATAGCTCAACTAGTAGTCAGTTGACATTCATTTCAGAAAAATAATGTCTCTTACCTCTAAGCAATCGATAACAGCCAGTTGATGTTTTTCAGCAATTTCTGGACTTATCTTTATCAATCGACCAAGAGCATCAATGCCCATATATTTTAGATTATGACTATCACTCTGCTCATCAAATAAGAACGTATAAATATGAGTTCAAAAATACATAAACCAGGATATATGCATAAGCTCCAGAAAACAAACCTTCAAAAATTTGGAAATTGCATCAGCCGCAGATTCTAATAACTTAGGATTGGGATGTAAAGAGGAAACACAACATATGCACTCATAAAGAACGGCATTTCCTATATTACTTGTTGAATCGCACTTTCTCATACTGTCACCCAAAACAGTATACATCTGTTCACTAGCCTGCTTGTCACCATTACCCAGTACAGACAGAATTTTCAGCAACTTGATCTGCATAAAAAGGAATACTAGCTAATGAAGCTGCTTCAAAAAATAAAAGCAAATAAGTAACACAATTAAAGAACCACAATGTAGGATCTAAGTTTTGATTCAAGATGGAGACATTGTACTAGCCATAACATCTTCATATACTTAGTAGTTAGCTCCAAAAAAAATGTAAAAAGAAGAGTAAGGACACAATTATGCTTGTGAGATGAAACTGACATTCAAATAGTCAACATATCAAGTTAACTATATCAATTTTACTACTTCAGCAGATAATAAAAATTTAAAACCAAGCCACAAAATGGTCCCGCACCCATTTTGCAATATGATCCAAATGCTGAAAGTCCAACTACATTTAAAGATACAATTACAATTAAACAGTTGTCTCACCCCATTTCTTATAATATTGCTCTCCTACCCTCAATAGCAACGGCACTTGCAATAGCCAATATCATATCCAGCAGTCAAAGATCGTTCCTGTAGACTTCAGCAAAAGACCTCCACTTCTTCAATAATGGCTTTCTTAGGAGCTACAAGTCTTCTGCCGAGTTTGGCTTAGTATCTCTTCTTTCTGCACCCCCTAGGGGTTTTTAGTGGAGTGCTTTCACTTATCAGTAAAAATAGGCCAAAAAAACCTAGTAATGATGCTACCAAATAAGCTAAAACCCAAAAATTGTTTGAAATAGCGGTTCGCTCAAAGAGGGAAGAGATGTTGTAGCTACTTGCTAGGTTACGATTGATAGGTAGCGAAGAGGACACATAGGCTAAAGATATGTTAGCACTAGCTAGTGTTAGAGAGCTTGTAGGATGAGAGCATAGCAGACTATACAAAGTCGCAATTCCATACTCCAGTTTATAGAAGGTCAATGGTTGGTTGTCTGTCTTGTCCGACCTCTTCACCCTAGGATCTTAGGTCCATCCATATACAAGCATCCCCTTCTCTCTAACAACAGCAAGTAATAAACTGCATGTCCTCTAACAAGCAAGTAAACCAACTACCTTATTTCATTACTGAAGCTAGAGTATGAGTAGACTGTTAGCCTAGTGTAAAATTTATTTTATACAATTACTTTCTCTTCAACATTCAAAATCTATCCATTTTCCAAATAAATGATTGTTTGAATGAACTTAGGAAGTCTTCTCTTCCACTTAAATCTGGGGATAATTCAAGGAAACAGGGCAATTTTTCCCATGTTAAGGAACAAGAGTGTAATATGAAGGGCAATGTAACAATCCATTGCTAAAGTTCCATAAGGCACCTATAATTATAAACCGTTGATCCCCATTAAAGTTCGAGCACTCAAGAGCATGTGAAATGCGAAATTCACATATGCCTAATTGCTTTTACTCTTTCCTTGGGAGTTGTTTTTCAGAATCCTCTCCTTGGTTTGATTGGCAGTCATTAACTAGTCGCTTATGCCAATGGTACATGGTCATCTTTATTGGTGTTGTGCGATGTCCATTGGGTGGGTGGCAGCCTTTGTTCCTTTTTTCCTTTACCACAGTTAAAACAATGCAAACCTAGTCTGGATTAGGCTCTAAGGACACCTTGTAGACAATTGTTTTTCTTGATTACCCATTAGTTTTGATTGTTGGGGATCCCCTTGGTTTGTGAAATGATGCTGAAATTAAGTGAATTTGGCCTATATTCAATATTTTATGCTTTTATTTCTAAAGACACCAATTTACCAAAAAGGAAATGGGAACAAAATAAAAAAGGAAAAAGAAACAAAATCATTTGCTAAATACGATCTCAAGAGAAATCCAAAAATATGGAACCTAAAAACATAATAATGTATGCATGTTCCCAACACTATTAACCTCTAAGATGGAACGAATCCATCTATAGATAGGAATTCGAGCAGCCATCTTATGAAACAAATTTGAGTATGAACCTAGAGAGAAACCAAAATTGCCAATGTCACAGCAGACACACCATAAGAATTACAAACTCAGGTGGATTCTAGAGATTAATCCAACAATTTTCATAAAGTCAATCATGTTGCAATACCATTTGTATCTAGGCATCTATAACGGCAGTATTTCAGAAGCTAATGTGACAATTTCCTTAATTCTCCCATGCGCAAAATACTCTTAACTACCCAATATTGTTCTGACATTATATAGAATTTAAGCTACAGGAAATGTAATGTGGCATACCTGAATGAATGGAGCAGGCATTTGATGGTAATCATAACTCTTTGGCAATCTGCGTTCAGCTACTTGCTTAAGAATGTTTACAAAGCTAACGACTAAATCCTTATAGGAATTTACATCAATTGTGATTAGATCAAAGAGAGGACAAAGCGTCGCACCCATAACCCCTGGATCATTGTCACAAAGCTTCTGCAATAATGAAAAAGTTTTTAAAAAATATAAAAGCTAAATCAGTCTCAAAAGCAATCAACCTTTTAATTCTGTTTTGACAATATATAGCAGCATAATATTCTTAAAACATATCAAGAATAAAAATAAGTCAACTAAACTTTGTGTTAAAAAAAATCTTTGAGATATGCAATCGACAGACATATTAGAGAGAAAAACATTAGCATCCTGTTTGGATTGGCTTATACTGAGATACCCTCTACATATTCAACTTCAGCAGGTGCATGCATGCAAGTCTTGACATCCAATGAAATTCAATTGCTCCACTGTGTCTGCAATGGAATTTATAGTGCTAAATCACAGGCATACGTTGAAGCCACTAAAAAATGGGACGATAACTTCAGAAGGTAACCATAGGTCCATAATTAGCATTAACAATCAATTTTTGTTCCCATCATTTTCTCATGATCGCCTCTTTACTACTAGAACATACACACGAAATAAGTAACAAAACACCCAATGTGCCAGTTAAATTTTCCTTTTTATGGGCAGTACATAATTAGAAAGTATAACTAAGCTAAAACTTTTGTTTCATGGGAACTTATGCAGTCGAAATTCATAGAACAATGCTAATACAACAATATCATCAACATCACGAAAAAGTACCCCATACACACACACACAAAATATGTACAAAGGACATACTTTTCGGAAATTGGAGATAAGATGGGTAACCGAAGAAGATGACCGCTGATAAAACCGATGAAGTGCCATTACCGCCTTCTTCCTCACGGCCTCTTTTGGGTGCCCCAAGAGGTCAACCACCTGGGGCAAGACCGCAGGAATAGTCTCCTCATTGATCAACTTACACACCGCGTTCAAGGCCGCACAAACCACCAAATAATTATCCGATTTCAAATCCTTCTGAATCGTATTGACAATCAATATAATCAAATCATGGTCCTCGTTCAAGAACAGTGTCACCGCCAAGTACCCAGTTCTTTTTAGGAGTAAACTCTCGTCGTGGGTCATCTTCACGGCGTGTATGTACCCAAAAGAGGCGTCATGGCCGAGCATTTCGACATAAACGAGGCGAAGTATGTACTCTTTGAGCTTTCTTTTGGGGATCTCAGGCTCGGCGATTCGGCGTTTTAGGGTTTCCACCTCGCGGAGTACAATCCGGTCCTCTTCGGCTTTGGATCGAGCCTCGCCTATGGATTTTACAAGGTCCAGGAATTCTTTAGACTGCCCGAACCCGCCTTGGGAGCTCATTGCGAGCTCCCTACCGATTGTTTTCAATTGCTCCAGCTTCGAATTTGAATGCTAGTGTTTGAAATCGGGCCTATATGTCTTGAATTCTCGACAGCTTTGGGGTTTAGGGTTTGATTTCTGGTTTCAATGTGAAGAAAATTTAGGGATTGTATAATGTAAGAAAGATGGATCTGTAACACAGAGAGGGAATCTCCTTCAAAGCCCAACAGATCGAGATAGAGATAGAGAGAGACTGAGAATTTGAGGGAGAGAGCAAAAGTGGTGTCTTGGATCTGTGGTGCTGTGAGGGGAAGAAATAAGACGAAGAAGTAAACTTGGTGTATATTATTAGGGACAATTAGGGAAAATTACATTCAGACCCTTCAAAATTTGTCATTTAATCATTTAGATCTCTGATATTTGAAATATTACACACAGACTTCCTCAATTTTATACGCATATAACACTTAAACCCCTATCGTCAATATCCGTTAATATCGGCTAATAAATTACACTCAGACTCCCTAAAATTTATATACGTGTAATATTTAGATTTCTCAAGTTTAAAATGTTATACTTAAATAAAAAATACTTCAATCAAAGATAAAATATCAAATGTTTTAAATTTTATAACAAAAATTCATGTTCTATTATGTCATTTATTGATATAAAATCAAAAATAAAAATCTAATATTTAAAAAAATATTTATAATTAGTATACAATATACTATCTATTGAAATAAAATTAAAAAAAATAAATAAGGAGTCAAACTATAATGGACACAATATCTTATATCTTTTAATAAGATAGTTTGGTCATTTAATAGATATATTTAGACTCTTCAAATTTAAAATGTTATATTTAGACAAAAAAATACTTCAATCAAATATAAAATATCAAACATTTCAAATTTTAAAACCAAAATTCATGTTATATTATGTAATTCATTGATATAAAATTAAAATTAAAAATTCAATTTTTTATTTAAAAATTATAATTAGTATACAATTATACTATTTATTATAATAAAACTAAAAAATAAATAAGGTGTCAAACTGTAATTGACACAATATCTTCTATCTTTAATTGGATAGTTTGATCGTTTAATAGATAATATAATTGTATACTAATTATAATTTTATGTATATAATATTTCAAATATCAAGAAGTCTAAGTGATTAAGTGTGTGCACATGATTGTTCTTTTTTTTTTCCTTTGGTTTTTTACCTTTATTTTTTTCTTTATTCTTTTAATCTTTTTTAGTTTTTTGTGAATAAATTATTTCGTATTTTTTTTCCATGTTTTAAATAAAATCACAGTTTACTTGTATGAGATGATAAAGTCGTAGGATTATTAATTTATTGCAAATATTTTTTGAGGGGCATTACTTTAACTATGAAATAATTCAAAAATCAAATATAATGTATTGATATTTGTTATTTACTATTATTTTATACATTTTAAACGCTGAGATTTTGGCATTTTATTAAAAATGAAGCAAATAGAGGATGTATGTTTTGCCCAAATTGAGAGAATGTTAGGGAAAGGCCCTTTTGTGCATAGCACAACCATCTTGAACTAACATGAGTAATGTACAAAAAAAAAACTAACATGCGTCAATTGCATTGTTGGACTTTTTTCATGAGCCTAGTAGAGTTTTCATGGTGTATTTGCACCAACAAACCTGTAGACAAGTCTTAGGTAATGGGTGAGTAGAGTTTGTGCTTTAGTGGGTATTGGGATCGCAACGAGAAGTAATTCCGTTAACACTTGTTTGATCGACGAATGCAATTCCTATTATTTGGACGTTATACAAATAAGAACGAGAACAAAAAAAATTGGAATATGATGATCCATAAATTGACTTTGTACACCACCTGTCAAGTATGAATAATAAATGCAGTGATTAAAGTAGAGGAAGAGAGAAGACAAGATTTATAATGGTTCGGTCAACGTGACCTACGTCCACTTTGAATGACAAGGGTTGCCGGTATTTTTATTAACTCCGGTGAGTAGAGAGAACGGAGAATTACAAACTTAGAGATGGAGATGAGTTATTGTGCTCAGTAGAGTGTGATCTGATCTCATCTGATCTGTCCCCCAAGTGTTGGTGGGACTTACAATTTATAGTCATCTCCTAACAAACTGGAGCGACTTAATAGTAACTAAATAGCTATTGCGGTGGAGCTGACGACTTTTTCTCAACGGGCGAGACAGTTGCGGTGCTCTCCATGAGACTCGGTCAAAGGATGAGGTGAGGGGTTGACTCTTTTCAAGGCGGTTTAGATGAGGCTTTTGAGATAACCCTTACTCCAAGATGACGAGGAGGAGGGCTGGGCGCCTAAGGAGGAGACCTGGGCGCTTGAGGAGGAGGGCTAGGCGCCTGAAGAGGAAACCTGGGCTCCTGAGAGTGTCTGGGCGCCTGACGTGATGGCCTGTGCGCCTGGGATGGTCTGGGCGCCCAGTTTGGGTGCCAGGGGGTCCTTGGATGACCTTGTGTGCTCCCTGCTAATGTAGCTCCTTAAACTTGACATTGTGTACTCCCTGCTAATGTAGCTCCTTGAGCTTGATGAGCTTGACCGAGTTGATCACATTGGGCTGAATTTGCTGGATCTCTTGGAGTCGGGCTATAAACTCGGACTGGACTCATAACATGAGTTGGGCATTTGGGCTTGGCCAATCAGAATATGTATTACTTATAGACTCCATTTGTAATATATATATTAAATAAATAAAACATAACTTTTGTTTGTTAAGACGGAAATAAGTATTTTTATCATTCTGTTACATATTACAATGTGAAATTCAAATAACAATATCATAAGATTACGATACTGTAAAAATAACAAATTCGATTCCTATTATAAGTTTGTCTTGTATACTGAAAGTGTTTCAACTCTTACAAGTCATAAGTTGAGTACTTGAATTCTAACATTTCAAAATGTATATATAAGACTGGGAAGAAGGGGAAATGTATTTTTATTATTTTAATTTAATTTGAATTAAAGTAGATCACTAATTTTTTTTTTTTGGATTACGTATACCAATAACCTATTATGTCATCAATAGCACACACAAACAATATTTATAGTTTTCCAACAAAATTAAAAGCAATGTAAATTTAATATGAATGCTTATAAAAAATGAATTATATAATATAAAATATGATAGGTTTTAATAAGTTCATTCGACAGTCTCAAATAGACTCATTTAACACCCACTATCATCTTTTTCAAAAATCATTCACATTGCACCGTGACTTCAAACCCGAATTACCCTTAGTATATTGATATAATTCAATAATAATATGCATAACGGACTTCACTTAAGGGGTATTATACATTTTTTTATGAAAGTAACATCATATATTAAATTTGTATAGTATCTTCACCTTTGTACCTTCGTCGAATTATTGAAAAAATTTGCTTGCTTATAGTCTAAAAATAATATAAAAAATAATAAATAAAATAATTTTAGACTACAATATCGAACGACAAAAAATAGAAGTATAATACTAAAATATAATTTTTGGTGCAAAAACAAATAGAAGTATAATACTAAGGGTGTGTTTGTGTGGGTATGAGAGGATTGGGGTAGATTGGAATTTTAACACAATTTTTAAAGCTTTGCTAAAGAAAAAGACAAAGAGGGCCCAATTTTTAAAGCGGCAAGAACTATAATTGTCGCACGGACAAAAAGCCATAGAACCAACCGACCAAAGCAGAGAGAAAACTGATCAGAGAGAGAGAGAGAACCCTAACGAGCCGAAGAAGATTTTCTTTCATTTTCCTTCACTTTTCCTGCGTTTTCCATTTCGGTCTTCTTCACAATGGAGAATGAATCTACCAACAAAGCGACGTCGTCGTCGGCAGATTCGTACATCGGAAGTTTTATAAGTCTGACGTCGAAGTACGAGATACGTTACGAAGGCGTTCTTTACCATCTCAACCCCCAAGATTCCACCCTCGGCTTGAAGAACGGTTCGAGATTCGGTCTTTCTACTCATCAAAACGCATTCATATTCGCTCGCACTCATATATATACATACGCATATACATACACTTTTACATATCTTTGTGTTATATATTATATACATGAGTTTCATTGTGCAGAGTAGTTGAATGCCTCCTTTTTTGTAAGGGTCATTTTTTATTTTATAACAAAGTGATTTCGTTTTTTTTTGTTTTGTTTTTAAATGTGCACTTGAGGATATGCGGTATGAGCTCATGGTTCTTTTTATTTGTGGTAGTTTGTCTTTGTAAAGAGACGTGATAAAGCAGTGAAGATACAACTCTGAAGAGTTTTTAGAGCTGTGATATATTTTTAGACAGATTAATATTGCAGCGTGAAAAGAGATGGTTTAATACTTAAATTAGAGATTGGGCCGTGCCCTGAATTTCCTGGTTGTTAATCCTTTTAGTGGATTCTTTGTCTTCAGGAGCATGTAACTAAGTGAACTCTGTTTTAATTATGTTCAATTGTTCATACAATTTACATTTTTTAGAATACGATTACAAAACTTGTATCATTTGAAACTGGTTATTGTATGTAGGGATAATTGTAACTGCCGTTGGAGCTTGGTTTGCTAATTTTAGACAATGTTGATAAAATGAATAGTCAAAGAGATGATTGGCCCATATCATATTGAAATGCGATTTGTTTTATAGCTTTTAGCAATTTGTGACTTTGTGTATAATGGTTTTGAGTTGAACTGGATTATTATGCTTTTGATCACGGTTACTGTGTGTAACATATGGGCGTTGATTGTAAAAACAACTTTATATTCATTTTACTGTAAGCTGTTTATTTGTTATCATGCCCCTTTTGAATTTATGTGATATGATTATGCTGCTTTTTTCTTTCCCCTTTTTGGGTCTTTTTTCAGCAACTTATGGCTACATCTGTTGATAGTAATAGTTGATTGTTATCCACAAATTTTTTAGTGATGATGCCTTTTCTTTGGTTGATTTATTTATATAGCTTCATTTCAGAATGGTGTTCTGCCATACAAAACCTTTTTTCACCAGTTTTAGAGATTTTTATTTCTGATAGCATTCATTAATTTTTATTTAGCTAAGGGGGGGGGGGGGGTAATCAGTCATTACCAGGAAGTTTAAGGTTGGAATATTGTCATTGTTTTGGTCAAAGACACTACACATTTTGTTGTGTTCTTGGGTTAATGTATTTCGGGATCATGGCTTGAAGTTACATTTCAACCTTGCTCCGAGATTGCGGGTAAACATACATGTAAAGTTGTTTGTGGTTTTGAATTTGGTTTGTGTTAGGAAGAATGTATGCTGTTGTAACTTATCCTTGTGGTTTACATATAAATATTGTTAGTGATACCTTTGTGCATCATTTTTTGCAGTGAGGTCATGTGGAACTGAGGGGCGAAAGAAAGATGGTCCACAGATTGCTCCGAGTGACAAAGTTTTTGAATACATCCTGTTTCGAGGAAGTGACATTAAGGTGAACAGGAATACACTAGTTTGATGTTTTATATGATTTGGTTAGGATTAATAAATATATTTTTCTGGAGATTACTTCCATAATGCATTAGGCATCACATGTGGGGTCAGGTTGCTTCCCAAAATCTTAAAAAAAAACCCTCTCATAATTATTGAAGGTGATTTGTGGAATTGAACGAATAGACACGTGGATGATACATATTTAGGATGCTAGACTTCAATAATTTTACCTGGCATATGAGTCCAAATTATGAAATTAACCTAGGAGGAAATCCTTTATTTTCTTGCGAAAGTACAAAGCAACACTAACGGCACCCAAGGAAGCAAAACACAAGTACATACATAGATGGACTACCTCTTTGACACTTAGTGATCAAAATTGGGAGTAGCAGGTTTGAGAGTTATGGCACAAAGCCATAAAGGCCACCTTCGAAGAGCTGGGAGTTTCATTCTGCCTTCATCTACTCTCAACTGAAGAAAAATTGGGAAAGGAAATTGTCAAATTAAAAGAAATGAAATGGACCTAGCTGGAATCCTCGTATTTGGCGGATGCTCCATACGGAGTTGTGTCTTTCATGTGACATTACAATTCAAGTACTCTTCAATATAAGCCAATTCCACTTATAGGGATCTTCCGACTGTAGGTTGCTATGTATTCATATCCTCTTTAGTTGAAGTTGTGAGCAGTCTAAGCTCCTTGTGAGCTGTGATATTTTACTGGGCTAGAATTCAATTGTCAAGAAGGTAAAGTCCCAAACAAAATGTGGTTCCTAAAAGGTTATCTATACCATCTCCCACCAAATAATAATTCCAATTTTCATAATGTTTTATCCTTTCATAATTCCTAAGTACACATGACCCTTCACTCTCGGAAAGCCAACTAACCATTGGACTTTCATTAGAAAAAAATCAGTTGCTATTTTCACTGACCTGCTTGATTCTTTTGAGAAAAAGGGGCTAATAGTTCCTATTTTTGAGGAGTGCATCCCCTTAACAGAATTTAGTATATTCTTTGTATTTCTCAGTGGTTGTGTAAGTATGTAAATTGCTGCTTTTTCCAACAAGGTTGAATTGCTAGTATAGACTTCTGGTACATGGTTGTATTTGTTTGCAATATTATAGTGGCTTGAGCATTGGAAGCTTATAGTTAGTTATCGCTTGGAACCCTAAAATATTATGATTTCGGGGTCGACTCCTTTCAATTGTTTGTATACAGAATTTTTTTTAATTCAATTTCAGGATTTGCAAGTGAAGTCCTCTCCACCTACTCAAACTGAGGAACCAATGCACTATGATCCTGCTATTATTCAGGTGATTAATAAACTTGGTTAATATCTTATGGATAACAAATTAAAATTTTATCACATCCATGTATTTATTTGTTGAATAATCTTTTTGATTGCAGTCTCACTGTCCTGCTGCACCTCCAAGTTCGTCAAAATCAGTGTCAGTTGGTGGTGGATCTTTAACAGAATTTGGGTCATACCAGGAACCCCCTGCTTTGAACCATAGATCTTATCCGGGCGTGTTGCCTTCACATCAGCATGGAACCCAGGTGGGACCTTGGGATCCTTCTCAAATACCTCAAAGTACCAATGTGCCATCTTTTGCCATGCCAAAGTATTTGCAAGGATATGATGGAATGGCAAGCACTATTCCCCATGCTCCACAGAATTCTCTTTCATCTGTCACTACAACATCACCTTTGACAGTGCAGAATCCTTTACAGATTCCTACAGTGCAGGTGTCCACAACCACTGGTTTGAGAAATGCACCCATTGGCGTCGCACCTGTACCTTCACTTACAACTTCTAATTGTGTGCATCCAAATAGTGTACCCACACTTATTCCTGAACAATATTCTACCTTTCTTACTGATAAGACCACATCGTTTTCTGTAAAGTCATCCCTGGTCTCTCATCCTACTGTTCTGAGTGCTAATAGGACAACCATGTTTTCAAGTTCCCCATCTTGTCAAGGTATGAGCACTATCGAAACTCCGATTATTGGTAAAGTAGGCTCTGACACTGTATCAGTCCTTCCTGTTCAGCCCTTGCCACACTCTATATCGGTAGTTGTAGATTCTACTTCAGGCTCCTTGTTGAAGCAGCCACCAACTTTGCTACCACCATATCATTTGTCACAACCTTGGTCGTCTGCAATTCCTCTCACACAGAAACCATACCCTGATCAGAAGCATATAGGTGCTCTGAATTTAGCATCCCCTAGTTCCTCATCCTCAGTTTCCAGTCCAGCTGTTCAAGAGCCACTTTTGCCATTGCCTCTCTCTTCACAACAGGTCAGATAGAATGTTACCTTTTTTGCAAAAATTGTACTATTTTCTTGTGTTTGTTTTGCATTCATACTCGCTGTCCAATGAAAAGTTATCACCTGTAACAATTATGAATTTCCACGAGATCAGTTGATGCTTTTTGGTTGAAGGCTTTGGTTGGTTTGCTTAATTTTTTTAACTGACTAAGATATCCGATTTCGTAAAGAAACTGATATGTAGTTTTTCTTTTAACTTCTGTTCTTAAAATCAGTAATGTTGTTGGAAGGGGTGATACCTTAGTTATTAAGAGTTGTACGATGGCATTGAGAATGTATTTGGAAGAGGTGGTAGTGATCTTTAGAATGAGATGCATGTGAGAGTTGCTGGCCAAACCACCTTAATTAAATTACACATGGGAAATTGTCAGGAAGCCAATCCTCTCTATATCTAGTGGATAACTGATGTAATGTCTCTTATAGGATGCTTTCTCATTGATAAATGCAGTTATGCAGTAGATATAGAGTGCAAGTGGAGGATTATAATGAAATGAAATATATAAAAACTTGGATCATCTCAAAGCATAGACAGCAAGAGTTTCTATCATAGAGTGTACTATATGCTTACATGCAAGGGTGCATGCATGGACAGAACATATATGATCAACATATATGTGTATATGTTTTGAATATGTCTATTTTTGGGAAAACTTTCATCTTTGGTAAACAAAGATGCACTTATTATAAAAAGGGTTTTGTTGTGTTTGTACCTCTCTAGAATATTATTTCGGATTGATTAGACTGAAAGCTGTTGGAACATATGCAGTCTCAATATACTCCGCAGTTCATGGAGGAATTTGACTTTGTAGCCATGAATGAGAAGTTCAAAAAGGATGAAATATGGGGCTATTTGGGGAAAGCTAAGCAAATGGAAAAAGAAGCAGCTGGAATAGAATATGATGCAGTTAGTCAAAGTTTGGGGGATGGAGAGGTTTATGGCTTGGCACTGAAGGTTGATTCCAAAGTAGGTATTGGAATGTTTCTGTGCTTTCTATCCATATTCTCAATATAATCTCTGTTTTTTTGAAAAATGATGATCTCTTGAACTATAGCTTTTGGGGAACCCTGTGGTGATATTTTGTAGGAAAAAGTTGGGGTATACATATTTTGTTTTTTTTTTGGGGCCGGGGGGGGAGACCCAAAGTCCCCAAGCTACCCGTATGCTCCTTTGCTTAATATCTATTTCAGAAGCTACCCCCAAGATTTTACAGTTTGCCCCTGCCCCCAAGTTATTAGATTCCAAGTGATTGGATCAGGAATTCCCTTTTGAGTCCATGCCCCTATAAGTACCTCATTAAAGTATCTCAACGTTGAATCAAAGCAGTAAAAGATTATCAAAATGGGCATTCTGTGAAATCGAATGTCACATATGTTTGTTTTTTTAGTGTACAAGACATTGGTCAATCCTTTAAGCATGTTTCCAGAAGCGTATTCGTAAAAATATTTGGAAACGGAAGAGGGATATTGGGCAGCGTTAAAAGCATTTTTTTCGTCCCCATCTTTTGCCTATACACTTGAATGTAATAGTTTTTGCTGATCTGTGCAGCCTGCATATAACAAGGATGACTTCTTTGATACAATATCTTGTAATTCAATTACCCATGGATCAAGGAGTGTACACAACAGGTTTCCTGAACGAATGAGGCTGGACACTCGGGTTCGTCAACTCTCCTTGGAAATATTCATTTGTAAAATGTTGAAAGATCAGATAAAATATTGGCCCAGCTGAAAAGGGGCCAACCAGTTTTCAATAGTCATTTATTTGTTGCTATTTTCCCAGACATTTGGCAATTTTCAGCAAAGAACTCACCCAGGTCATGGTGGCTATGGAGCTGGACGTGGTGATGGCCAATATAATTGGAGAAGGGGATACAACTACAGTGATAGGGGACGGGGAGGGTACATGCACATGCACATGTGACTCTTGCAAATTGTGATTCAAAGGTACGTCCTTGCTTCTATGGTCGCGGTTATATTTTTAGCTTCGTCTTCATCTTACAGTCCACCTTCCGAGGAAAGAATCTCAGGATAAATATTATATAGTGTTTTGGGGAATTTAGACTGGAATATTGGCAGCAACTATGGCAAATGGGGATCGTTTAATTGTTTGGTAGCAAAAATGACAATTGTCGCTGAAGGCAGGTTCATGTTTTTTTGGCCAATGAGCCAGCCTTAATTAGGTACTATTTTTAAGCAACGGCTTTCAATTTAATGAATATTCTCAGGCGGATTATATTTTCAATATTTTTACATCTTCTTTCTACTTAACATAGGATCAATAAAAAAAACGTATACGTGTTTGAATGGATGTTTGAAATCTATGTATTTGCTAACACGTCTTCATCAACTATTTCAAACATAATGTGAATTCAAGACAAATGTGTTCCTTGGTGAAACATTGTGAGCTGTATGCTTAAATAGTAAAATGATTGACAATTTTCGTGGGTGTAAATTCATCCTTTTTTTCCAATTGCATTTTAAATGAGGCTGTATTTTTGCATTATTCTTAAATGATTTGTCTTTCTGGCTGTTAAGGTCTTTGGAGGCGGCTTTTTTGAATTGCATACATAGAGTTATCGTTAGGATTCCAATAATGTATATGCTGTATTAAACTTTTCATTGTTGTGATGGCTCCACTTTCTCTTACAACTCCATTTGAGATGGATATTAGGCCATAAAAAAATTGGTATTGGTTGACATTGTGATTGGAGGAAGGCCTCGTATCTTGGTGGCTTTCTTGTTGGATAGCTTATCTTTGTTTTGCAATGGAAGCATGTTAGGTCCTTTGTTTGCATTTCTGGGAAATGATGTTTCTTACATGATGTAAGTGATGGGTTTAATGTCCTCTGATATCGACGAGTTTAGAGGTAATCTCCTTTAAAACACTTTCGATTTCTGTAGGATTGGTTAGCTTTGCGGTCGTGAAGAGGACAATATACAATACTCAATTTCGAGACTTCTCCGCCCTTCTACTCTCACTCCATTAGTAATGAAGAAGAGGTATTTCTTGTTCATTGGCAGGCATTGAAGACTTGGGGGCGTCTAAATGTTGAGGGAAAACTAAAAGATATAATATGTTGAGAGTATTGGTAGTGCGTTATTATTATTTCTATTGTAATAAGTGTACCTCTTTAAGGGTATACTAGTCTCTTATATTTTTCTTGATAATTATAAATATAAGTTGAGGGTGAGAGGTAGGATATGATTTTAACTTTTGCATTCTCTCTTATTGTTCTTCAATTCTCTATTTGCTAAACATAATATGGTATCAGAGCAGGGGTTCAGTGTTAGAATTTTACCGCCACCTTGATTATTAAAAAAAGTCTACGTGCTAGACACAAAATTTAGCCGGAACGTGAGGGGCCGTGTTGAAATATAAATACTTAAGTTGCACCATCTCTAACAACTTAAGCTTTTAGATGTATGATATAGATAGTCCAGTTTAAGGGTGAATGTTGAGAGTATTGTTAGTATGTTATTCCTATTTCTATTGTAATATATACCACTTTAAGGGTGTACTAGTATTTTATATGTTCCTGAATAACTATAAATATAAGTAGGGTGAGAGGTCGGGTATGATTTCAACTTCTCTACCTCCTCTCTCAATTGTTCTTCCAATTCTCTATTTACTAAACTTAACATAATCGAAAACTAATACGTTCTTGTACATGATTTTTGCATCGGTTTCTTCTTGCTTCATCAGTGATTGTTTGGTTGCTTTTTTTTTTTTCCAGTTTTCTTTGGGGTGGTGGTGGGGGAGTTGGTCCATGGAGGTTCACGTTGGTTGCATTTGCTGGAGAAAAAGAATATGTTGTTACTGCTGGAGGGGGAGACTGCTTACCATCTCTTGTTGACATTGCTGGGTAGAAAAATGAAACCTATGGGATTTTTTTTGGGTGAATTTTGGTCTTATATTTCTCATTAATTTTTTTTTCCTGGAATTTAAAAAGATTTATGATTAAAAATTTTAGCCTTCCTTTTCTGGTGAATTGTCTGGACTTGATACCTTAACATATTATTGGGTTTGAAATATGCTATAAGGATTACGGTTCTCTTTTTAGGGCATCCTTTGGTTTTTGACTGTTCTAACCCCAGCCTTAGCTGTGGGGCCCTCAGCTATGGCTGGGGTGGGGTTGCAGATAAAAATAAAATAAAATATAATTGTATAGATATGCATACTATGAAGAATAAAATTTCTAACTAAATGAATACAAGAGAATATTGCGACTTGTCAATGGGAACTTTGGAATAGTCCCTGTCCATGTATCACTATAAATATGGGAAATTCACATACAAAAGAAACATCTCTCTTTCATTTGATTAGAATATAAAGTTGTTCTTTGAAAAAAAAAAAACTCATGGGATTATTTCTTTGGGGTTAGGATTAGAGCAGAAGACCCTAGTGGGATGTGGACAGTTCTTTGTTCCCTATCCATATCCCTATCCCTCTACCAATTGTAAACTGAGTACTTGGCACTTTCTGCTGCCTTTTGACTGTTGTGATGTGTGGCTGAGGCTCCTTGCCTGCTTCCACTGGTGCAGTTAATATCTAAGAAGATGTTCCTCTCCAATCATTCCTTCTTCCCCAGGTTGTCCTGAAGAGGTATGCATATATTCTTTATTCAACTTGTGTATGCACGTTCTGGTCCTTCTCAACTTGGCTCTTCTTTGTTATGAGGATGAGGGATATAAGCTGTGAACTTACTGTAATCAGAACTAGTACTGCCGAGCCACTGTATACACCATCCTTGACTATGTAGCACTCCCCATCTAACCATCCTTCTCCGACGGGCTGCCTACGAGTCATACTTGTTGCCGCACCTATTAAAATTGTAGCAACTCCAAAGCTGATCCTGCAACATTATCCAATTCTAGTTTGCCAACGGAAAATGGTAAATATTTGTTTTGTTCCAGGGTCAGTCCAATCACATGTCTTTTGAACTCATAATTGCAATATAAATAATGAAGGAACCGGCAATTTTATGGTTCAAAAGTTTTTTGGGGGACACTCCATCCGAAGCGAGAGAAGCTGCTGTTCAAATAGTGGCACAATAGAGGAATTTTTAAAGACCCATGAGGAGTTATGGTCCCCCGACAACAACATGATTTCATTCATGAACATGAATTTTGGATATACGCAATCATCTACAAATTACATGTAATTAGATAAATTTTGTCTTTTTTCTCCGGAGGTGCAAACTAAGGGCATGGAAGTTTGTGCCTGGCATTTTGTTCGATGAATAAATCAAATTGCGATAGAATTCGATGAAAACATTTGTTTTGGCGAATTTTTGGTGTTTATCATGATTGATTGATTTATACATATGGAAGTTGCATTGGGTTGGGATGCTATGAAGAAATTGATAGCAGAAATAGCAATGCATGACATGGTGCATCACCTTACCATGAGAAGACCAGAAAAATGCTTGCAATTGAAGGTTTTTCAGCCTTACAACTGCTTCTCTGCCTTCCTGAACAGAAATTTCTACAGACTATAACGTTCCCTATGATTTGAGCGATGAAGAGAAAGATTAAAGCAGCAACTCCGAACCCGAACGCTGGACTTCCCGGCAAATAACACAGTGTTCCATTAATTCTGAGACCATCCTCCTACAAACCACACCCAACACAAGAAATCATGTTATGAACAATTGTTTCGGAACGAGTGGAGCACAATTCAAATTTACGTAGGACAACAGACATACCTTTGATCTATTGAATTCAGCAGCGACACATAAGGAGGAGGAGATAAGGCCAAGGGCGGCAACAAGAGAGAAGATTTGCAGAAACCCATATTGAGGTGTTTCCATGTGAGCCTCTGGGACAAGGCTTGAAAGTGGAGAATAAACAGACAAGGAGGCTTGGGATTTACTCAAGAGAACAGATGGGTGGAGGTGGTGGTGTTGCCCTCTTGGTCCTCATCTTGCTTACTTTGTGGTTGGGGTGGAGACTTTTCGCCAGAGAAGTCTTTCATTGTATAGAAGAGGCGGGCGTGTAATGTAGGCGAAATTTTTGGATCAATTTCTTTGACATTAGCTGGTCAATTCAACTTCTTCGTTGGAGAGAGAGAGAGAGAGAGAGAGAGAGAGAGAGAGGTTTTGGGTCGATAAATGACAGTGGATTAGTCTCTGGGACATTAGCTGGTCAATCAACTTCTTCAATGGGTGGTGGGGGTGTTGCCCTCTTGGTCCTCTTGCTTACTTTGTGGTTGGGGTGGAGACTTTTCGCCAGAGGAGTCTTCCATTTGCTTAGAAGAGGCGGGGGTGTAATGTAGGCGAAATTTTTGGATCAATTTCATTGACATTAGCTGGCCAATTCAACTTCTCCAATATGGGTTTTGGGTCGATAAATGAGAGTGGATTAGTCTCTGGGACATTAGCTGGTTAATCAACTTCTTCAATGGAGATAGAGAGAGAGAGAGAGAGAACTACATAAAGGTTTCTTGAATTCAAAACTGATGTATCGATTTTGAGTGCGATTCTCTTCATTATATTTATTTTCTCTTTCATTATATTTATTTCTCTATTTTTCTTCTTGAGAAATTACTTACTATGAATTTAAATGAGACTCACTTGAATATAAGTGAGTCCTCACTCATTAATGATGATTTATAAAGAACAAAAATGAAGGAAAAAAATATTATTGGAGGCGATTTAGATCAGGTTTATACTTGTTTTGGAAGTATTTTGGTTGATATTAAACAGGGGAAAACTTATGAAGAGCTATAATTGTTATGACAATATTTAACTTTTGTGGGGTTTTTTTTATTTTATTTATAGGAAGTTTTCGTTGTCAGAGGAATATTTTCATAATTATTTTTTATTCTTTTGTTTAAACTTTATTTCCATAATTATATTCTAAAACTATAAAAGTTGCCCAATGACAGGCGATGAATTTGGTCAGCCAAAAGAGTCACAAATCAGCCAGAAAAAGGACAGGAGAAGAAAACAGGGGATGTTGTATTGAGGGTAAATGCGCATGTGAGTAGTCAATACACATGTGCAGGTGCAGGCCAAAAATCAAGAAAAATATATATTTATGATTTTGTCCTTCTTAAATTCTAAATTTTTTTCTCTCTCCGATCTTCTTTTTCTTTCCAACAACTATTTGGTTGTAAAAGAGATAAAATAAAGTAGTACTAGGTACTTAGCGAGAAGCTCTTTGAGATTTTCCTCCCTCATTTGACAGATTTTTAAGTTTGTCTTTATATATTAGAGTGATATGAAATAAAATTGATATTTTAAGGTATAATGTGAAAATTTTTATAGTTGAGGATACAAAACATAATAAGAGTAATAGTTCAGAAGGATAAAGTGTAATTTACTCTTGTAATAAATATGCTTCTGACTTTGGTTGCTAAATTGCCGCCCTTCGCGGAATTTTGTTTACGTCTTACGTTTGGGGTAACCTTTGTTTTTAAGTAAATTTATTTTAACAATAAATAATATTTTAAAAAAAAAGTTTCTTTATTATTTTTTGTAAGTGATCTATATAATAAAGTATAAATCAATTTAAATTTCAAAATATAAAAAAAATAACTTTACCTTTTCGCTGTTGAAATCGTCTTAAAATTATGTTTATTTTAATCTAATGGTTGAAAATCATTGTTATTTATTTTTTTTTTTGGCCCAAAATTTTACATCTCATTCCTATGCAATTCAGTGTGAGAAGCATGATTGGATTCTAGCATTCTCTCTTTGTAATTGCTTGCTTCTCTTTCTTTCTCTCTCTTTCTCCCAAACTAAGCTAATTAGTCTATGGGGATTGGGCCACCAAATTTAACGTGGATATGGAGAGTCACGTGATGGAATTTTATGGTGAAATTTGGGGTTAAGTCCTCTTTAAAAGACTTATAATGAGTTTAGTCCGTAAAAGAAATTTATTTGGGAATAAGTTCATTTTTAATCTTACTAATAAGTAATTAAATTTGCTATTTTTTTAAAGCTCCAAAATACCCTTCTTTGAAAGCAACTTTAAATTAGTTTCCTAACTTGAGAATTATTATCCATTAATTCACTATTGATGAAGATATGCCAATAATTTTTTTTATATAAATTTAAAATTCAAATAACAAGTGATACTCTCTCTCTATATATATATAATTTTTTTTTTACCATGTTACTGTTTTTGTGAGCATGTCACTGTTTTTGTTGAGCATGTTACTATTTTTATTTTTCCAAATATTAATACTTAATGTTATTAATTTTTTTTTTTTGTATTTAAATGTTATTACTTTTTTGTGTTTAAATGATACTATTTTTTGTGTTTGGGTGACACTATTTTTTGTGTTTAAATGTTACTATATAGATATATGAGAGAGAGAGAAATAAATAGTCATATTCTATATATGGATATAGATAGATATGAGAGAGAGATAGAATTTTAATATTAATCAAACTCCTAAAATTTAGGAGTTGTTAGTTTTCAAATTTGTTTTAATTAAACATAACTACTAGAGGTATTTTGGACAATAGAAATCAAAATAGACTTAATATTAAATAAGTTTCCTTGATGGGCTTATCACCAAATAAGTCCACAACAGGGGACCGGCCTCCAAATTTTTCAATTTTATTTAACTATTAATTTCAAAAGAATGGGTCAATTAAAAAATATCACTTAAATGCGTACATTTAGAATTATAGGTTGAATTTAATATATGTAAATTTATATGTATAAAGCTGAACTTTATTTTATTGTTGATATTATTATGTTTTTGCTAAATGATTTTGTTAAGGTAGAATTGGGGGTGTGATATTAAATTTGATAATGAGTTAAGTTGTATTTTCTTTAAATTCATGTATTTCTTAGTCATTCAATAAATTATGTGCACAAGTTGATATTTTTTGTATTATGTTTTTAAAGTAAAATCTATCAATTTTTTTGGATCTAGATTGATTTAAAATTGCGTAACTACTTCAAAATATTGGCATGCTATTAAAAATATTTATATTACATGATTAATGCTCGATTTTGTGTTGCACAATATCTTCAGCCATGAATTTTGTCCATTTAATATTTGATATAGTGGACTCGATTCTTTGCTATGCCCTACGTTTTATATTACACTGTGCCTTCCGACACAAGTTATTTACTCGTCTATATATATCTTAAAGATTAGATGTGTGTCTTGAAAAGAAAGGGGAAATTTAGATCAGAAAAAAAGCAAAAATACCATACACATGATACTTTTATATTCGTGGATAAAAGACACTTTATACCCTGAACGATCTTAAATTTTTTTATTCACACCCTGAAAGATTAAACTTATTATATTACACTCTCAATCAGATTAAAAGGTATTAATGTAATTTGTTTTAATAAAATTGAATAGAACATTTTCATGTAAAATACTTAAAAGTGAGTAATAAAAAATTAATTAAATACAGAAACAGAAAAATTAAAAAAATTCAGAAAAGACAACAAACATGTGATTTTGGATTGCATTGTTACCTTTTTATCCGAATGAGGGTATTATATAAGAATTGTAATCTTGTAGGGTGCGAATTGAGAATTTGAGCATCTTTTAATAAGTAAAGTGTCATTCACCTTATATTTTTTAATAAATTTTGATTTCGGAAAATTGTGAGTAGCTATCTTATGAACTGCTTATTTGTGAGAAAATACCTTGAAAAAAATGTATTGTAGATAAGTACTAGTAGGTGAAAATGTATTGTGTCTAAATACACAATGCCAGTTTTTTTAATTTTTTATTTACTGAAATATCTTTTTCCATAACTTATGGACTGTGTAATTTGGTAGTTCTTTTTTCCATTGGATTTGGTTTTATTAAATCAATGTTTCCTATTTTAGAAGATCTTTATTTTTTGAATTTTAAACGTATTCTTTTTCACCATCAACGACCTCTGATTTAATAAAAAAACCAACGTTGGTGCTCCTCTTCTTCAACATATTCTTATATTTCAACTTTGGGTGATCCTCTTTTACTTCGACGTCTGTGGTTTTCCACCCATAGGTTGCACAGTATTTCTTCATTGTCAATGTCTATTGTTTTTACTCAGAGGTCGTGTTTTTCTTCTACTTTAAAAGCTTGTTAAGACTATTTTTATTTTTGAAATGGGTAGAATATAACGTCATGTCATCGTGCCGACGACTTGTAAAATTTTATACTTCAAATTAATAGATTTATGATTGGTGTTAAATTTAAATTTGATTTATTTTTTGGAAGACACTGTGATTGTTCTTAAAGATAGCAGTAAATGGTTATCACACTTGATTGTCAAACTTTTTTATACCCAATTACGGTTGTTGCATTGTGTTGTTATATTGTCATGTAACACTGTTATTCCTAAAAGTAATATATGTGTTTGTTGAACAATAGATATCACATTGTGATGTCAAACTATGTAAAACATACCATTTAGATTGTGAATGAATTAGGGAATTCAATTGCACATCTTTAGTTAGTTATTAAAGTGTTAATGAAGTTGTTAACAGTGATATATCATTGTTATATCGACGATTACAACTAAAAAAGTCAACGGTTGGACTTCAATGGTGTTCCAGTGTATGTACAATCAATACACAAGCGAAAGATTTTTTGGCTCTAACAATTTTCAGTTGTTTGTATTTTTGGTTTGGTTGAAATTTCATGAATTTTATGACATTTTTTGTTTGAATTTCAAACACCCTATTTTGTGGGATATCATAGTGGCCGGATTTCATGGGTATGCTGCTTGAGGTCCAGCGGTTTCCAAACCAAGGAGATGGCGCTGATTAGTTTTTATTTTGGGTATATTTGGCATTAACAAATAAGAAGGACTTCTGTATAAATAATTTTATCTGAATGACTTTTACATAATTAAGTCCTATATTATATAGTAGCTTACAAAAAAACCCTTTAGGTTTTCACACAAGGGCACATAAGATAAGTGGAATGGGCTCTTTATGGGTAGATGGCCCAACAATCCATGCGTTACCAAAAAAATAAATTTTGGTACCATGTCGACTTTTGAACAATATTATAAAATCCAAATGAAATTCAAAAAGTTATAATTCAAATGTATATCATTCATTGGATGAGTGGGTTCCATCAAATTTTTCAGTGGGGCCCACTTATCCCACACTCATCCAAGGAATGATATGCATTTGAGTTTTAATTTTTGGGTTTCATTTGGATTATGTAGCATTTTTCATCGACTTTTATTATATTTGTTGATGTTTTTATTATTATTGTGGTATCAAAAAAGTGATAACTATTTTTATCACAACAGTGGTAAAAAAACTCACAAATATAATAAATTATTTACAAAAGTGATAATTTTTTTATATAAAATAAAATTAGTAAAAATAATTACCACAATAGTGGTAAAAACACCGACAAATGCAATAAATTATCCACAAATGTGATAAATTTTTTGGTTATAAATAATCCACAAAAGTTATAAAAATACTCCATTTAAAATAATAAATTTTGTAGATATGATACTAAATTTTTTTGTAGGTACCGTAGTTAAATCCTCTATCTATAAGGGGTCGAGTACAACTTCAAAAACTGAGAAATTATAAAAGAATCAGATTGGGAAAAAAAAAAAAAAAGGGGGGGGGGGGGGGGGGGGGGGGGGGGAGTCCAATAAACAATTTTTACAGCATAGAGTGGAAACAACAGGGAAAAAAACATTTTGCGCTCGATGTATTTCCTAATTTGGTCAACATTGACTTTTTCTAGAGCATCTGCAATATAGGTTATTTATTTTCAATGAATTCTCTATTTTATAAACTCTTTGTTGTACAATTTAATGAATAAAAAAAAATCATTGCAATATGATGCTCATGAAGAGGTCTTTGGATTTCAAGTCTATAATGTGAAAGAGCAACTTTAGTCGGATCTAATTTTCAGACCTAATTCACTGTAGATCAATCGCAAGTTTCAATGTTAAAAAGAGTCCATTGTCAATCTAACAATTGTAATGGACTTGGTCAGTAAATTAAATTAATAAATTAGGTCTGAATTACATCTTTCAATGTGAAAAGAAGTTAATGAAAGAAAAACATTTTGCTTCTCAACTCATCGAGTAATACATTTCGGCTATAAAAATTTGATTTAATTTGCTGATTTACGAATGAATTACGTCCAACAAAGAATTCGAACGATCGCAATTACAATATTGCTATTGGACTATGTCTAGGGGTGAAGCTAACAGGGGTGGCTCAAGACAATTTGGGGCCTAAAGCGATACTTCTAAATGAGGCCTTCTAAATGTCTAGAGTATTCATCCCGAGGAAAATCTAAATTATTATATCTAATTGGACCATTTTCTATTAATAAATCTCTTAATTTCGTATCAATATTTTTCCATTGACTTGGATCATAAATATTTATATGACTATAATCACTTTGTTTCATTAAGATTTTGATTGTCTTGTATTTCATTATCTTTTATTTCACTATTTTCTTTTTCATTATTTTCTATTTCATTATCCTCTATTTTATTATCTTTTATTTCAATATTTTCTACTTCAATATTTTTTATTTCATTATCTTTTATTTCAATATTTTCTATTGCAAATTTTTTATTTTATTCTCTTCTATTTCATTATCTACTTGTTCATTTTCAAAATTTTTATCTAAATTTTTTGTTACATTATTTTTGTTACTATTAACAAATTTATCAATATTAGTTGATCTATTTTTCTTTTTCTTTTTTAATTTTTTGTATCCACTTGATTGTCTTCTAGGTGTCATATTATTAATATATTATAACTATATAACAACCAAATAAACACAATATATAGTATAGTTAAACTATATAACAAAAAAATTTAAAATTATGAAACAATAGAACCTAACTTGAATGATCTCAAATGTTGGTTTTTTGGTTCTAAACCATGTCCCTTATGTTGCAATGAAAACTCGAGTTGATGAATAATGATGGAGGATGAAGTGGAGGCCGAGTCACCGCCACTAAGTTAGTCACCGTGACACTGTCTTGGCGTCTCACCGTTGTATGTCACCGTCTTGGCGATCTGTTCACTGAGTTGAGACTTTTTTTTTGACAACACTGAGTTGAACTTGAGAGCACTCTGAGAGATAGAGAAAAGAAGAAGATCGAGTTTGAAGAGTTTTTTTTTTTTGTTTCGGTTTAATGAGAGAGAAAGAAAAAGAATAATTGTTTTTGTTTTGGTTGGTTTGGTTGGTTGGTTTACCGCGGTAGAGAGAGAGAGAGAGAGAGAGAGAGTTAAAAGTAAGATATAAATAATTGTTTTTGTATTGGTTGGTTTGGTTGGTTGGTTTACCGAGAGAGAGAGAGAGAGAGAGAGAGAGAGAGAGAGAGAGAGAGAGAGAGAGAGAGAGAGAGAGAGAGAGAGAGAGAGAGAGAGAGTAAAAAGTAAGATTTGATTTGATTTTTTAAATTTTTTTGATTTGATTTGATCTTTCAGTTCAATTTTTTTTTTATTGTTAATTTTTTTTAGATATTTAATATTTGGATTGAATTATGGGCCTAATAGTTGATTGAACTTCTATTTTTATAAGACTTTTTAAACATGGATTATTTACGGTGTTTAAAATTTTGGGGCCTTCCTTTAAAATGGGGCCTAAAGCCCAGGCTTGTTTAAGTATGTTGTTGGGCCGGCCTCGGAAGCCAAGTTTCAACCTCAAAACATCTCCAATAAAATTTTGTATTTTAGCTATTCAAAAGCACATTTTTTTTAGTTTAGCTACTCACTT
Source organism: Ilex aquifolium (assembly GCA_951799425.1). Lineage (NCBI taxonomy): Eukaryota > Viridiplantae > Streptophyta > Magnoliopsida > Aquifoliales > Aquifoliaceae > Ilex > Ilex aquifolium. The sequence goes on from OX637392.1 coordinate 8,475,947, forward strand.
TTTCAATACACACTCAAACAGATTTTATATATTTTAACTACTTTTTAAAATGTTATATATTTCACATATTTTGTACCTTTGTTAGAATTATTGGAGAGAGAGAGAGAATACAGGAAAAGACAGAGAATGGACAAGAGACGTGGGAATGGACAAGAGATGTGGGAAAGACAAGAGGAGAGAGAAAAAATTATACAAATATTTATACAAATTTCTACAGTGATGTTCTATATTTAAAGTGTTACTCTAGTAAAAAACTATTTTAGAGCATGTGAACATATTCTGTTGGAACATTATTTTTATCTTTAGTTAGCTAAATTTTAACTATTTTAGAGTTTTAAATGTTATGTTGGAGATGCTCTTAGAGGGGGCAACACATGAATAAAAAACATCACTAATTTATGTCAAAACAATTTAGATTTAGTCATGAGAAATATAATAAGATTCAAGACTAAATTTATATGATATAACTTAAAGAGGGGAATTATCTTTTAACACACAGTAATAGTTACAGTAAAAAGATCAGAGGGGACAAGTGCCCCCTCCATTGAATGTAACTCGTAGCTCTGCCAGTGACCATATCAACTGTCACATTATAAGATAAACAATTTTACGTACGACTTTTAGGTTTTAATAACATCACTCCAGTTCGTATTATTTTTTTATTCAGGGGTTATTCTCTCTCTCTCTCTATTCACAATAACATAGCAACTGGTCCTGAAATCATACATAGAGCATAAGTGCATCAGAAAATCTCCCATAGAATGGCGACATGCAGTAATCGAATATAAGCATGCAGTACCTTTACCCTCAAGCTACCATAACAATTTTCCATGCAAACCCTAATTCATTCCAGGAGAGGTATGTCTTATTTTCTCAATCATCACATCAACCCATAGACCTGAATAAGAAGCAAATAACTAAAGATAATAGATCGGGCTGCGATCAGTGAGGAGTTCTAGGTGGACCATTATGACCCGCGCCGGGGCTATTTCCGGGCGTTGTCGGCCGGTAAGCTTCTGTCTCAATGTTCTTGTAACGGTTTATTGTAAACCCTCCGGTGGTGGCCGGAGATTTAGGCCTGCTTGGAGTTGGGATAGGTATAGGTATAGCTGGTGGTTGAACTTTTAGGGCCGGCCGTGATGATTCTATCATGTCAAAGTGATGAAAGAATAGAATCATGCAAAGAGTGAGAGTATAGATTCTGGGATATGAAGCCATGAAAAAGAGAGAGAAAGAGAGAGGGAGGAAGAAGTGGAAATGAACAAAAGAAAGGCCCTGTTGGAGAGATGAAAATTGATGATTGAATTCGTATAGAGACTCCCAATTTAAGACGATCCTAAAGGTCCCACGCATGGCTTTATATATTGCTTTCAAATAAAACATAATGAAGATCGATGCACGTGGTACGGTGGTAGGGTTTTTAAGATTTCAATGTGAGGGAATTTCTATGGTAATTTTTTTGGGAAATTACAGATGGAAATAGCGAGTGATTTATATTCACAAAATATAAAGTTTAATAGGTGGAACAGAGCAAAAGATACTGAGGATTTACAATGTATAAGTCACCCGCTAAGATATATATATATATCAATTTACTAGGATTAGGTTTAGGTAATTGAGCGGGTTAAGGATTTTCAATTGGTGTAAATAAAAAAAATTGTAAATCTATTCGGATTTTCATACAGTAACATAGTTGATGATGCACAAATTGGTCTTCGTGCAAGATCAACAGTCAAGTATGTGTACGAGTATAATTAATAAGCAATTAATAGGCAATCAATGACGAAACTGTAAATAAGGAGATTAACACAAGAGATTTATAGTGGTTCGGTCTCGGATGACCTACGTCCACTCTTCGAACGGCGACAGGGGCCTGGATGTTTTATTGATCAATCATGATGGTACTCCGGAGAGTTTTACAATGCTTGAGAGGGAGAGAGAGAGAGAAACAAACACTCAATAGTAAGCTCACAACTTACACTCTCAATCTCTAGAAATCTTTTCTGATGTGGCAGATCAGTCTAAACTGCAACCACAGAGCATACTAAGAATCTCAAGAGAACTCTCTCTTAAACTCACTCTTAGAAGCTTTGCTTCTTTCTTGATCCTAGAACACCCAAATGGGTGGTCTATTTATAGTAGTAGGGAATCAATCCAAACCACACAAATTAAATAATACCTATCTAACATTCAAATCTAACATTCTAATACTTATCTAACATTCAAATATTTATCTAACATTCAAATTCTTATCTAACATTCTCTAGAATTTCCTCTTTAGTGGGCTTGGGCTTGGGTAATGGATTGGACTCTTCTTTGGGCTTTCTTAGCTTATTTGAATTGGATTGGTTCTACTTCCTTTATAATGGTATCCGGTGTCATCTTGCTGTCCCCTTGGTACTGTTTATCTCGTGTCCTTAGCTGGGAGTTTCAATACCGGCTGGCAGAGCTCAGTCCCTGGCTGGATGAGCTCTGCTTGTTTTCCCGGAACTCCTGAGCTGAGCTCTCTTTCTAAGCTCGTGTCTAGGGTGTATTTTGGGTATCATCAGTTGCCCCCCAGCCCTTGGCCCAAGCGAGCTTGGGTAAGGGCTGAGTCGATGCTGAATTGAGATAGACTTCCACACATCGACCTTGATTTGCATGAGCTCGAGGTGCAGAGAGCTGCTGCTTTTCCTATGGTTGTCGAGTTCCCATTGCTTCGAGAAGTACTTTAGTGCTCCTTAAAGCAAAATTGTTGACTTTATGAGCTGTCGGGCTCTTTTTATGAACTAGGGAACTCATCATGAGCTTCAGGGCTCTTTTAAGGAATTAAATGGCCCATTCCGAGCTCCTAGGCTCTTTTCTGAACTATTGGAGTTCTTCGTGGGCTGTGTTGCTCATATCATGAACTGAATAATTCAGCGCGAGCTACGTGGCTCATATTATGAGCTGAAGAGTTCAGCGTGAGCTGCTTGGCTCAAGTTATGAACTGAATAGTTCATCGTGAGCTGCGTGGCTCAAGTTATGAATTGAAGAGTTCATCGTGAGCTGCTTGGCTCAAGTTATGAACTGAATAGTTCATCGTGAGCTGCGTGGCTCAAGTTATGAATTGAATAGTTCATCGTGAGCTGCTTGGCTCAAGTTATGAACTGAAGAGCTCATCTTGAATTTATGAGCTGAAGAGCTCATCTCAAATTTATGAGCTGAAGAGCTCATCGGATGTATATGAGCTGAAGAGCTCATCTTGAGTTTATGAGTTGAAGAGCTCATCTTAAATTTATGAGCTGAAGAGCTCATCTTTCATTTATAAGCTTTGAAGCTTATCGTATATTTATGAGCTGAAGAACTCATCTTTCATTTATAAGCTTTGAAGCTTATCGTATATTTATGAGCTGACGAGCTCATCTTTCATTTATAAGCTTTGAAGCTTATCGGGCGACCCTTGAGAGAATGTAAAGTTGAATATGGTGGCTGTCTGTGCGAGAACAGTGCAGAGATCTGGTAAGCTGCTCGGGTACAGCTAGGAGAGGGAGAGCTGGGCGGCTGGCCCCCTTTTTTTTGTCTTCTTTTTTTTTTTTTGCTTCTTTGGGTGCCGCCCACATGGGCGGCTGGCCCTTTTTATATATATATATATATATATATATATATATATATATATATATTTTTTTATTTGCATGTGGAGGAGCTTCCCTCTCTTTTTAAGAGGCTTCAAGGCTACTTCATTTATTCATTCTTCCTTCCTCCACTATCCAAGTATCAATGAGGACTAGAGGCTCATTCATCCGTAAGGGTCTTCGCGTTGAAGGTTCCCATGGGGAAGGGAGCTTGGCCGGCGGCACTCATGCCGATAGAGGCTTGCTAGGCGACACTGTTGGCGACAGAGGCGAAGCGGGCGGCGCTCAGGCCGAAGGACAAGTGGGCGGCGCCCATTGTGGCAGCCCAGATGGTGTGCTTCGTGGCGCAGGCGGTGGGAATGGATGGGCAGACGCAAATCCTGTGGGCGGCTCCCCTTTGGGCTTCGGCCATTTTGGCGCCTGTTCTCGCGGTGGCTTTGGCGCAGTGCCGGTGACCCATGAGAGACCCTTTGGTACCATCTGTGGGGGGACAGGCGCGAGTACGAGGATTTCAAATAATCCTTTTGGCGTATTTAAAGGGACGCTGCGCCTGAGTGAGCGGCAGAGTGGGTCTCCAGGTGACGCCGAGAATGTCCGTTTTGGACTGGGTGGTGCTACAAGTACTTCAGGAGGTGTCCAGGATGCACTGGGCGGCGCCCATGGCATGGTTCAGTCTCCTCCTATCAAGTCTAGGAAGCGACCGATCAACGCCACGGATGGTCCTGGCTCTCAAGGTAGGTTTCCGGTACTTTCTTTTCTCTTTCATGGGTACGGGTATTCTTTTTTGATCAGAGTGTAATTTTTTCTCTTGATGAATTTTTACCCAGACGAGCAGGAGACTGCCAAGGATCCTGAAGAAGGTCCGATTGATGACGGAGGCAGTCTTTCCGAGGTAGCAACTCTCTTTAGCTATTTTAAGTATGACGAGGATATTTTGGAGTTGATTTCCTTGTACCGTATTCCTCCCTCGGTACTGTGCCGTCATGCGGAGGCTGATGAGTCAGCTTGCTGCGACTCTTCGGATGACATAGTGCTTTATGAGGGGGCCTTGGAGGCGGGTCTGAGATTCCCGATTCCCGGACCTATATGTCGGGTCTTTGAGCGTCTTTCCTTAGTTCCTGGGAAGCTGGCTCCGAATGGCTGGCGAGTTTTATTAGCTTTCTTTGCACTGTGGCGGTTGACCCACGGATCTAGTGCTCCTCCCCCGTTCGAGGAATTCTTGGTTACCTATATACTTCTGGAAAACCCCGTTTCACACCAGGGGTGGTACCGATTTTCCCCGAGGTTAGGGAGGAAGAAGTTTATTACTGGGCTCACCTCCAATTACCATAATTGGAAGAAGAAGTTCTTTTTTATTGGAGGCGAGTGGGCCTCCGAGTCCGATCGCGACAGGGTGCCTACCAGTTGGAGTACGATTCCAAAAACTAAGCAAGGTAAGGATTCTAACTTTTGACTTTTGCTTTGATTATCAAGTGTAACCATGTGCCTATCCTTACGATGATTGTTTTCTTGCAGCTCCGCCAACCCTTACTGAGGACCAGAAGAGTCTACTTGAGATGGTCCTGAACAGCCCATGCAGGGAGCACTCCGAGATCATGTCAGCAGTTGGCTGTTCCACAGCTTCCTTGAGACCGAAGAAGAAAGGTATTTTGACCATCGACTAGTCTCTTTGAATAGTCCGTGTAGTAGGATCCATTGGCTTACACTGTTTTCTTTAGGCCCTCCAATTGTCAGATCTTTTGTGGAAGAAGTGTATGTCTCCAGGACAGTTCCTTCTCCTTCTCCTCCTGCCCTCAAGAGGGCGAGGACAGACGCCGCTAGCTTGGATGGCCCTGCGGAGGCAGAGCCAGGCGATGCTCCTCCTTCCCCTCTAGCTGATATTCCGTCACCTCCGAGGGGCGGTCCTAGCGCCGTTGAGGCCGAGGTTCCGACTCTATGCTTTACTAGGGCAAAGGGTCTGCTTATTTCTCAGGGCGGTGCCTCATCGTCCATGCTTAGTAACGTGGAGTTGGCAAAGGAAAGATTCTGTACCTTCGTGACCGGCGCTGAGGCTCGAGAGATAGCCTCCCTAGGTCCACAGGGAGTGGTCGACGCCGCCGTGGAAGGCTTTGCTCTGGTATGTCTTACATTCCTTCTTTGTATATGGCTTTCTTCGGCATACCCGGGCTTAGTTTTTCATCTCTCTTTGTTTCGCTTTTGAATGTCAACAGGTGGCTGCTACTTTGCCTTACCTCTTCAATCATACTCTGACTATCAGGGATGTAGTCCAAGGTCGAGCAGCTGAGAGGCAAGCACGTGAGACTGCCGAGGATCAGCTTTGGCAAGAGCGGCAGGCGCGGGAGAATGCTGTGGGGCTAGCTCTACAGGCGCGAGAGGATGCCGACAAGCAGCTTGAGCTCGAGCGGCAGACACGAGAGAGTGCTGCTGAGCAGTTGAGGCTGTCACAGACGAAGGTTATTCAGCTTGAGACTGACCTTCGAGTTGCACTTGAGAGAGCTGTCAGAGCGGAGGCTCAGAGGGATGCCGCTGAGAGAGCTAGGGCTAGTGCTTTTGTTGATGGCTATGAGGAGCTGAGGAGGAGGGCATCAGTATCATATCCTTATAATGATCTCTCTGACCTCAAGCCTTACGAGGCCCCTGAGTCTGATGACGACGGTGATTACGTGAGTGGAGACAGTGAGGGTCAGTAGGGGTGTGACTCTTTGTATTTTTTGCTTGACAGACTATGTTGTCTTTAGACTGTTGTATTGTTGTAGGAGTTGGGGTTCAAGTGTAGACGACTTGAGTTTCAAAAGTGTACCTGGCAAGAACAATGTTATCCCAACATTAAAATATCTAATATGATTACCTGGAGAGAGACAGGTTGTTTGCATGAGAGCAAAGTTAGAGCTGTGGGCGTCTTGAGAGAGGGCCGCATGAGCTGAGGCTGAACTACGTATAGTGTCGGTAGATGGCTGCTGTGGCAGAGGTGACTATTTGCGCGAGAGCATAGTCGTAGAGGCCGAGCTACGTATAGTGTCGGTAGATGGCTGCTGTAGCAGAGGCTTACAAGGTGTGTCCCGCACTCCTCTTTGGCTTTCTTCCTTTACATTTTTGGCTTTGAATGCCCATAGGTGGCTGTTGTTTTGCCCTGAGGCAGGGCGCCTACTGCTGGACGCCTGAGATTGGGCGTCTGGTGCTGGGCACCTGCTGTTGAGTGCCTAGTGAGAGGGGGCGAGACCCTTCGTCGGCATCCACTACTGCTGGACGCCTGAGATTGGGCGCCTGCTGCTGAACGCCCGGCGATGATCGCCTTTTGTCTACCTTGTTTGTTGCTAGATCATGTTCAGACTGTAAGCTGTATGAGAGTCGTTGGCATTCTCTCTCGTCCTCCTACGCAGGTACATGAGGAGGGGGAACACGTGAGTTCCCTGTACGCTGAGGAGGGACTACTGGGCGAGGGGCACCCTGGTGTGGCCTTCGGGCGCTCTGGCGAGGCCTCCATGGCAGGGTGCTGCTTGGTGCCCTGGATGATTAGGTTGTTGTTCCTCTCCTGTTGGGGTGAGTGGGGCTCTTCCCACAGGGTGAGGTGACGCCTCCTTGGAGCAGTTGTGTGGTCTGCAAGAGTTGTTGTTGTCCAGTAGCGGGAGTAACAGTAGAAGGTTCCCCAGGCACGATGGGAGGGGAGACCTCCTCCCGGTGAGTCTGGTTGTTTTCTCCCGGTTGTTGGCTCATTGATCGGGTAGTGATTGCCATGGATTGGATGAGAGTAGGAAAACTAGTCGATTCCCACAGACGGCGCCAAACTGATGATGCACAAATTGGTCTTCGTGCAAGATCAACAGTCAAGTATGTGTACGAGTATAATTAATAAGCAATTAATAGGCAATCAATGGCGAAACTGTAAATAAGGAGATTAACACAAGAGATTTATAGTGGTTCGGTCTCGGATGACCTACGTCCACTCTTCGAACGGCGACAGGGGCCTGGATGTTTTATTGATCAATCATGATGGTACTCCGGAGAGTTTTACAATGCTTGAGAGGGAGAGAGAGAGAGAAACAAACACTCAATAGTAAGCTCACAACTTACACTCTCAATCTCTAGAAATCTTTTCTGATGTGGCAGATCAGTCTAAACTGCAACCACAGAGCATACTAAGAATCTCAAGAGAACTCTCTCTTAAACTCACTCTTAGAAGCTTTGCTTCTTTCTTGATCCTAGAACACCCAAATGGGTGGTCTATTTATAGTAGTAGGGAATCAATCCAAACCACACAAATTAAATAATACCTATCTAACATTCAAATCTAACATTCTAATACTTATCTAACATTCAAATATTTATCTAACATTCAAATTCTTATCTAACATTCTCTAGAATTTCCTCTTTAGTGGGCTTGGGCTTGGGTAATGGATTGGACTCTTCTTTGGGCTTTCTTAGCTTATTTGAATTGGATTGGTTCTACTTCCTTTATAATGGTATCCGGTGTCATCTTGCTGTCCCCTTGGTACTGTTTATCTCGTGTCCTTAGCTGGGAGTTTTAATACCGGCTGGCAGAGCTCAGTCCCTGGCTGGATGAGCTCTGCTTGTTTTCCCGGAACTCCTGAGCTGAGCTCTCTTTCTAAGCTCGTGTCTAGGGTGTATTTTGGGTATCATCAATAGTTGTTCTGGAGGACGGGAATAAATTTTTTATCAAATCACGTAAATTTTCATAATTATTATTTTTTATTTGACTTATCGTCTCGTTGTTTACAGCATGCACATTCACAGTAATTTCAATCCACCAAGATTAAGCAAAGACTTAATGGTATTTTTCCTAAAGTGTTGTAAGAAAATGAAGGCAGGCAAGCATGAGAATATTTTTACATTGGGATTTGGGACGAACTGTAAACTCGGACGTTTTGAGTTTGAATTTTGACAACTATATAAGGTTAGGCAATGAAGGATTTACCCTTCATGAATACTATAGTCTCGGCATGAACGACCTGCGTTTGATCGAATTAAAGAGAAAATTAATCGAAGCACGCATAAATCAACCTGAATATCCATAACCGTTGAACAGAAAAAAGAAAAAATATTTCTACAAAGAGTAAGGATAACATTTATCAGAGTTATCCCAGTAAGTTCAAGGAGCTTTTCCCCAACCGCCATTAATTGAAATTATTACAGGTTTTGAATGGCTTGATTAGACATCACAAAGAACAATTTGATTTGCATTTCTGTTTAGTTTAGTATAAGCTTGAGAGTGTCCAAGTCAGCTACAAAGATACATATATAGAAGTAGCTTGTTATTTTAAGGCAAATGCTTCTTCCACTAAACTTTAATATGGGATTGGATGGTCTTCTTTCCACTTTGACCATAACTAGAGAAAATAATTAGGCATCTGTTGTCGGCTCCAACTCAGTGGCATCCACAGAGAGAGAGAGAGAGAGAGTTTGTAGGTTCTATCTTCCATTACTTTTATGCAGTTTTGTCTTCCTACGGATCACTTCAGGTTGGGGGTCTCAAAATATAATAGATTCGTTAACGCGATACGAAATTAAATGGTTTGAGTCTTTTTAAGTTACATGTTTAATAAACAAGTGTATTAACACGATTAATAAACGAATTGAGTATGAATGAAATTAATCAAAAAAATAGACAACGCGACTCATTTATATATCGGTTATACATTGTTGATACATGATACAAATTTAATATGATACGACTCGTTAGACACGAATTAATAAACGAATCGAGTATAAGTGAAGTGTTTTTTGATATGAACTTGTTAAGACTTAACACAAACCCGCTTCACCCGGCATGATTGACATGCCTACTTCAGGTAGGAGTGGTAAATAATTTGAGCTAATCGATCGGGTTCGGTTCGTTTTAAGTTTAACTCAAGTTCATTTATTTAGAAAATGAGTCGAACTCCAATAATTTTTTAGATTGTTTTAAAAAATGAGCCTTATAAGCTTGACTCATTTTGGGCTCGAACTTGTAAAATTCGTCTCATTTATATATAAATCAGTCGAGTTATTCGAATTCGATTTGTTTTGACCTTAGCTTGATCTTTTTTAAAAAATGAATTAGTCATACTTGAACTTAAACTCGTTCGGCTCGTTTACCGCCCACAAGATTTGCTTCCACTTGAAAACACTTCAGTCAACGTCAACACTCTTTTTTTATTATTATGTGTCCGAGATACAGAAATAGCAGTTGATTATTGTGGTATCTCTTCTTCCATTGCTTTTTAAGCCATTTTTACAATCATATCTTATTAGATAATTTGGGCAGAAACCCCACTAGGATTTGTAGGCCGTGGTGTAGTGTCCCACCAAATATCTACAACCTTGCCCTCCTTGAATTTTGCTTTACAACAAGGCACTTGATTCTTTAAAGGGAGAAGAAAGGTGAATAATATAATATTCACAACAATTTATATGCCCTCTATCAGCAGTTTAAGGATGGTAAAGGTTGTACTTACGAAAAAAAATAATAATTTGACACCACGTGACAGTAATAATATAATACAATAATTGCATTTAACATTTATTCTCTACTCCCGGTCTTGTTTTCAAACAAGAACATAACGAATATTGGTGCCCATGGTTAGGGTCATAAACGATCCGAATAATTCCATAGCCTAGTTTTGTAAAGGAATTGAAATCCATCGAGTAGGATCGACTTAGCTTGAATAAATTTTGTTTGTAAATAATTCTTTTATTATTTTCAAACTTATATCCGAAAGATGGACAGTTCCAAACTTTACCCGGAAAAGCTCTAACCCTATATACTTGTCATGTCCACTATTTTCTAATAGGTTTTAAAGAAATTTAAACTTCTAGAATTAGATATTATGTTTTGACTATAAAGATTCTAAGAGATTTTATTGATAAGTGATTATTTTAGGATATGTTTTTTTTTTAAATATTGTTTAGAAACTGAGTTCGGACCCGACTTGAGTTCAATAGAAAGTTTGCAAGTTTATGTTGTATCGAATTTGAATAAGAATTTAAGATCAATCGTCAAGTTTAATTCGTTATAATAAAACCGAATCTAAACATACTCAAACTCGACTAATCTAACGAAAATCAACTACCTAGATATGATCGAGAGTCTAGATATATATTTAATGTAAAAGGAAGGAGGCAAGAGAATATCTCCATGTTTAGTAAGGATAACATTTCTTTATCCTTTCCATTTTGATATGTCCAATGATTGGAATTGTTTTAGGTTTTTATACAAAGTGCAAGGCTTGATTAGACACCACAAAGAACAATGTGCTTTGTATTTCTGGTTTATTTAGTAGCTTGAGAGAGACTAATTAGTTTGATAAACAAGTTAACATATATTAAGCAGGTTTTTATAAGGCAAATGCTTCTTCCACTAAGCTTTTAATATGCATTTGAAGGTCTTCTTTCCACGTTAACCACATAATTAGGGAAATCTTCTGCCCTCAATCTGCTGTCGGCTCTAACTTAGTGGCATATATCCTAAGTTCGTACAAACTATTTATATACATATATATATTTATATAGAGAGAAAGAGAAAAGGAAGAGATAGAGGGAGAGAGATCATAGTTTAGGTTCTATAAGGGTTCGCACGGCCGCCGGACTATTGCCTCTCCTGGTCTTTTCGACTAACCACTGCGAGTCTATTTATTTGGAACTCTAACTCGTTAGTTAAAAGTACAATAGGTAGACATTTTATTTTCACATTCATTAATTACTGGTGATGCACAAAAAGTGTTTACACAAAATCAATTAATGGATGAACTAAGAAGGACTCAACACAAGCAAATACAGAGATTTGGTAGATTCGGTCTGGGTGACCAACTCCACTGGGAAGGGCTACCGGTGGCCGGAGAATCTTATTGCTCAAGAGTGCAGTGTGCTGAGATGTGTGTAATGTCCCCCCAATGTGTAAGTTGGACTTACAATTTATAGGTGAGTGAAGTTGGCTCCGAGGGGTTTTGACCGAGGCTCCATCCTCATAACAAGGAGCGATGTGATGTCGTGAGTCTTGCCTTATCCTTGTAATGAGCAGCGTGATAGAGGGGTGATCTCTTGAAACTCACTCTACCTTGAAACAGCCGAGATAATCTTGTGAGGCTGGCGATGTATTCATGATAATTGTGTACTCATGATTTTTTCTCCTCGGATGGAGACTCCCACGTGCGTTGATGTTGGATTGGGCCTCTTAGGAAAGTGAGCTTGGCCATATATCAATTATGACGGGGCTTTTGTTGTTCTGCATCTCTAATCTAGATTTGGTCTGCATCTCTGAGTTGGGTCTGATATGCATCTCTAATTTAGGCTTGGTCTGGGTTGGGCCCATCAATTACAAATAATTTAAATTAAAAATTTATACTCTACAATTTCTTGAATATTCAAATCCACTGGAATCAAATATTATTATTTTTTTGGATTAATTGCACCTGAGGTTCCGAAAGTATAGAGTTTATCTCATTTTGGTCACCAATATTTCAATTGCATCATTTTAGTCCCTAAAATATTGAATATGTTTCAATATAGTCCTTCAAGCATACAACGTCCAATTGCTAATAATTTTTTATCATAAACTTGTCACGTAATACTTAAATATGGACAAAAAAATAATTTGGATAACTCTTGACCAAATTTTTATTCAAATTTTGGTTAAATAGCTACCTAAATTACGTAGTTTTGATCATAAGTTATCCAAAATTTGGTCAAAAGCTACCATATTACACGTTTTTTTGTCAAGAGCTACCCAAATTTTGTTTAAGAGTTATCAACATTATTTTTCGTCCATATTTAGGTATCACGTGACAAGTTTATAATAAAAAATCGTTAGCAATCTGGACGTTGTATGATTGAGGGACCATATAGAAATATATTCAATACTTCAGGGACCAAAATGATGCAATTGATGTTGGAGACCAAAATGAGACAAACCTCATATCATACTTTGGGGACTTCCAATGCAATAAACCCTATTTTTTTTCCAAAACAATCATCAACCTTAAAAATTGTATACTTCTATTAATTATAACCGTTAGCCAGAGTAATATATCAACAAAATTCAGACATACACATATCAAACTATGTTTTATTGAGCAAATAGTTATTCCTACTTATAAATATCAGACTAGATTAAAAAATGACAAAAAAATCGTAAAACAAGTGTACGGGTGATATACGGGTTAAAACAAGTTGACGGGTGATACAAGGGTTAAAATATTTCACTCGAACACGGCTTATTTATATACGGATCTGATGGGTCTACACGTTTATCACCCAAACATGTTTAAATCAAACCTCCAAATCTATTAATTTTGATGGGCCAAGTCCAAGAGCCCAACTCATGTAATAAAGTCCGGTCCAAGTTTATAGCACAATTCCAAGAGATCCAGCAAGTCCAGCCCAATGTGGTCAACCTGGTCAAGGTCATCAGGCTCAAGGAGCTACATCAGCAGGGGAGCATGGAAGGGTCATCCAAGAGCCTCCTCCTAGCTACCTTGGAGTACGGGTCATCCAAGAGCCTCCTCCTAGCCACCTTGAAGTAAGGGTCATCCAAGAGTCTCCTCCTCGCCACTTTGGAGTAAGGGTCATCCCAAGAGTCTCATCCTCGTCGCCTGGAGAGAGTCAACCTTCCCTAATTCTTTGACCAAGTCTTTTAGAGTACACCATAACTCCCTTGCCCGTTGAGGAGAGGAAAGGTCGTCAAACCATTTAACTACTATTAAAGTCGTCTCAATCCGTTATGACCGCTGGATCAGTTATTTAATTAATATCCATTATGAGGCGACTACTATAAAATGTAAGCCCCGCCAACACTTGGGGGGAAAGACACTTATTCAGGCAAATCTCTCTTCTCCCTCTCTAAGATTGTAACTCTCTGCTCTCCTTACACACCGGAGTTAATAAAATACCGGCGACCCTTGCCATTCAAAGTAGACATATATCACGTTGACCGAACCACTATAAACCTTATCTTTTTTCTCCCTCTACTTTACTGCATTTTATATTACTTAATTGACAGGTGATGTGCAAACCAATTTTGTGCATCATCAAATTTCATGTTGATTTGTGTGGTCTTGTTGAATTATTCAGTTATCTCATCTTCCACTTCTTTTGAGCCTTTTATTTAAAAAATTTTTTGACTTCAATTCCCCAAGATAACATGAGCAAAAACCCCACTAGGATTTGTTGGCCATGGTATAATATCTACCACGTATCTAGAACTTTGCTCTCTTTTTCTCTCGTTTTACAACAAGGCATTCGATCTTTAGAGAGAGAGAGAGAGAGAAGAATAAGGGGCAACCATAAAACAGTCACCACACTTAGTACACTTATCAACTAATCAGCCCATTTCTTGTCTCCATTGAATTTGGAACCAGTGAAATCCTTCAACTGCAACATCATTCATGAGTCCCTATCATGGGAATATCATTAGAAGATATTCTATTTATTCTAATGGGTGGAGGCCCACAAGCTGCATCACATAAAACAAGAGTAGGAACGCAAAAACGTCAACATTCAAAAAGAGTTGAGAGTGAGAATGTCTTGAGAGCATCATATTATATGCATAAAAATACATATTCACCCATAAAATTTTAATATAAATAAAACATAAAATAAAATAAAATTTTATGCACAATTATGAGACAAACTATTTAATTTTCAAAAATATATGTTGATTTGTAAAGTCCTAAAATGATAATTATAGTTTATAAATATAATTTTAGGTCTGGGTCAGTATTTCCCAAATAAAAATTTGAGAAGTAATAAGTAAGCATATAAGTAAGTAAGAGCGCAAATTAATCAAATTCGCGAATTTTATAAAATGAGAGTGCGAATTTACGGAGAATTCACCCTCAAAGCGGAGAATTGTTAGCAATTTAAAAGGATCAGATAATTCACCGCTGTTGATTTCTGGAGATCAGCGTCAGAGCAGAGGGCCGAGCCGGTTCAAGTTCCTTCACACTTGGTCCAGGCACAAAGATTTTCTGGAGCTTGTGCGGCAAAGCTGGACCCTTCATGTGTTCGCTTCGGGGATGTCTGCGTTTCAATCGAAGCTTATTCGGTTGAAACAAACCCTGAAGGTCTGGAACAAGGAAGTGTTCGACAATGTGTTTCAGCGAGTTCAGGAGGCCGAGGTCGAGGTTAGTAGGAGAGAGGTGGCACATGATCAGTTAGGGTCTCTCTCAGATCGGGCTGCCCTTCATCAGGCCAGGGCTGAGTTGCAGCAGACTTTACAGTGTGAGGAGTCCTTTATGAGACAGCAGTCCTATGTCCGCTAGCTTCGAGAGGGGGATTCGAACACCTGTTCCTTTCATTCTTCAATGAGGAAGAAGCGGCATGTTCTTTCAGTCCATCGGATCCGGGGTGATGACGCAGAGTGGATTACTGAGCCTGGGGTTATTGGTGCTTCAGCAGTTTCCTTTTTTCAGGGATTGTTCTCTGTGGGGACTGGTCAGATTGAGGTTGCAGATTTTTCGGTTATTCCAGCTATTGTGACTGATGCAGATGATGTTGGGTTGTGTGCTATGCCGACTTTGGAGGAGGTGAGACAGGCCGTATTCTCTATTGATTTTGATAGTGCGCCGAGGCCGGATGGATTTTGCAGTCGCTTTTATCAGTTTTGTTGGGACATTGTGGGAGCAGATTTGCTGGATGCAGTTCAGGATTACTTCCGGGGTTCTCTTATGCCTCGAGGATTCATGAGTACGTTGGTGGCACTTTTGCCCAAGAAGGAGTCACCTTCTACTTCGGCAAATTTTCGGCCGATCAATTTATGTAACGTGAGCAACAAGGTGCTGACGAAGATCCTCGTTTCTCGTCTGTCGTCCTTGTTGCCGCGTATCATATCACCGACACAAATTGGGTTTATGCTGGGCCGAGTGTTACAGGACAGAGTTCTTTTGGCTCAGGAGTTGGTTCATGATTTGGGGAGATGTTCCTAGGGTGGGAACGTCGTGCTGAAGCTTGATATGACTAAGGCATATGACAGGATGTCTTGGACATTCATCCTCCAGATGTTGCGGGCTTTTGGGTTCTCTGAGGGCTGGATCTCTTTGGTTTAGCGGGCTATCTGGGGGCCGTAGTTTTCTGTGATGGTGAATGGGGTCAGTCAAAGCTTTTTCTAGTCGCAGGGGGGCTGCGGCAGGGTGACCCCCTTTCTCCTTGTTTGTTCATAATTGCTATAGAGTATCTCTCTCGAGGCTTGGACTCTTTATAAGCTCAGTTTCCGGGGGTGGCTTATAGTACTGGAGTTGGGATTTCGGTTTCCCATTTGGCTTTTGCTGATGACATTATTATTGTTGCTAATGGGTGTCGGTCGAGCTTGCAACGAGTTATGTATTTCCTTCATCACTATGAGGCTACCTCTGGTCAGTTAGTTAGTCAGGCCAAGAGCAATTTTTATATCAGTTCGCGTGCCTCGCATTCTAGAGAGGTGATTGCACGACAGACCACTGATTTTCAGAGGCGTGACCTTCTGTTTATTTATCTGGGGTTCCCTATTTACTTGGGTCATCTCCGAATCTCGTACTTTGATGAGATGATTCGGAAGGTGCGCGAGCGGATTTCTGGATGGGTGAATCTCTTGTTTTCCTTTAGTGGTAAGCTCACCTTGATTCGTCATGTACTCGCGTCGATGCCTATTCACTTATTTCACGTGTTGAGGCCTCCTGCGGATGTTTTTCACTAGTTAGAAAGGATGTTCACTCGTTTCTTGTGGGATGATACAACTACTCACCGGAGGATTCACTGGTGTCACTAGGCTGAGATATGTTACCCTGTAGAGGAGGGCGGCTTAGGGGTGTGTTCTTTTTCTGACTTAGCTGAGGCTTGTGAGGTGAAGTTGTGGTGGAGTTTTCGTGCTCAACAGTCACTTTGATCCACTTTTATGAGGGTCAAGTACTGTAGGTTCACCCATCCTGGGCTGATTGACTTTTGTTACCCAACTTCACCTCTTTGGAGGCGGTTGTGTGGGATTCGATCCGTGGCTGAGCCGAGGATCAGATGGTTAGTACGGTCCGGTGAGGTCAGTTTCTGATATGATTGTTAGTTGGGGGATTACCCGTTGGCTTTAGTGTGTCCGGGGGCAACTTATGGGGTTCATGTTTTTGCTTATTGGGCGGGTCGGTAGTGGGACAGAGGCCGATTGTTGGGGGTTTTGCCTTCTTCAGTTGTTGAACAGATTGTGCAGATTCCGATTCCGGATCAGGGGGGTTGATCAGATGAGGTGAAGTTTGTCTTTGGATGGGGATTTTTCTTTGAAGACTGCTTGAGCTAATATTCGGGGTGTGGCTCCAGTTCGGGCTGGGTTTTCTTGTGTCTGACAGAGGCATATTCCGACTCAGGTCTCCTTCTTTATGTGACAGTTGTTTCATGGTTTCCTGGCCACAGATGATGACTTAGAGAGATGGGGTTTCCATGTAGTATCCTAGTGTGTGTGTGGTGAGGTTGTAGAGACTCTTAGGCATCTTTTTCTGGATTGTCCGCTTGCAGTTCAGGTGTGGGGTCACTTTTATCGAATGTTTGGGATTATATGTTGGCCGTTTCAGTCTCCTTATGCTTTGATGCTTCATTGGCGGCGTTGTGCTCCTTCTGCAGGTCACGTGCGGGTTCTGCTACTGTGCTTCATTCTTTGGCACTTATGGAAGATGCGTAATGCTTATTGGTTTGATGGACGGGCCTTTCAGGTGCCCGTTGTGGTTCAGAGGGTTATGGTCGATATGCAGTTGGTTGTGCTTGCTTTTGGGTTTGCTCCGAGTCAGTTGCGTTAGAATGAGTCGGTTGAGTTTGTAGGTTCTCTTAGAGTCTTAGTCCTTCGGCCTCGGCCTCCTCGTTTGGTTGCTTGGACTCATCCTGTAGCAAGTTGCTTGAAGATCAGTGTTGACGGATGTTCTAAATGCAATCCGGGGTTGTCTGCGGTAGGGGGTGTTATTCGGGACCACCAGGGTCGGGTTCTCAGGGCTTTTGGCTTGTTTCTGGGGCATCAGTCTATTCTGTACGCGGAGCTGCAGGCTGTTTGTGCTGGATTGGAGTTAGCCATAGATTTGGGAACTTCAGAGTTGGTAGTGGAGTCAGATTCAGCTACAGTGGTTTCTTGGGTTTCTTATCAGGGTACTGGGTGCTGGGTTTATGCTTACCTACTTGCTCGGATTCGGCGTCTGTGTGCTTCTCTCTCGGCTCGCGTTTGCCATGTCCTGCGGGAGGCGAATCAGGCTGTAGATTTCATGGCTAATTGGGCTTGCTCTCAGCAGCTCAATCAGCGATTTCCTGATTCGTCATCCTTTCCTTCTGGGATTGCTGACATCCTCGCCTTGGACGCTCGACAGACTCCTCACGTTCGTCGATGAATTTTATTTTCATTTATGTTTTCAGTTATTTTGCTCGGTGGGGAGTCCCCACTTTCTGTTTATTTCTTTTTCATGTTTTTTGTGGTGAGTCACCACCTTACTTTTGCTTTGACTCCTCCCACTTTGTACTTATTGAGGCTTGACTCTATGTCATTCTCCCTTATACTTTTTTCCTTTGAGTTATATATACAGGTAGGGGTCCTGCCAAACCCCCCACCCATACTGGGTGGCTTTGAATTAAAAAAAAAAGATTCTGTTAATAAGCCAACAAATCTAAATTCATTATTGTGGATACACAATATCTGTTATGGTTATTTCGTACCCTCTTTTTTCTTTTCGTATGATTCTTCTTACTATACCTTCTGCTGTAACATTATAAACTGTATTGTTACTCTTGCTCTCGTCAGGGTAAATCTGCGCCCTTCCCTTGTTCCCGCCTACGTATATAGGATATTTTAAGAGGTGAACATCTTTCTTAGTAACGGGGTCCGGGGAAAGAATAGGAAAGAAAATTTCACTATATTTCTGACCAGGAACAGGACCTATCACAAGAATCTTTTTTTTTTTATTGGGGTGATAGCTCTGAAAAGATTGATTGCCTATTTTTTATTTCATCTCAAGAGAAATAAGACCGGGAGGAGCTAATTCAAACCCCTCTGGTAAAATAAGAACACAACCCCTATATTCAAAGCCCCTTTTTTACCATTAGCAAGAATGAGTTTCAGTTGCATATCATAAGGAATTCGAACAACTGTATCAAATACAGTATTAGGAAGTACTGCTTGTGGAACCTCAATATCGACAGGAATACTAAGAATAGGACGAGTTGAGCTTCCACGACTCCAACGAAGGCAACAAACGTCAGGTGCAGGTCTCTTACCGTAGTCAATCTATAATTCTGAGGTGCCACAAGCAGGTGTACATCCGAGAACTCAGTGCATAAATCCAAATCTTTTATTACTTTCGGAACCGAGGCTTCCTTGTATATGTAAACCCCATAGACAAGGAAATTCGCAGGAAATTAGCGTGTTTCCATTTTTCATTGAATAGAAAATATGAATTTTGAGGAACCTCATTGTTTTGATAACCATCATATTTAGTACACCCATACAAGCACATCTCTAGACATTCAAACATGGAGAAGCACAAAGGGTTTTCTTTGGACAACATAGTTTGACAATGCACTTACTAAGCTAATCATGGCTGGTTTGAAAAATAAATTTATGAAAGACTTTGCTTTTTGTTCAAAAAAAAAAAAGACTTTGCCTTTTGCTCCTTTGACATTCAAATGATGAACAAGAAAAACCAAACAAAAGTTTTTTTTTTTTGCTGGTTGAAGAAGAGAGAGATACAAGATAGAGATTGAACTAGTAAAATTCTATGTACTATATTGCTTCTATTCTATTCCTTGTGAAAGTCTGGGTTGCACAGTCTTTCGTCACTTCTTGTCTGACCAGTTGGGGTAGTTCCTCTACTTTGAGTACGCCCTCATAGTGCATACTAAATCCCCATTTAGTAACCTGTGTGCAGCTTTGTTGGATTCCCAGTATGAATGAGACATATCCCAGTCCGCATGTAGTGAGAGAAGAGTTTTGATATCCGAAATAATTGTAACCATGCTCCATGGGACTCTCATGTGTGGTAGAGTTGCAGTAAAGACCACTTTCTGTGAGTCTCCTTCCAAAGTGACATAGCTCCATTCTTTTCCATGCGCCCAGAGAGCTTCCATTCTTGTCGCTAGTGCTTCAGCTATGGTAGGATATGTCTCAGAATCTTGCATGACAATAGCTTCTATAGCTTCTCCGAATCAAGAAAAAGTTTATTAAGAGAAAGAATGCTTAGAAGCTTGTTGTGCTGGTGCCTAACCCCCGGGTTGTGAGGATAGAGTTGTCCTTTTTTTTATTGTTTTTCGGGGTTAATAGTATTTTTGATCTCTAAAATATGCGTATTTTTATCATTTTGATTTTTTCCTAAAGTATTCAATTCGTATTTAAATAGTGTCTATACAGACGGTCTGTTAAGTTTTTTTACGAAAGTAATCACGTGTTGATCATGTGATGTTGTCTAAATATTGGCATGTGGTCATTTTTGTTAAAGAACTTAACCGGTCGTTTGGCTTGGGATTATTTAAACACAAATTGAATATTTTAAGAATTAAATTGATAAAATTGATATATTGAATACTAAACTGGCAAAACGCACATATTTTAAGGACGAAAAACACTATTAACCTTTGTTTTTTTTAATTGTGAAAGGGCACATGCTTTCTAACCTCCCATGAAGCGGGAGGTTTTATTACCTAGGCTATTTTCTTCGATCATGTATTTGTTAGTGAGCATAATTCGAGAAGTTTTTGGGCATGTAGTTATGTATTCTTTTTGTCAATTTTATCAATAAAAAATCACTATTTTTCGAAGACTTGCTATGTATTTCTCTTTACATTTTTGTCATTCATAGAGGATCACATTCAAATGGTTTATAGTGAAGAAATCAACCATAGAAACAAAAAAAAGGGAGATGTTATAGTTTTAATAGGTTGAAGTCCCAAAAGTTATGGGACTACAAATGAATAGTTGCACAATACGCATGATACATCTCAAGTTCATTTTTTAACGAGTTCAAAAGATATGCAGTTGAGATGGTTTTCTGTCACAGAAAAACATCGGTTTTGCGTAATATCTTGGGCCCCCACCCCCAACAAACACACACACAAGAATTTACCTCTACTACACATAAATCCTGGCTTCGCCCCTATTTAGTATAATACTTGTGGCCGTTAAAATATTTCCAGGAGCAACCTTGGATCCATAGGCCCATATGATCTTGGATTATCCAACTATACCCCTGACCCTGGATTTACTGTTGATTATAACTAATTGTTATATTAAAATCATAATGTTAAAGCTATTCAATCTATCACAAAGATGTTGATACTAAAAAACAATCAACCAATATATGTTATTTAAAATATAATTTATAATAACCAAATTTTAAATATATAAATATTTAGTTATGAAAATATGAAGAAAAAAAAATTTAATCCGTCACAAAACACGCAAACTTGAATTTCAAGAGGTCAATCAAAAATAATTTAATTAATTGCTATTAATTTTAGAATTTAAATATAAAATGCAATTTCATATGAAATTCATGACAACTATAGCAAGTCGAAAAAAAATAGATCTATTCGCATATTGTGTGCATGTATTCTCTTTTCCCCCAAATTTTTAATTTCTTAGATCAAATTCTAATTAGTCATGCTTGCTCGACATTAAAACTTATGAAAGGAATTTATGAAAAAATCCCTTTTATTTTTTAAAATATAAAGAGTAATGTTATTTTGGTTATATAATGATGTGATATATTAAATGTTCCAATATTACTATCCTAATAGTATTAAAGGAGATATCATGGCAAAAGATGAAACAATTTAGGGTCAAGTTACAACTTTTCAAGATTGAATTACAACTCAAAAATGATTGACCACGAAAAATACATGTTTCAGAGGTAAAGGTATACATTTTAAAGACTATTCCGTCTATTCGTGATCGTCATAACATCCTATGATCCATCACAATATTTATAATCGATCGTGACATTTGTAATTGATCGAATAACTAAGTGTTATAACTTATTTATTAAAAGTTTTAACTTAATCATTAAAATTTTAATATTTAGTATGATATATTTTTTTGGTATCGTAGATTTACTATTATTCTAGTTGCAATTCTTGGAGTTCTTCATTAGATTACATCACTTACTACATTTTTAGGTCAAATTTTTTAATTTTCAAAAGTATTATTCAAATATAAAGGTACTCATAAATTTTACAAAAATCTTAAATTTTTAAAATTTTAAATATGCCTAAAAAAAAATTAATTGCCCCCAGTGTAAATCTGCCTTGCTGCTAACCTAAAAGGTTAAAACTTCAAAGAGATTGATTTCATTTGCCCCATCAAATGGGTATCAAAACACTTGGAAATCAATCTCCAGGCCCAAGCTGTGGGAGTCCCTAATTCAACGAAAAAATATTGGGTGTAAACGTTTCACTATTTTAGCATTATCATATGGTATAATCGTCCATTAAGAGGTAAACAAGTCAGAAAGTAAGTCCTACTAAAACTCGTAACCACCCAGTAATGTTACACATATCCACCTCCATGATAGGAAGTGAGTCATAATTTATCCTATTTGTTATTTTTTTATTAGATCGGTACACAATGTCAACAATATTGACATGATATAACGATTACACCCAATATTTACTCTAATTCAACGCGCTATTATAACGGTTACATCACTACTCAATAATAATATAACAAGTGGGCAATGTGGGGGTGGCAAGGGGGTGTTACTCTTTCAAATAACTACCCTCTATGTAAGGAGTAAATATTGGGCATAACAATTACATCATGTCAGTATTATCATGTAGTGTAACCGTCTAATATCACTCATCAAATTAAAAAAGTGAACCTCACTTATTTAATAATTATTCCTCTATTTAAGATATTAGCCACCTCACACAAAAAAAAAAAATAGATTCACTTTGTCCATTTATTTATTTGTAATAAGAGTAAACTGTTATACTTGTACTCTGTCATAGTTATTTTTCGCTTAGCTCTTTTTTTAATTAACAATGGTGGCATAGTGTAACAGTCATAATAAGAGTAAATTTAATTGACTCTCTCGTAGATAGGTCTAATTTCAGCGATAACTCCTTTTGATTATGAAATTCTTTGACATTCTTTGTCAGAGTTTGTCTTGTATGAGACCTAACGAAAAAACTTATTTTATCACTTTACCACCAAACTCTACACTATTTTACATGTTTAGTGTCTTTACATGCATATACATACATACATATATTCATATCAACATCCCTTTGTTATAAATTTTGACTAAATTAAATGTTAATTGAATTAAACATAATGTTTCCAACAAAAAGTAGGTTAAACGTAATGCTAATTGGATGAAATTGAATGTTAACTTGGTGCTAATTTAAAAAATAATTTTAATTTGATAAAACGAAATATTAACTTCATAAAATTAAATTTTAATTGGATAAAGTTGAATATTAATTTGATAATTTGGTGTTAAATAGAAGAAATGATATTAATTTGGTAAAATTAAATGTTCAATTCATAAAATTGAATATAAATTTTATAACATTGAATGAAACTTTAGTATTGATTTGATGAATTTGAATGTTAATTTGGCATTCAATTAAAAAATGATGTTAATTTGATCAATTGGATGTCAAAATTGATACAATTAAATGTAAATATGCTCGAATTAAATGTTAATTTAGTATTAATTTAATAAAATTAAATTTTAAATTTTATGAAATTCAATATTAATTTAAAAAAATTGAACACCGATTTGATGAAATTGAATGTTAATTTGCTAAAATAAAATAATAATATTATAAAATTTAAGATCAATTTTATGTTAATTTGATAAAATTTGGTATTCATTTGATGGAATTTGATGTTGATTTAGTAAAGCTGAATATTAAATTAATAAAATTGATAGTTAATTTGATTAAATTAAATATTAATTTGGTAGTAATTTGATTAAGTTTAATGTGATTTTTATAAAATTAAATTTTAATTTGGTGTTAATTTTTTGAAATTAAATATTAATTTGGAATTTTTAATTAAATTAAATACTAATTTGATGAATGTGAATATTAATTTGATAAAAATTTAAGATTAATTTAATGTTAATTTGATAAAATTAAATATTAACGTGATGGTATAGTGGTTTGTGTAAATAAGGTAGGAATGGGACGTGCTACGAACAGTGGTGCGGTGGTGCAATGGTACATGTAAATGGAGGTAGACATGGTGTGGAGTGGTCGTGAGATATTTTTGAAGAAAATGATGATGCCATCACTCTTTTAATTGTCAGTGACGATCCGTCACAGCAAAGAACGTATTTGAAATTTTGAAGTGAATTCCATAATATAAAATAAACTAGATTTCAATAAGTTCATCTGATGGTCTCAAATAGATTCATCTTATGACCACCAACATCCATTTTAAAACTATTCACATTGCTTGTTACCAAATGAAGTACAATAAAATTTTA
Organism: Ilex aquifolium; assembly: GCA_951799425.1. Taxonomy (NCBI): domain Eukaryota; kingdom Viridiplantae; phylum Streptophyta; class Magnoliopsida; order Aquifoliales; family Aquifoliaceae; genus Ilex; species Ilex aquifolium. The sequence goes on from OX637392.1 coordinate 8,499,948, forward strand.
GAATTGAAAAGGAGTATGGCTAAAATTAGGCCTATAATGAATATTTAGAAAAATTATACTCATTTTCTTTAAGATTTGTCACTTAATCACTTAGACTTCCTAATTTAATCATACCTTTAAGTGACTTACTGATCTAGGCATCCTAGAGTCGACCCCCTGGAGCTCCCCTCTAGTCTCCGACTTTTTTTTTAGGTGATCGAAGCCCAACAAATTGACGTAAAGGTCGTTCAAATTTTGACATCAACAGTATTTTTTTTTTTTTAAAGATTTTTTTTTTATTTTTGATATTATTGACATAATAGAACATGAATTTTAATTATAAAATTTAAAATATTTAGAGAGAATTAATTACACTCAGACCCCCTAAAATTTGTCACTTAATCACTAATATCCCCTGACATTTGAAAATTACACATAGACGCTTGAAATTTGTACGTCCGTAACACTTTGATCTCTACAATCAATGTAAGGATATCCGTTAATAAATTATAACTAGACTCTCTGAAGTTTGTAGACGTATAATATTTAGATCCCTTAAGTTTAAAATATTATATTTAGATCAAAAATACTCCAATTAAAGATATCAAATATTTTAAATTTTACAACCAAAATTCATCTCATATTATGACTTTTATTGAAATAAAATCAAAAATAAAAATCTAATTTTTTCTTAAAAAATTATAATTAATATACAATTATACTATCTATTAGAATTTAATTTGGTAATTAAACGACCAAATTACCTCAATTAAAGTTAAGAGATATTGTGTTCATTATAGTTTGACTCCTTATTTAATGTTTTAGTTTTATTCCAATAGATAGTATAAGAGCAACTCCAAAGAGAGTTGCCATTTTGGGGTGCCAAATCATCCATTTGTAACCTTGAACAGTGTTTTGACACCCCTGAATTATAAATATGCTCCAATGGCAGGTGCCAAAATGGGGTGTCATTTTAATATTTTTTATTAAAAAATATAATTAAACTTAACAGTTATATTTTAACGGGTATAGTTTTCATAATGATCACAATTTAACGGATATATTTTTATAGTAAAAATTTCAAATTTTGAATTTAATATATAAATTGAGAATGCAAAAAACTTTTGGGGGTACAATGTGTCATTTACCATAAAATAAATCTATACTACTTTAAAAAGCCAGCATATGTGAAAAACATTTTTTTTTCAATTTTATCCTCTAACATTACAACTATGTCATCTCTATCCTCCATACTTAATGCCACACTAAACCTAATAATCACCTCTAATTACTTCCCAGCCGTTGCCCCTCTCTCTATCTCTCTATTTCCTCTGTCAAACAAACGGCCGTTGCCTTTATCTTCACCTTCCCCCCCCCCCCCCCCTCTCTCTAAGCCAGTACCAGATCTGAATTAACGCCATGGCCACGATCCACTTCGTCAAGGCACATCAGATCTTCAACAGCAGAGGCAATCCAACAGTCAGGGTTTGATCTCATATTCTGATCTTGTGTATAATTACAGAGCAGTTAATGAGGTTCATAGTCTAGGTTTTTAGCTGTGGGAATGATGGATCGGGTGGTCTCTTCGATGTCGGTTTTGGCCTTTCTCTGCTTAATTCTGGTGTTTTATCGGTTATCTCAAGTGTCCAGTAATGTCGAAGGTGTGTGTGCTCTTATTCAGTTGACCCTTTGTTGTAAAGCTTTTGAGGTTTTGACTTTTTTTTGCACCGCTAGATTGTGTTGTTTTGAATGAATAAGTTCATGTTGAATTTGTTCTTATTCAACACCCTTTTTTTTTTTGGAACAAATTCTTATTCAGCATTCAGTGCATTATTCTTCAATTAACTCGAAAAGGATACTGATTTTGTTAATTTCCCATATTGGATTTTGTTCTTACTCTCTAAATATGTAACTGTCCAAAAGCTAATTAAAAGACCTATTACAATTCTAAATTCCAACCAATATTGTATAACTGTAACTCAAAAATTAATTATAACTGAACATTACCTGGTTGTATTAGTAAGTTCTGGCTCTAAGAAACGATAAAATGGCATCTTATACAACTTGCCATCTTTAGGTGGTATAGTTTTTAGATGTTAATGTGGAAACAGGACCTGATAACTCACTTATTTATGTAAAAACAGGTGACGCCTTGAATGCACTGAAGACCAACTTAGCTAATCCTAACAATGTTCTGCAAAGTTGGGATCCTACCCTTGTCAATCCCTGCACTTGGTTTCACATCACGTGCAGCAGTGATAATTTTGTTACTAGAGTGTAAGCAACCTTAATTCTTTGACAGTTTTGGTGATGTAACTTGCTACTTGTAAATAGTGTTGCTTTGCGATTTTCATTTGATTAACACATATGTTTGCATTTGTTCATCTCAGTGATCTTGGAAACGCTAATTTGTCTGGTCAACTGGTTCAGCAGCTTGGTCAGCTTTCATATTTGCAATACTTGTACGTGATAATGTTGGGACGTAACTCCAATTCTATATAACTCTTATTGGGCTTTCTAGATATCTTCTCCTCCCAACAATTTATCATTCTGGTTAGCTTCAAAAGCCTAATTTTCTAATGTTCTTCTTTGTGATTTTATTTTAGTGCTTGTACTTGTAGTTGCATGAGCTCCTTCTGGTTTTTCAGCATTATTATAATCTAGAATGGAATGTAACTATTCTGTTCGTTATAATTTAGGACATTTGCCTTAGTGCTGGACTGTGTGAGGACTAAGGGGTATGTCATTTGTCGTTTAGAAAGGTCTCACTCACTTCAAATCTTTCCTTAAATTTCAAGCTATTTTATCGTGAGCCTCTAGATTTGGATACATATAGGTTGCAATCCCAAAGCCTATTCTTTTAGTTCCTGAAAGGTGCTGATAGATTATAATGGGTATATTTGAAGATGTTCCGAAAATAACAATGTGGATGACTCATTTGCTTCAGGGAGAATTACAAGTCCATAATTTCCTTGGGATGCACATTTTTTATTTTTTTATTGGCATCTGCTGTATCACAGTTTCTGACTTATTTATTGCTCTGTAATCAACCCTGCTGCTGTATTGAATTTTTTTTTGAAATCAGAATTGGAATATTGTTCTTTTCTCAATCTTTTTGTTTTCTCTTCTCCATCTGCCAACGGTTCTGTGTCACCTGATAGAAAGGTACACTTCAACTGATCAAAATTAGCAAGAATTCTTTATTAATTGTTCTTATCCAATTCAAAATTTGTTTTAGTACATAAGCACAAAGCAAATTACACTGCATAAATTAGCAATAGAACTGATCATAAAACATAGAAATAAATAATCACATTATTCCATGATGGTACCATGCAACACATGAGATCAGTTCAGAATGGATGATATCAGCAATATATAAAATCATACCTCATACTTCAACAAGCCTTCAAGGACATCCAAAAGCAAAGGAGCACTGTCTCCATTCCTGTTAAGATCATATCCATTCTTGCTACTAAATTCTTTCAACTCAGATCTCCAAAAATCCTTTTGCTACATTAAGTGTAAAAAAAAAAGAGATCCATCATAACCTATGAAAAAGGTGACTTAAAAGAACTTAGCAAAGGATGGTTGGACAAAAATAGCAGTATCAAATGCAACAAAGGAATTGTTTACATGATTACCAAATTGCACTCTGGCAAATAAACTTTTATTGTGTGATTCAGTTGTGCCCAATCCAAGTATTCACATATTAGTGAAGTTAGTAGCCTCCCTGCATTTCGCACGTCAAAGTGCGACCAAAGAAGTAAAAAAGGAAAGTAGATTAGGATACACAACCATATGAAATTTAAACCACTTTCGAAAAGGCAAGCATATATGATTTTTAAATGCAATTCAAGAGGCAGGTACGTTGTGAGAGTGTAATTGTGGAGTTTCAAACTGGTCCACATTCTTTTCCATTATGGTCAGGAGGGTTTAGCATGAGTCACCCAGTTCTACTTCTTCTTTTTCTTCTTCTAGACAAGCACCCGACTACCTTCAAATTTTGAGTTTTATTCTAAAACTTTTTACTGATCAAAAAGAAAATTCTGCCAAAACTCTGCACTTTCAAAATGGGTCAAGAAATGCCTTCTGCCCACTTTTTGAATATGTTAAAACCCAATTTTTTCCTATTTGTTGGTTAGTAGATAACAAGCAAATATAATACTTCTTACAGGAGGATGAACTCTAATATAAGGGTTGGTAGAAATAGAGTATGGTTCATCATTGGAGTTCATATGTCGCAATTTGTACTGCCATAAGGAAGATCCATGAGCATCGCAGGAGACGGGCATTCTTTCTTGGATTCAGCCAATCACCAGTGGAATTTATCAATACTTTGATTGAATCTCAAGGCAGAGATCTGAAGCTTTTGGCAGGGGAAGCAAGTCGTAGTGCTGAGAAAGAGCGTCGATTAAATTTGTACAGCCAACCATGGTAAGCTTATACACTTCTTGTTACTATAAACATTGTGCAAACACCACTTCTGAATGTTATTAAAAATTCACATTCAGAATAATTCTTGTTTGTAGTTTATCACATGCCAAGACCATGCTTTTGTGATTACAAATAACCCAAATTTAGTTTTAATGCATGTTAGTATCATGTTGCTTACACATCTATGCTTGTGTATTTGGGAATTTTCAACTGGTAAGTTCTAACCTCTTTTGGTAGTTACTTGAGCAGGAACTTGATCATGTTGTGGAATAACTTGACAAAATTGCAGTTGTGAATCTCCCACAGAACAGAGTTGTTCTTCGGATAGTTTTTTGTCCCTCTAATTTATCAATTTGATATGATACCTTTGTGCTAATTGGACAGCCTGAGGATTTTTAAAGTGGCTAAAGATTGCACATTTCTTCTCCATTTGCAGCTTGGGAGCCATTTAAGGATCTTATTCCAGAGAATGAAAGAGGATGTTTTATTGAGGCCTACCATAAGAGATTAAACTCCGATGACAATGAAACACAAGTAAGATTTGTGCCTTGTTTCTTGATGCATGCTTTTCTTTTATGACCTCCTTTTGGTGATTGAAATTGTGATTCCCTACACTCATGTTGGCTGCAAAAGCAACTTTCTATGTATGAAGCCGCATACAGGTAAATGAAGATAGTCCATGCCTGGTTCACAATGTTTTGCATTTAATGAGTATTGTTTACATTTAAAATTAATTTGCAGTTCAATTATTTTGTTTTCATTTAAAATTATTTTGATTCACCCAGCATTTGAAATGGTTCAAATCTAGCTGGAAAGTGATTTCATGCTTTCCCTTTAGGTTGTTAAGACCTTGCTAGAAGTTTACTTGTATTAACTCTTTAAATTGATGAACTGTTGTCTGATCCAATGACTTTTTACTTTGGTCATCCAAACGTCTTATTAGATACATGATTAAGGACCGTCAATGGTATATACTAGACACTTGAGCCATGGGTGGTTTCAATGGTCCACAAGCAGATCTGCCTATGTATATGTGACCTAAAGGCATCTAAAGAGTCCAATGTTTACAAGTCTCCTGCTTATGAGAGCTCTAAAGACCATAAAAAATTATGAATTAGGTGAGTAGACTGATTGTGTTGTCTAATTACTTTGTTGAATTAGGTGAGTATAGTTGATGAAAAGCTTATTTTAATTCTGGTTATTAACTATCTGTTTTTTTTTTGGTGAACACTAAACAATACATACCACTTAACTCATTGTGGACATCTAATAGCAAAAGGGTTCAAAACCTTTGTATGCAAGCTGACAAAGAAACAATAAATATATGATGTATGGTAGTTAATGATTTTTCACATTTCAACCACAATATATATATATATATATATACATTTTACTGTGATACAGACCTATTTCATTGTTCTTTAAAAAATAACAATATGGCAATGCAGCTTTTAAGATTTTTTTTCCGCCATTGTTTTTATTCGTAGAAAGTCAAGACTTCATTCAAGAATTGTTGTGGAATATCCTTACATCAGATTTCATGGCTTCTATGGATACAATAGCAGACTAACGAATGGAAGGGCAACTCTTTGAAAAAGGTTTCAGACATTGTGCTTACGACTGTCATCTATAAAAGTTTCAAATTCTTCAAGAAATAAACAAATGGAATTGATTTGGAACTTGTCGGTCCATTGATAATACAATACCAATATAATTATTGATCTCTACTGGTTAATGAGTTTGGACAAGTGTTTCTATAATGGACGAGTAGCCTTCTTTTTTTTTTTTTTCCAGTAAGTGCACGAATAGCCTTCTTACTATTTTCTTGGTATGCATTTACAATGTTTTTGGTCAATAATTGCATTGGACTTTGCTGCTTTGTAATGTCAATTCTTACCACTTCAATTATAATGTCAATTCTTACCATCAACAAAATACAATAATATTTATGAAAAAAAAAATAATTGTTGTATTCAAACAAGTTTAGAGAAATCTCTAATATGACAAGCACGCTCAAAATGGTTCACGTGCAACGCACATGTGCATCAACTAGTAGTACTAGAAACATCATCAACGATCAAAGAGGCAAATTGGGGGTAATCGATCATCAGACCCTACCCCCTTTCCCCTTCCCCTTCCCATTTTCCCTTTTCCTCTGCGCCTCTGCGCCTCCTTCCAACGATTGAAAAAAAATCAGGAGCAGAGAGTTTATTCAGGAGCAAGAGCAAAATCAGGAGCCAAGAGCCTCCTTCTAACGATTGAAGAAAAATCAGGAGTAGGAGCAAAATCAAGAATAGAGAGCCTCATTCCAACGATTGAAGAAAAATCAGGAGCAAAAATCAAGTAAGTTTTCTTTTCAAAATCTCTGTATTTGTAGAAATTTTTTGTTGAATAAAATCGTTGAGATTGAACAGTGAATTTGCAACCTCTCCATTTCTCTCTCCAGAGTTGTCAAAAATGCCACCCTAAGAGCATCTCCAATGGGGAGTGCCATTTTTGGGGTGCCAAATGCCATTTTACAACCTTGAACAGTGTTTTGGCACCCCTAAATTATAAATCTGCTCCAATGGCATGTGCCAAAATGGGGTGCCATTTTAATATTTTCAATTCCAATTCCAATTTCAATTTGTATTTTCAATTCTAATTTCAATTTCAAGTTGCATTTTCAATACATAGTTTTTCATAAATAATAGCAACATAATAAATAATGACTAAAAATTAAAAAATAATAGCAACATAATAAATAACGACTAAAAAAAAATTATACAATTAAATAACAAATCTGTAATATGACAATACAAAAAAATTTAATGGTGTTAATATGACAATACAATTAAATAACATGTTGTAATATGACAATACAAAAAAATTTAATAGTGTAATATGACAATACAATTAAATAACATGTTGAAATATGATAATATAAAAAAATTTTGAGGTATAAAGTGTCATTTGCCCTACAATAAATAGGGGCAGAATCTTCCCCTTCGATCAGACCCAGTCCCTTCCCCTACGATCCAGACAAACCAAACCAAACCCTTCCCTTCCCCTTCCCCTAGAATCTGCCCTACAATCCAGACAAACCAAACTCTTCCCTTTCCCTTCCCCTTCCCCTAAACCCTAAACAAAATATACCAGTGGAGTTCGCTTGAGATGGTAGAAGACACCAACGGCGATTTTCAGGCAAGGGGGAAGCGATTTTCAGGCAAGTAGACACCAACAATTTTCAGGCAAGCCTCCTTCCCCTTTCCTCATTCTCTCTGTATTTCTAGCCGTTGAGATGAACAGTAGCCACCAACTGCTATTTTGCAACCTCTCAATTCTCTCTCCAAAGTTGCCAAATATGCCACCCCAAAACCTTAGATGCCATTTTGCCACCTCTAATGCCACCTCTGTTGGAGTTCAAATTTTTGCAGTTGGGGTGCCATTTTAGCGGTTATGGGGATGACACCCCTGATGGCAACTCCCGTTAGAGTTGCTCTAAGACCCTTGATGCCATTTTGCAACCCCTGATGCCACCCCCATTAGAGTTCACATTTTTGAATTTGGGGTGACATTTTAGCAGTTATGGGGATACCACCCCTGATGCCACTCTCCATTGGAGTTGCTCTAATTGTATACTAATTATGATTTTTTAAGGAAAAATTAGATGTTTATTTTTGAATTTATTTTAATAAATGACATAATAGAACATGAATTTTGGTTATAAAATTCATGTTATATTATGAATGACTTAGACCCCTTATTTGATTTTTTAGTTTTATTTCAATAGATAGTATAATTGTATACTAATTACGATTTTTTAAGAAAAATTAGATTTTTATTTTTTATTTTATTTCAATAAATGATACAATAGAGCATAAATTTTGATTGTAAAACTTAAAATATTTGATATTCCATATTTGATTAGAGTATGAGTGGTCCAAGTATTGTATGTCTACAAACTTTAGGGGGTCTAGATGTAATTTATTAACAGATATATATAATATTTCAAATGTCATAAGTTTGACTGTTTAAGTGACAAATTTCAGGGGGTCTAGGTGTAATTCTCCCAAATATTTGATATATTTTTTGTCTAAATACAATATTTTAAACTTGAGAGATCTAAGTATTATACGTTTCAAATTTCCGAGGTAAACACAGACAGGGTCTATGTGTTACACACAATATAAATCTTAGGGGATTTGTGTAAAATATTTTAAATATCAATAGGTCTAAGTGATTAATAGATAAATCTCAGCGGATTTAAATGTAATTTTCCCTAAATTTTTTCTGAATACCATCGCCCAATTTCCCCTCAAACCATTTAATCGCCCTCACTCCGTCAGCTCCAACTTTTGCGTCTACCTGCTAATTTTTACAATAGGAGTAAGGCTATATGTCCTCAAACATTCAGCTCTCTCTCACTCTCACTCTCAATACTCTAAAAATTCGTTTTTTCAGCATCAAAGCTAAAGATTTCCAAAACCCAAATTCATAAACCTTACAAATTCAGTTTATAGTTACGCACAAATATGAAGCAGTAAGAGAAATAATCTTTCTGGGTTTCATCAATGGAGGCCATATCTGTAAACCCTACCAATAATCTCTCCCGCGTACCTCTCACACACCCACCACAAGAAAGAAAACATCCAACCACCTTTCCAACATATCTTGAAACCCCAGGTGTGTCTCCCAGAGCAAAAATCTTCTGCGAAACCCTCATAAAAACCCCTCTTCAAGACGTTGAAACCGCGCTTTCCTCCACCGGAATCGCAACCTATCCCGAAGTCGTCGAAGAAGTTCTTAAATTATCATACGGGTCTCCAAAGGCTGCAATGAAGTTTTTCGGGTGGGCTGGGTCGACTCATAAGCACTCACTAGATTCTTGGAAACTGATGTTGGATCTACTTGGGAAGAATCAGTTCTTTGAGTCGATGTGGGACGTCATTCGATCAATGAAGAAAGAGGGTCTTCTCTCAATTGACACATTTGTGGCAGCTTTTGGGATCTATTGCTCCGCTGGGAGGTTCAAGGAAGCTCTTAAGGCATTTGATTCAATGAACGATTATGGGTTCAACCCAATGTTGTAGCAGTAAATTCTTTGTTGCGTGGTCTGTGTAGACAAGATTATAGCACTAAGAATACCTTAAAGTTTTTCGAGAAAATTAAGAAGAAGAAGATTGACCCAGACGCTGAAAGTTTTACTATATTGTTGGAACGGTGGGATAAGGAAGGGAATGTAGCGAATGCCATGAAGACATTGGGAGAAATGGTTGTTCGGGTGGGTTGGAGTCCAAAAAATGTATCTACTTATGAAGTATTCTTGAACACGCTTGTTCGTGGGAATCATGCTAGTGAGGCAATCAACTTTTTGAAAGTTATGAAGGGGAAGAACTGCTTGCCAGGTTCTAAATTCTTGTCGAATGCTCTTGATATTCTTGTTAAGCAGAATGATTCGGCTCATGTTATACCGTTGTGGAATATTATGTTGAGTATTGGGTTTGTCCCCAATCTGATAATGTACAATGCCATTATTGATTTGCTTTGCAACAACAATGATGTTGATAATGCTTTTCGTTTTCTCGATGAGATGGTGTTTTATGGGGCTTTTCCCGATGCTTTAACCTATAACAAGATTTTCCAATGTTTGATTAAGAACAAGAAGGTTTGTGAAGCGGGTAAGTTTTTTGTCGAGATGATCAAGAATGAATGCCCTCCAACACATTCGAATTGCGCTGCAGCAATCACACTGTTGTTCTCTGGTGACGACCCTGAGATGGCTATTGAGATTTGGGACTATATGGTTGACAACTTTGTTTCTCCCCTTGATGATAGTGCGAATGCATTGCTTATCGGGCTTTGTAATATGGGGAGGCTGACGGACTTAAGGAGGTTTTCTGAGAATATGTTAGACAGAAGAATTAATATCTATGAGTCAACAATGGGGTTATTACAGATTGTTTTCTATAAGGAGGGTAGAAGTGCCCAAGATATATATGATCATCTTTCAAGGAAGTGGAAAAATGTTCCTAGGTGATCTGATCAAAGTTCTTCTTCTGATAGGCTTTTGGTTCTTCGCTTCCTGTTCAGTGATGTTCTGAGACATATAAGGTATGTGGCAGTTATTACATGGAAAATTTTGCATTTAACCTGGTCCTTGTTGCACTGCTGCTTTATTCAAATCTTATTGGGGTGGAATTTTTTTCTATTTCCTTGTTATGGATCCAGTCAATAGGTTTTGGTTGTTGTCTTACCCCTCTGTGCTGATGCCTGATGCCTGATTCTTGATGCCCTACTGGTCCCTTGTTTAATTTAGTTTTCCATTCGTAACTGACTTTTCGTTTTTTATTTTTTCCCTTTTGCTCCAACCGTGTGAGCTACAGAATGAGGGGTAGTCTTCCTTCTTCCCATAATCCCACCACACTCGTGTTTCTCTGCTGAGACTTGAACACTGTATCTTCCTTGACTCTCCGGTGGCTGGATTGCCTAGTTGGCGTATTTATTGATTGAGCAAGGAGATCATAAAGATTTTGAATTGCCAAAAACAGTGCAACGTGTTTAGTTTCCAAGGACATAAACACTACTAAGCTCATGTTCGAGCCCGCAGTATGGTCATTGACTTGGAGGGCACTAAAACACGCAAAATGCAGGTAGAAGAAGAACTTGGTCATGGTGAGAGAGTCGAGCCACATTGCTGCTTCATGAAATGGTATTGGACGATACACTGTGAGGCGATAACGATGATGCAGTCGACTTAGCCAAGTCAATCCAGGTGTCAAGGTTCAGCCAAGTCAAGTGTGTCTCATGAACGTGTATCATTTTCAGAATGGAAAGTGCCAAGTCGGATAGGCCGAGTTGGTTTGAACATTGACTTGATTGCCAACAAAGCTTTTCAAAGTCATAAGTTGACCACGTTGTGGAGTTGATTCTTATTGGCAGGCCCCTAGCCCAAACCCCATTTTGTTATTTCTTTCTTGTTTGTCAATTGTGTAAGTATTGTTGAGTGACAGCTTCATCCAGCTGTTAAAGTTCTCTATCACGCTCCTTGTTTTATCTTTTCAATAGAAAGGAAGATTGTTCACTCATTATGTGTATGTGTGCGTGTGTGTGGATATCTTTCAACAAAGTGACTCAAGAACAAGTTATTGATCCCTATGTCAAGAGAGTTTTGATTGGTTAGGTTAGAGGTAGCGTATTTGACTAAGATGGACTTCAGATGGAGGCGATATTAGGTTCAGATATCACAGGGTGAAAATCCTAAGATAGTGTTTTTCATGCTCTAGTTACGTCTTTTGCGTAGCCGTTGTGCTTGTTATATTTTCCCATCAATGAATAACGTATTTAATTGCGTTGTCAGAATTACTTAGGTAATATTTTGTTTATGATCAACACTGCACTTTCATCCATTGCTGGTATTGGTTACATAATAGGGTAAAATTTACTTTAACCCACTATGATCTTGGCTCGGAACGAATAGGAAATCTATCAGTATGCCATGAGGTAGAAGCCTTCAATCACTGCAAGGGTAAGAACTGAGGAGTAAAGACTGGGGCCTTTTTCCTTTTCGTTGTGTTTGCCTTACGTTTTTGTTTTTGGAGGGTGGTTGGTTAATTGGAGTTATACGTAGAGACTGGGGCCTTTTTCCTTTTCGTTGTGTTTGCCTTACGTTTTTTTTTTTTTGGAGGGTTGTTGGTTAGTTGGAGTTATACTTTTATGGACTATTCACAGAGAAGTTTGACCGAGAAAGTTAAGTTGTTTTACTTACTAGGATTACAAGATGGTAATCCCTTCTAAAACCTTGATTTAAAATGCTTTTCCATTCGAGGGGTGTCAAGGTTAGCATTTTTTGAGTGCTTGGATGATGGTGGACGTAATCCTCTTTTTGACTGACTTTTGAGTGGTTTCCATGGTTGCTTGTAGCTCCATGGCAGTAGCAGGAAAGGTGGCAGCGCACCGGCAGTCTGGCACTGAGCATGGTTTCTGAGTCTGAGGTTAATGCATTGGATTGCTATTGCCCCCCCAGTGGTAACAACCCTAGTCTCTTGTGGGCGCCCCAACTGGGGCTTCTCTGTGTGTATGTGTGTGTTTTGTTCTTAAAATGGACATGCATCAGCTTAGGTTGAGGCGGCTTGTTCAGGTGACTAGCTTAGAAAGGCATAGCAAGACTATAAGAGGTCCGGGAGGGTTGGTTTGAGAATATTAATAGTGTTAAAGCCGGTCTTAGCATGATGTTGATTGGGATACCCCAACTTCACAACTAGCCTTTCATTCATGTATACTTGGAATGACTGCGTCAACCTTGGCTAAGTTACACCACAATGGTTTCATGTTCAGCAATCTCATTTGTCACCTGCTCAACAATACTCAGGTGTGTACCCGCAACTGTTTTGACATGTTTTTACTCTGAAGTTTAGTTGCTCTTTTTGGACCTTCTCTACTCTGACTTCCGGTCTAGGACACTGGCATCCAATTCCTCTTCTCCTCATACGTTTTTTTCCCATGTTTCCTTCCCTTTTGCCTATGACATGAGAGGTGCATAGTAGGCCTTAGGAGTGTCCCCAGTTGGTGTTTGGAAACTGTCTTGTGTAGTCAACTAAGATAGTTTGACACCGAAGATGAGAATAGCTATTTCTTTCTCTTTTTAAAAAAGAAGTATATATGTGTACAAGGATTCACATTCAGGATCTCACATAGTTATGAATCTTAAGCAGGTTCATTTGCTGCTATTTGAGTGAACAAGCTATTTTATTTGCTCTTTTAAAGAGCTTTCTGCTTGCCTGAATAAATTTTTTTATGTTTTTTCTGTTTCAATAACCATGAAGTTCATCTAGCTTCTATCAGGAACCATTTTTTTTAGCCACACCAGAAAACAATTTGCATTTATTCTTATTAAAAAAATGGAGGCATTTGACAATGCTCTGTTCTTCAATAAATTGACCGGGTAAAGTGGTGCAATGCAGCCATGTTACTTGAATGGGATGGGCTGATCAGTTATTGACTGTTTGCCAAAGACAGTAATGGTTATAGAAGTATCATTTATCTTGCCTTATGAGTTTTTTGGATTATGTTTTAGGTGTTTCAGTACGAGTGATCTGATTAGAATACTGACTAAACAACTCTAAAAGACTGATAAATGTGCCCATTTTTCCGGTGCTAAGCTCAGATTAGTTGGGACTTGTGAAATGTTGATAAGTTGGGAAAAGGAGTGCAACTTCAACAGCAGTGAAGGTATCGACTGTAAGATCAACATAACTCTAACTATAGTAAAGGTCCTTGTTTATTTTTGCATGAATTTTTCTATTGTTTTATGAGTCCTTGTTAAGATTACTTGATTAAAAGGTGGAATTGTTTGCAGACATAAACTATTGGTTGAAGTCTGTGCCGGTAAATTCTACTTTGAAATTTCGATTATTTTGTGTTCGTAGAAAGGAAAGACGATTGGCATCTTCTCCGACCGAGATGGGAATAGCCTATAGGCTTCACCTGTTACCAAACACATCAAGTCATGGCTTTCCACTTTGGTGGATCTTCTTACCCAAATTTTATAAAAAATTCCACTATTTTATCCAAGAATCAATGGAAATCCTCTTCCCCAGTGATCCCAAATGAGGGGAACCCTAGGAGAGTTGTCGACTCCAACTACCCTTTATGTATGATTCATACTAGATATGGCAACCTGCTCCTCCTATCTCCTCTGTGTTCTTGACAGTCCATCTCTGTCTCAGTAGGGTCTTTCAATGATATGTTTTGGTCTTCTTCTCCTTAGAAAAAAGTGAGCCATTTCATTATCGTCTGAACAACTAGACATCCAACCTGTAATCACAACAACGCAGTTGCAAGATCCTCTTCAACACGGAACAATACTACTATAAGGTGGAGTTAAACTTGGTGATGCTAATGCAAGGAAAAATGTGGTTCTTGATCCATTTTTGAGGTATACAATTCAATGAATATGGGGAAGCTTTTCACCTCAAGGATGAAATGAAAACCTGACCTGCTTTTGTGTTTGTTGTTTACTAGCTGACATTCTTCACCAAGTAAGGCTTATGCACTGGAAGAAACACTCATACCCATTACCTAAAAGAGAGGGTTAATTATGATCTAATTGGCTCTGACCCAATAAAGGAGGAGATTTATGAAAAATCATGAACTGATTGGTGTCACCGTAGACATTTTCCAACAAAATTGTTATATCAGTAGTTTCGTAAGTCGTTTGGATGCTGTACTAAAAAAATGGTATGTACTAATTTTGGATAGATGGACAAAATTTGGAAAAAAAATTATTCGCACCCTTTGTAGTTAGTTTTAAATTCAATGACACCTCCTTTTGATTCTGAAACTTCATTGTCACCCCTTTTCAGTGTTTGTCGGGTTACGACGTTAACTGAGATCGTTAATTTACTTAAATATCTCCGAGTATTTTATAGGGTAAATTTTATTCATATTTTTTGTAAATAGACTTAACTTTAACAACAATCACTATAAATAGACTTAAACTTTAATAACACCCCCTCCCAATTCTAAAATTTCAATGCATTTTTTTAGTTTTATTATATTAGGCTTTAGGTTCATTAATTTAATATTTAATTTTATCAAATTAAAGTCCTTTATTTAATTTAAACTAAATTAACATTTCATCTCATCAAATCAACATAAAATTGTTATTTAATTTTATCAAATTATCATTTAGTTATATTAATTTAATATTTTATTTCATCAAATTAATAATATTTCTTAAATTTAACATTAAATTATTATTTAATTTTAACAAATTAACACCAAATTGACATTTAATTTTATTAAATTAAAATTTAATATATTAAATAGAATATTAAATTTCATTAATTTAACAATTAACCTTATCAAATTAATGTCATTTATTTAATTTAACACCAAATGAACATTCAATTTCATTAAAGCAACATTCAAATTTATTCAATTAACATTAAATTTTATCAACTCAACACTAAACTAATATTTAATTTTATCAAATTAACATTAAATTGATATTTAAATTTATTAAATTAAGACTAAATTTATTCAATTAATTTTAAATTTTATCAAATAATATTTAAATTGTATATATAAAGGGTGATATGTGAAGAGTGGTTAGATGGCGTTGTAAAGGAGATACGATAACAAAAGAGTTAAAAATTGATAGGATTTTGACATTGACTTTATCAATTATAATTTTTATTGTAGAAAAATTATTTTTAACTATAAAAATGATAAAATCTCGATTATGTAACCAAATGAGTGATAATATGGTGACTAATATTATAACAAAATTATCATGCAACGCTTTAAAATGATAAAAATTCAATGAGGAAAGGATTGTGGGCATTTTAGTCTATTTACATAACAAAGGGTAATTTTGTCATTTTTATCTCTCCTATGGGTTGTGTTTTGGGGGTTGACAAGTCGGATAAACCCGTTTTGCTCATATTTATCAGATCCAAAGCTCACCATGTTTCTGGAAATTTTTTTATAAGCTAAAGCTGAATCTGAACTGTGAATAAAAGTTGAAAGCCTGGAGTTTCTACAAAGCATATGATCATGCAAGTTTAGTATTTTTCTTTTTCAAGTGTAAAAGTGCCTTAGATTCCTAGAAACAGAAACATGTGTAGAGCATAAGATTTAAGAATGGTGACTTTATCTCTAGGCAAGGAAGATACCTAACCCTTCCCACCAATTTGAGCTAAGAACCCAAGGTAACTCTATACATTGGTAAGCTTCACAGGGGCTTCAAATTCATCATCTCCAGCATATAACCCGAAAACATCCCCTACATTTCTCCGGATGTTGTCACTCTGCACACACGAACCATCAAGTCCCAATGC
Source organism: Ilex aquifolium (assembly GCA_951799425.1). Lineage (NCBI taxonomy): Eukaryota > Viridiplantae > Streptophyta > Magnoliopsida > Aquifoliales > Aquifoliaceae > Ilex > Ilex aquifolium. Next base: position 8,516,186 of record OX637392.1, read on the forward strand.
CCGATCCAGTGTTACGCGAACGCCGCACGAGCCTCTTCATCTGGGGCGCTGTTGTAATATGTGCCATATTAGCCACAATAGTGATAATCACCGGCATTGTTGTGTTTGTCGGTTACATCGTTATACGGCCAAAGATGCCGGTTGTCAGTGTCAAATCGGCTCATCTTGACAATATATACTATGATGTGGCCAGTGTACTAACTGTTCAAATCTCCATTGTCATCAAGGCAGAGAATAGCAATACCAAAGCACATTCAAGCTTCCACGATACAAGTTTCATTCTCGGGTTCAGTGGTCTGGAGATAGCAAAATTGGTTGCAGCACCATTTGATGTGAGGAAAAATAGCTCCATTGAATTCCATTACCTTGTTGAGTCCTCTCCTATTCCATTAAAGCCACAAGAAGCTGAAGTTTTATACTATTCATTGAGGCAGGATCGAGTATCTTTTGATCTAAGAGGAACTACAAGGACTCGTTGGAGACTTGGGCTTCTTGGGTCTGTTAAGTTTTGGTTGCATTTGAATTGTCAACTTCAGTTTCCAATAAATGGGAGTAGCATATATCCACACTGCAGCACCAGGTCTAAATAAAGATCTCGTAGTGACGGAACCAGCCAGTACCATGGTCCAAATTCGCGGTATTTCTTTTCTCGTATGGTTAGTTCAGGTTAGCAATGATAGTATATATGTAGATTTCTCTCTCTCTCTCTCTCGTTCATGTTTGATGCTCCTACCCATTTTTCATATTGGGTCTTAGTGAAATAAGATTTGGCAGATCTTTTTTGATGATTTTCTGTTATGATCAGTGTTCAATGGTTGTACATTTGTGTTACAAGGCATTTGTTTGACAAGAAATTTCTTAGTTCTCCAAAGAAGGAATGGACATTTGAACTTGAATTGAAGCCATAGGTGGAGGAAGAGTGAGGGTGGTCGCAAAAATCCAGACATTCTGAGTTCGAATCTTAGTAATCTCTTAAGGCTAGACCATAAAGGATTTATCTATCATGAATACCATAGTTCCAGCGTGGATGACCTACCTTTAATCGGATCGTAGAGGGGATTAATCGAGGTACACATAAGTTGATTCGGACACCCCTAATTGTTGAAAAAAGAAATGTACATAAGAAAGTGAAAAAGCAAAGATAAAAAGAAACAGTAAAAGAGAGCATAGGCATGCCTTTTGTAGGAAGCTTTATGTCTTTAACCAGAACATGCACCAAGTTGCCCAATTGACATTATTAAAGTCGATATTGTCTTGAAGCAACCTGAAAGTTCCTGATTAGTGGACACATATTGGCTTGATCATATATAGGTCTGTTTGGTTGCAAAGAAAATATAAGAAAATAATGGCTTGGTATTGCATTTGTTGATGCCAAGTGCTTTTATGCCCACTTATGTTTTACCAGTAAGACTGTTGATATTGCTGACTCAATTTATCGACACAATTTGCTGAATCAAAGCATAGATGTTATAGTATAGATGATAAAAATTATCCAATAACAACAATGGTTAAAGAGTCTAAGATTAAGAGATAATTGAGCATGCCATGTCATTATGATGATAAGGGGGAGGGAGGGAGGGGGGTGATGAAAGATCTTGTCAAATGATAAAGGAAAATGGACTGATTATCCACTTTTGTTCGTAGCTCCTCTCTCAGAAAGATGTCAAAGATTGTACTGACAGATTATCAGGAGCTTAGAGACGAGATCAAGACTCACTGCTAATCTGAGGACAAAAATGAAGCGGACCAATAAATTATTATAATAAATTAGATTCAAATAGTATTTATCTGGAAAAAAAAAAAAAGACTAATTTTTTATACGATTATCACTTATCTTTTAACATGGTAGTTACAAAGAAGTTCTAAAATTTTGTCTTTGGGACTAATTTTTCCTCCAAGTACCTTTGTCTCGTAACCAACAGATATCTCTCTCTTTTGGTGTGTAAAGTTTTGGAGATTGATTTATCTTTCTCTCTTTCCTTGTTGTGCTATCAATGGCAAGAATATTCAGACCCTAGTTTAAATATCAATTAAATAGATTGAAAAGAGAAAAATAAAATAAAAGAATTAACTGACATGGAATCAAGCTGTGAATTATTTAATTGATTTGATACATATATATATAGAATTATTTAATTAGAGAAAATATGTGAAGGTAACTGACATTTTCATGAAACAATTAAATAATGGGTTAATTGCATTGGAGATCCACAAAGTATAGAATTTATCTCATTTTGTTTCATAATATTTTAATTGTATCATATTGGTCCCTGAAGTATTGAATATGTTTCTATATGGTCTTTTAAGTAGACAACATCCAAATTTCTAACGATTTTTTATTATAAACTTGTCACGTGATACTTAAATATGGGTAAAAAATAATTTGGATAGCTCTTAACCAAAATTTGGGTAACCCTTAACAAAAAATGTGTAATATGAGTAGTTCTTGGCCAAAATGTGGATAGCTCGTGATCAAAATTGTTTAATTTGGGTAGTTCTTTGACTGAAATTTGGGTAAAAATTTGGTCAAGAATTATCCAAATTATTTTTTTACCCCATATTTAGGTATTACGTGACAAGTTTATAATAAAAAATCGTTAACAATATGGACGCTGCTTGATGGACCACATAAAAATATATTTAATACTTCAAGAACTAAAATGATGCAATTGAAATATTAAGAACAAAAATGAGATAAACTCCATACTTTGAGGATCTCTAGTATAATTAACCCTTAAATAATCTAGTAATAGTCTCATAATTGAGATAAAACGGGTCCCTGGTGGGGACCCTCCTAGTCCCCTCGAGTTTGGGAAATCTCACCTAGGCCCCCACCTTATCGCCCAATTTATTACCATTCCTATTTCTTAGGCTTTTTGACAAATAAAATTTTTGGGTAACACTAGACTTTACCAAAAACTAAGTATAAAAAACATAATCAAATGAAAGTGAAACTATAAGTATCATCGTGTCAGTGCCACATTATTTAATCATACTTTTGGTCTTTTTTTTTTTTTTGTCAAACCAATAGTTTTAAAAAATATTATATAGAAATATTCTTAACTAATCATAAATTTTCTTATATTAATATCAACAAAAACCAATATTCATGGTAGTTCAATATTAGTTTTCTCCAATTTGAGTTTACTATCATTCCCAAGGTCATTGGATTGAGATCTTCTCCATTATTTTTTCACACAATTTCAATCAGGGTAGATCACCCATCATGTATTCACGTGAGACCCATTATTTATATGTGAACTGCTGACTCATACACGATTGATGATCTAAGTAAAATTGAGTGAAAGTGTAATGGAGAGGATCTAAATTCAAGTTCATTGTCATTCAATGCATATTTTTCTAGTTATTTTATCACATGTTTTTGGATTTGTCAATTGTTACTACAATAAACATCGACAATTAATTTAATGACTATCGGCCCCCGTCATTATAGCTTAAGGTTATGAATTCGAACTTTGTTACTCCGTTTCCATAAATGTAATATTCAAAAAACAAATTATTACTACGATATAAATTTGAGTTTACAATTATCCCAAGGTTATTATCAATTATTACTATAATAGAGGTCAACGGTTGATTTAATGACCATCACTCCCACTATTAGACATTAAGATCGCGGGTTCGAAGGTCGTTAGTTGAATTTCAACTTTTCTTATTAAGTGGTTTTGGATTATTATTATTATTAATGTAGTTATTGGACTTGGTGTCTCGAGGCCTATTCTTTGTTAGACCACCACCTTCAAGACGATAATAGGGTCCCAATGGTCACACTGGGTTGGGCCCACCTCGTCAGTGTCGGGCCCAGCCCTTAATGTGACCCATGCATGGCGTTCCGGGCAAGTTATAATTTGAATCCCCCAAACACAGGCAAAGAAGACTCTCTCTCTCTCTCTCTCTCTCTCTCTCTCTGGTACATACATACAGATCACTGTATCTATATATACCCTTATGCAATCATTGCTAGTTTCAAACATTTTGGATCTGAATGTTGAAAAAGAAAAATGAAGGAGGTTTTGGTGGTGTTTGAGCTGAAGTTTATTCTGGATCTGTAAAGAAGCAATTTGTTTGGGGGTTGGGGAAGACAGAGATAATGGGATCGAGTGGTAGCAAACCCAATGCTGGAGAGTCATCTTCATCCTCTTCGTCGGGTGTTCGGAGATGTCGATCCAAAGGAAGTAAAGTGTTGCAGTCTTCGTGTCTCGGCACACCCTCCTCTGGATCTCTAAACGACAGTGACAATGACGACCCCCAGGTCACTTTATGTCTCTCCTTTTTCATCTACATTTGCTTCAAGATTTCAAATTTATGTATCTTTATGCAATTTGGACTGGTAGATTTCATATGGGTATTTCACTTGAGCTTGTATTCTGATCTCTTATGTGAAATAACTTATTGATTTTGAAGTCAAGGCCAAAGGTGTTCTTGATTTTTCACTTTTTAACCTTTAGTACATCTGACCAAAAAAAAAAAAAAAACCTCGATTACCTCGTTAAAGAATATGGGTTCTCGAGAGGGGCATTTAGAATCAAGATTTTAATGTAGACCCCAAATGATTGGGACATAAGGCTTGGTTTGGTTGGTTGGTTGGTATTTTAATGTAGATGTCTAGATGGGTATACATGTTCATCTTTAATATTTGAACCAAGAAACTGAATTGCTGATGAAAAAACCAAGGAAATTAATTGGGTTCCCACAAAACAAATGCATTTTGCCTGAGGCAAAAATATGAACTTATAGAGATGTTAAGAGACATACATAGGCCAGGGTGAACATTCCCTTTGGTATGACATTTTGTGATTGAATTGGTATCTAATTCATGCTTCAGGTTTCTGATCATCAGACGAAAGAACATGGTAGTGACAGCCAGTGTACTACCCAGTCTAAGTCAGGCTTGGATGAAGTGAAATCTGAATGTTATGGAAAAATTAAAATTGAACAACCTGACGAAACGGACACTTTATCGTCCAATCTGCAGCTTGACGAGTGGAGCCAATCAGGCCTCTCCAATACTGTCTCTAGAGGTGGTAGTACTTCTGCCCGAGATTTCTCTTCTCGATCATTGAATCCTTCAAGTGGCTTCTGTTCAAACTTTAGTTTCTTTCCTGGTAACATAAGCTTCAGGCTAAGCAGGGCAAATAGTTTAGGGTCTTCAGGGGCTTATCATGCATCGTCAACAAGTTTCACAATGTCTAATGGTGAAGAAGAGCTTCATCAACACAGAGGTGCTGCTGGTGGCTTAGTTAATAGAAAAGAAAATCGACGAGGCTGTGACTTGCTTTCTGCATGCCTCCCTAATAGATCTCCTAGACCACGGTGTGAAGATTTTGCGTCTGGAAACTTACAGTCACATCCTTCAACTTCTGGTTTTTCTGATGATTTCCAAGATCATCAGATAGGTTCTACTCATGATATGCCCAGAGATGTTGGTAATACTAGGGTTGAGTTTAATGTAAACTTACATTCTCCAAGAAATAATGCTGAAATAGATGGTACCGAGACAAGATTTGCCGATCGGAGGATAGGAGCTCGAGAACCAATGGAACGGAATGTTCAGTTTAGTAGAACCCTAAGTGTTGGTAGACTTCGTGACAGAGTTCTTCGAAGGTCATCCTTTCCTGAATTGACATTTTGCCCTTTGCAAGAAGAAAGGGAAGTGAGAAATGCTAGTCAAGGTCGTGGGAGACAGGCTTCGAGTGGAGGAACAGGAGCAACGACAACCAACGGGAACACCTTGATCTCACCTATTTCTTCTGGTTATGCTTCATCCAGTATGTCTGATTCCTTGTACAGGGGTCAAGATGCTGAAGTAGAAACCTCACGCCCAAGAGAAGCAAGGTATCATGATCTCTTGGAACATAGTTCAAATTTCCTGGAACGTCGAAGAAGAATAAGATCTCAGGTGTGTAATTATTTAGCTAACTCTTTATCAATAGTTATAAATTTCCTTGATCAGAGAACGGAAAAAAGATCGCAGGGTGTGCAGTTTGTTAGCGGTGTAGTACACAATTATGACCAAGTTTCAAAAGGATCGCTTAAGTATGCATTCCAACTTTTGTTTCACCTTTTGAAGTAGCATAACAGATTATTATCTGTCTTCTGGACTCCAATGCTTTTATAGTTCCATTGTGGCAATCTATCCCTCTCATACTAAGTCATTCTTAGCCTTTCATCAGTGGTATTTTTGTTTCTTTATGTAACGTTCAATTAAATGACACATGTTTAGGTACGTGCTCTTCAGCGGTTGGGTAGTCGTTTTGATAACCTCTCCGGACATGAGAGGTCTTGTATCTTGTCTGGTCAACATCGAACAGGTCATTGCACATGTCGTATCAGTTCTCGAGACCCTAATTCTGGTGATGACACGAGTGCTAGGGCTAGCATATCAAGAATTGTTTTGTTAGCTGAAGCTTTGTTTGAGGTAATTTTACCTTTTGAGTGATGGTTCTTAGTCTCTCCTTTAACATTATCAATATTGGTTGAATCCTTTATACGTATCTTAACTAGGTTCTGGATGAAATTCACCAGCAATCTGTAGTTTTATCCTCCCGGCCTTCTGTGTCTTCGAGTGGATCTGTTCCTGCACCTAATGAAGTTGTGGATTCCCTGCCTTTGAAAGCATACTGTAAAATGCAAAAGCATCTGCATGAGGAAGCTGCACAGTGAGTTTTATGTTTGAACTTTCTATTCCTTATGTTGTTTTGAGTTGAGTACGATAACTTTGATAGGAGTGGTAAATCTTTATTCTAATATCCCTGAACGAGAAAGTTTTAATAAATTCAGACTATTCATTCGGAAATTTTCTTCTGCTTTCGCCAACTCTGAGTAACTGTGTGCTAATTTGATTACATCAATCTGAATTTTTATTAAACGTACGATGTTTTTACTGAAAATTCCTTCTGGTTCGAAGTGGCAAGATTTCTATATCAACCTCCCTTTAGGGATAATGCCCTAGTAAATTAGCTTCAAGAAAAATCCGATATAATGCAATTTAGGAACTCCAGCAGTCAACTTGATAGTGCATGTCAGGTGTCCTTCAAGAGTTGAAACATTGGAAATAAACTTGTTAAAGAACCCTTTGCTACAGCTATGATCTCATCCAAATATCACACACTTGAGGAATTTTATTTTTCCCATACACAAAGGTTACATGCATGGTAGGAGGAATATGAGTAAAAATCTATGTTTGGAGAAAAGGCTTTTATTATTCTGGCCCCATCATCTTTCCCAGTCATTATAATTGATTATGTAGTTGTTTACCTTGTGGTGTATATGGGGCATGTCCAAAGTGTAATCTGTTTGGTAGAATGCAAGGTGAAATTCGTGGTAGTCACATTAACATGTTTTTGGAATAATGGAGGTTTTCATTCTTTTTCTCTCTTTTTTATGTTTCTGAAGAAGGAACTTTCTCTTATGCTAATTCCGTCAAACCAAGTGTTTGGAAACACATACAGTGCATTTGTTAATTATCCATATGTAACATTTGGTCAAGTGCTAATTGTTTATCTTATTCACTCCCTTCAATTCAACAGATGTTACATATGCCTTGTTGAGTATGAGGAAGGAGATAGCGTGCGGATTCTGCCTTGCCATCATGAATTTCATAGAACATGCATTGATAAATGGCTGAAGGAAATTCACAGGTATAACCTCATTGAGCTGATTTTTTCTATTATGGCAAAGGTTCCTTATTGTCATATACAAAATAATAGACAAAGTTCATGTCTTCTAAATTTACTACTGGTGTGCAGTAAACGTGCCATTGTTGCTAGTAATTTTGGTTATAACTAAAAAATTTGGCTTACTGGTATGATGGACACAGGATATGTCCGCTTTGTCGTGGGGATGTCTGCAGATCTGATACATCGCCTGTAGAGAATTAAGCAGCTGGTTTAATGTCTCTTTCTCAGAGACCATTGCCTAAATTGAGAGAAGTGGAGGGATGCTGTATCTTGGCAGAAATAGAAAGTCATCCAAGTTCATATAATGGTTTGAGATGTTCGGTCTTTTTCTGCAGCTATGTGTTGCACAATAAACCATCAAAACCTGGTAGAAATGGACTAAACTATTCATGCCATGACACCTCTCCTGGAATATTGAAAGCTGCACTCACACACACACACACACACACACACACAGACTGGCCCAGTAAATTCATGGAAAGGGCCTTCAATATAATTTAATTCTCAGCTGGTTTCTTTAAGTTCTTCTTGTGTTTGGCATTTTTACACTGTTAATTCCATTTCTGGTGAGCCTTTGCCCGATAAATTGGAGAAATATGGAAGTGTTTTCCCTCGAGCTCTCAATCCAGGATGAAGAATGTGTGGTCTTATGATTTGCAAATTCGTGTAACCCCTCAAATGTTCGCACAATTGTTCCTGATTTTCCCCTCAGACATGATTAGTTTTGGAATATTTCTTGGGCCAGTTGGTCCTGACTTTTCCATCAAAGTCTCTTTAAGCGATATGTCTCAGGATTGATTCTCTCCCATTCTCCATGTAGCCTCAGCTGCGTTGAGGGAAGTAGTGGACCAAAGACTTGTTTCTCCCTCTAGTTACCGTTCCTAAGAGAGTACTTACCAACCTTAAACATGCCTGTGATTAGTATGTAATTAAAGGAATGACACTAGAATAACAGAAGCTTGCTTGAGATAGTGCTATTATCATCTCCTATGCAAACCAATTACCTATTTACTATGCCACTGATATATAAACTGATACGTAGAGAATAAGAATGAAAATTATGGTTCCGTCTTTCTATTCTTTCACAGTAAATGAGTGGTAGAGAGAGAGAGCAAAAATGTTTTGCATGTGCATTTTATGAATGAATTAGCATATGTTCTCAATCAAATCAATTTTATTTGATGAAAGTAGGAAACTTAATGGAGAAGAGATTTTCTTGTGAAACTGAATATCTGTAAATACATGTTCTTGTGTGTGTGTGTGTGTGAGAGAGAGAGAGAGAGAGAGAGAGACATAACGGATTATCCTTGATTTCCATATTGCACCATAAATGCATTCTTAAGAACAATCAAAGGGGATTGAGAGTATTAAGACAAGGATTCAGAAAATCAAAACTGGAGATTTTGCAAGAAAACCTCATAAAATCTTTGTTCTAAACATGAACACATAAATTCCAACAGTCCCCATTCTATCAATTAACAAGTTCAACCAGGGGAAGAGAAACAGTACCCAGTTAATCCATAGGAATGGCTGCTCGAATGCCATTCACACTTCTATCTGTTCTTCTGCTTTCATCGTTGACATTGCCCGGTTTGAGTCTTTCAAACATAGACTTATGGTGCAGAAAAACACCAAATCCTGAGCTTTGTCTGTACTACATGCGTCACAGCTCCAAAACCTTCAATGTGAAGCGAAAACCCGAGTTTGCAACTGCAGCCATGGTGATTGCTTTAGAACAAGCCATCCGACTCAAAAACTTTGCGACGCAGATTGGTGACATGATCCAAAAAGAGGGTGAGAAGGCAGCGTGGGACGACTGCTATGAGCTCTTTGAGAACACCATATTAAGGCTCAAACAAACTGTCAGCAATTATGGTTTGTGCACCCATTCAGACATACAAACATGGCTAAGCACGGCTCTAACAAACATTGAGACATGCTTGGCAGGATATATAGAGATGGGTGTTTCAAACGGTATGCTACGCCACATGTCAAACACTGTATCCAAGTTAATCAGCAATGCTCTGGCGATTAACGAGGTTGCTCCCCGTGTGCCAAGGTACAACAATGTTTTCCCCACTTGGGTCTCGGACCATGACCAAATGCTCTTATTGGCACCTAGTCCTAGTCCGGGTGGTTCGGGTGACAGTTACCTTGTGGTGGCTCAAGATGGCTCAGGTGATTTTGGAACCATTAATGAAGCTATTGAGGCTACATCGGAGAGAGAATGGATGGGAAGGTTTCTGATTTATGTGAAGGAAGGTACTTACAATGAGTATGTTCAAATAGATGACAATGTGAAAAATATAACGATGGTTGGTGATGGCATTGGGAAGACAATTGTAACTGGAAATAAGCATGCTGGAGGAAACACTACCACTTTCAGGACAGCCACCTTTGGTAAGGTTTACAGTCTTTTGTTTTATCCAAGTTCCCCTATAGTATTGAACTTGAAGACATCATAGTTTTAGTTCACGTTACAAGTAAATTTTCAAAAGAAGAGATGAAAGTAACTAGTTTTTCTCCTACAACTCGGCCGATACTTTGAATCTTGCATTGAAGACATCATTGTTTTAGTTCACACGTTACAAGTACATATTCAACAGAAGAGATGAAAAGTGACCAGTTTTCTCCTGATTCTTTGTTCCCTATAGTGTGGGTTTTGGCATTGATAGACCCAAATTATAACATTGACACAGCACAAGGAAAAGCAACTGTTTGATTGGTTTTTACTTTCTCCGATCAAAAAGTCTATTTGCCGCCTCTGATTCTATGGATCTCTTCGTTTTTGCTTATGGCATCACCACTCCCTTTGTCAACATCCACTAGTTCGGAATTTTATTTGAAAGCCCCACTTTGACGCATATGTTTTCGGCAAAATTATCACATATATATGGAGGCTAAGACTCTGTACATCTGACCATCACCCTTTTTACATACCTATGTGAAGAAATTTTTTTACATCATGGGTTATGATCAATGTTTGCTTTTTGTTGTTATAACCTTTTTGATAGTCATCTTCAGAGTGGTTACAGCCAAAGGCTTATACTATGCACTCTCTAATCTTACTTTGATATACAGCTGTGACCGGAGATGGATTCATTGCTCGTGATATAACATTCCGAAACACAGCAGGACCCTCAAATGGCCAAGCCGTGGCACTGCGGTCGGGATCCGATTTCTCTGTCTTCTACAAATGCAGCTTCGAAGGGTACCAAGACACATTATATGTCCATTCCAGCAGACAATTCTATAGGGAATGTAACATATACGGAACCGTCGATTTCATTTTTGGAAATGCAGTTGTCATATTCCAAAACTGCAGTATCTATGTCAGGAGGCCACTGAGAAGCACCAACACAATCACAGCTCAAAATAGATCTGACCCACATCAAAACACTGGAATTGTGATACATAACTCTAAAGTACTGGCCAGTGAAGAGCTCAATCCACTGCTAACTACAGTGAGAACATACCTTGGAAGGCCTTGGGGGAATTATTCTCAGACTGTTGTTCTCAAAACTTATCTTGGCAGCTTGATTGATCCGGCCGGGTGGTCTAGATGGGATGATAATACCGATGTTAATGAACTGTACTACGGAGAGTATAACAATTCAGGTCCTGGTTCTTCAACTGCAAAGAGAGTTCAATGGGGTGGTTTTCATGATATAGGAAGCTTATCTGAAGCCTCTAAATTTACAGTAGAAAACTTTTTAGAAGGTGACTCTTGGTTACCATCCACCAATTTACCTTACACTTCTGGTCTTTGATTCAATTGGGAAAAACTGTATAACATACTTCAGTAGTCTCTAATGGATTTAATTTAGGCCACTTTCTTCTTAAATAATTGTCTTCTAGGGGTCTAGTCTCACGGTTTTTATTTTTATAATAGGGACCCTACCGTGATCTCTGTGTGTGGGATCGATATCAGGGTGGTTCGGGCTGGTGAAATGGGTTAACTTTTTCGGAGTCACTTCCACATACATGGGTTTTGAAACACTCATGTCTAATTAGAATCGACGGAACCAAATGAGCTCATCGCACTCCTAACAGGGGATGTGATGACCCAAAGCAGATTTTGAGGCAAATTATTTTTTTTCGTTTTTTATAATTTGTCGTAATTGATTAACTTCACTATCTGAACTCTGAAGCTAGAATTGATCCCCGTCAATTCTGATTTGATCCGAGTTATTAGTAGTTTTTAGTTGTATAATTAGTTTGAAACTTTTCTTTTTTGACAAAATATATAATAATGGCCTTATTACATAATTAACGATAATTAGGCCACGTTTTATTATTTCCTAGTTGGTTTTAAGATTTCTTGCTCTATAACTTTTGATTATTGAATATAGTTGAGAGAATTTTCTCTTCTTTTTTTCTTCCAAATTTTCTGGTATTCTTAAGAATCAACATATTTATTGAACCCTTAAAGACTAATATTCTTTGCTAGATTTGTGTTTTTACACTCTTCCCTGCATGAGAAGGACAAAGGATTGGAATCCTAAGATTGTAGTAATTTGATAATTGTGATATTTCATCTATTTTACAAGCTTTTGCTTTTCGAAGATGCTAAATGCTATTTATTGGAGTAAGAATAGCATTCTTTCGTTTTTTTGGGTGAGCGCTATCTTGCTGGGTTGGCCAGGGGCAACCATGCATGGTATTTCTCGACTGTCTTCGAAGGACAGTTGAACTAACAACTCAGGAATAATGTTGACGGACAGTTGAACTAGCAACTCATGAATGCTGCAGGCCAAAAACTCGAACAAGTTCAATCTTTTTTTTGAGAAAGAATCAGTGTTATGTCATTGTCAACATGATACAGACTCCAAGTTCTTATGGCAGCTCGCACGAGAAGGTTTATCAATATGATGATGGGAACGGAAACTAAAAGCACGACCTTTTTTTGTTGTTAATTTTGGGCCAAAATCACCCTTGAGTAGGGACAAATCACACAAAAAAATTCTCATTACAGCAAGTTATATCATTTACAGACACAACTGTCCAAAATTATACTCTTCTTTGTCAAGGGGATTTATTAGGAGACACACTGATACAAACCTCTCTGCTGATGCGCCATACTCGACTCCGACTTGGTGTTGCAGTCACTGAACTTGTTTTGGGTTGATTTTCTGAATCAGAAACATTGGCTGAATTGGAGTCACAATGCTCTCCATCTATGGTATTCATCTGATCGATAAGCGAGTGCCTCACACGACTGGCCACCGGAGTATCTGAGATTCGAGTGAGATTTACTCCAGGAAAGCAACGCCCTGCAGCAGGGGAACTGGGATTGCTCAAAACATCTTCTTGCAGTATATCTCCCATTCTAGAAAGTATACTGAATGCCAGATTTCCAAGAGCCCGAGAATATGCTTCCAGTATTGAGTGTCCAACATCCTATATGTTGAGAGAGAGTAACCATGGTTAGTTTTCAGTCTTTGCCAACTATAGAGAAATTGTGTGAGAACAATTGAGGAAGAAAAAAAAAAATTCATGACACTCAACAGCATGGAACTATGACAGTAATATCATGGATTAAATACAGTTCATTCCCAAAATAATACTGATAGGGACTTGAGTGATCATTCTAAATTACGATGCTTCAGTAGCAATTAAGATCAATGCAAACTTTTTTCTTTTCAGCATTTTCTATTGATTTAATGATAATGATTAACTGGATTCATGGAACAACATATTAAGCTTATAAAGCCTTTGTGTAATGTTGTCAAGGGTGTTTGAAGTCATCCATAAAGGTCATTATAAAGATGAATACTGTTGAAAGCAACTTACTTTTGCACATCAAACATATACATAGTGTGGGGCCCTGTTTTAGATCAATCTGAAGAGACTAAAGTTTATAATCATTGAAACTAACAAATATGACTTTTCTGCCTGATGATAACTGAGATATTATGAGAATTTAGAGGATTGGGACAATGAACAGAAAGTCACAATTATAATGGTTGCCAAACATTTATTGTGGTCAATTTCTAATGAGAGTTGCAGCAACTGTCTCACCTTGCCATATTGTATCTTTGTAACATCAAGAAATGTCTGAGGAAGGTTTGGGTATCTGGTTTTGAGCTGTTGTCGAAGAGCTTCAGCCCGATCCAACAAGAACTCCATCTTATCCAGCTCAGAGATTGGATCTTTTATGAAGGACCATGAAGTTCGAACTGGAGATTTACCACTGTTCTGTTCTGTAATTTTCTCTTTCCATGCAAATGCTGCCACTTCCAACCTGTTTATAGCTTCGAGTGCACTGTGTTCAGATTTCATATTGAGGGAATTAACCATTTCCTCCGCTGAGGTTGATTCTGCACTCAAAATTTTGTAAAGTAGTTCGCCAAGGCTTGCCTTTCCAGACTGTAAGAATGAGTATAAAAAACGTCTTCATTACTCATTAACGTAAAATGGAAACAAAGTCCTTGTTCTAAAGAATTTTCAGCCACGCAAGGAAACAGGGCTAGCTTATTGAAACTCAAAATTGCATACCTTGGGAAGTGCATCCCTAATGATGTTCGGAATTGGCATTTCAAGCAGGACATTTTCGTTTATAGATTTGGCAGCTTTAAATACTTGTTGGACCAGTTTAGCCTGGTTTAGCAGTTTCTTCCTTTCGGTGTCAGAGAGCCCGGCTGTGGGTACACGTGGAGAAGGAAGCCACCACCTCTTGCTCTGCCTACAACTCATGTTTCTTCCTTCCGCTCGGCTACCTCCTTCCGCGTACCAAAACTCGGTGTTAACCATGGACTCCAGTGTCTCCTGTCAGTTTGAGATGTTCAAGTAGGTGAACTTAGATCATAACTGAATAGATAACTGATTCATTTGGCAGGAGTGAGGAGAACACCTACAATAAGCATGGAGTCTAACTTCTGAAGCGCTGGAAGATTCATATGGATGTCTGCACGAGCTTTTGGTGTCATTATCTGCTCGAAAGAAAACTACAGTTAAACTCCAATATATAGGATAAGTTCTATGAATCAACAGAAATGAGAAATACCTCCAAGGTCCGGCCATTGGCACTGTTTTGCTTAGCAGGAACCAACTCAACCATATAGTTTGTAGGGGAGATCAACCAGTCCATTTCTCTTCTCCATTTGCTCTTCCTTTCCTCTGGCAACGGCTCCAATTTCCACAGCTCACCAAACACCGTCGCTGTAAATATATTAATAGCCTTTTGAGTAGGGAGGAAAAGATGATGAACTTGAAATTAAAACTGTAAAAGCATGAAAAACAGTTTTGCACTGGGTATAGATACTTGCACGAATGGAAAAAAAAAAAGGCTCGAATAATGAGCATCTTCATGTATAAGCATATTCTCAGTGTTCCCCATCTTAATAAGCTCAATTCCACTTCAAATGCCGAATAAATGGCATTAGTTTATTAACGGTCTTGACACTAACCCCTTGATAAACAATAGTTAAGTTATTAACGAAAAACCATTGTACCTGCAAGATTTGTTATGGCATTGGACAATGATAGTGCAGTTGAGATGCCTTTGCGTCCTCCTGTTATATCGTCACCTAATAACAGCCTCGCAAATTTTTCTTTCATTGTTGCCACATCTGACAACTCAAACGAATAAGATGGTTTCTCTTTGACATGAAAATGTTTGGGACTTTCTGAGAACTCCCATTCATCCAGTCCCTTATCATCCCTCTTCCAATGAGAAGAGAATGATGATCCAAAAGCATTATTGCTTGAAGAACAGCTTGAATCATCTTCATCTAGGGAGTCCGTAGGACATCCATCCCCTCTGCTTGTGTGGCTTTCATTTTCATAAGACTGCCTGTTGAGAATGCAACTCTCCAGGCCATTATATGTCATTATTCCTGTAGAATTTTCTCAGAATCTTATCAGAGCGAACATGAAGAAACTGCAGTAGTTTCATTAATCAGAAAATTTGTGAGGGGCCAAAGAGGGTCTGTACATGTTATGTTGCAAGGGACATAGCATGAGTAGAACGAAAACATAGATGATGTGGATGTGACTAACAAGTGACATTCCAAAATGACATGTATGATGTCTAACACCCAATTTGAACGCCAAGTACCTATGATCAGCATACTTGTGCTTACCCAATTATCACTTCAAATTTGCAAGGTTACTTGCAATGAAGGTTTTCACAAACAAAACAACAGGAGAAGCATTTAACTTATTCTTTCCCTTGGCTTTAATTCTATTTAACATTTCGAATCTCTACTGGCACATCTTCAAAGTCCTTTAAATAGTGAAGTAATACCCTATGATGGTTACGAAAAATTAATTTCTGAGGGGATAAATTCATTCCTTGAAATAAAATTAATAGTAGATAACTACAACTGTGAAATGATAATATTTCTCACTGCTCTGAAAATGTTCCTCTGTGCAGCAAGAGTTACCATTTTTATGATGTAAAGAACAAAACTGGTGTCTTTCAAAAGACACATTGTGCTGCAAAGGATTAATGCATTTTCAATTATAGGGACATCAAAACGTGCCTGCAGTATGTATGCACCAAATTCAATTGTATTCCACAATCCATTTCATGGAAGATTTCAAATCTAAAAAATAATCCTCGTGCACATTATGGGCTTGTGGCACACATGTAAGGTCTCAACATCAACTGCTTGATGCCCACAAAGGATGTATGAAGGTTCATTTTTTACATTTTTTTTTTTTGGCTTTACGAAGGTTCATTAAGAACACCAAACTCAACAAGTCAAACCATATGATTTTCCACACAGGTCCAGAAGTTGTGATGCATAATATTGACCATCGATGTATGGTTTAAAATGAAATGGGAAGAGCATATACTGAAATTTGAATGTCTATTTGTATAGAAGCCCACAATTCAAATATCATAGGAACAAAACGATAATAAACAGATAGAGTAGAGGGAATCTCCATAGTAGGAGCTAATTCAAATAGAAACAAAACCACTTTTGAAAAGTTGTCACCCAGATGCTGACTTTTGTGTCCCTACGTAGTTACTCCACTGTTATGAAGTTGGGGTAATAGTCATCAAGTATAATAGTACTACTGAGGCCCACCATTTCCATTTATCAAGAATAATAAATAAGGATCATACAATTTCTGCAGTTTCTGTCCTAGAGGGCCCCAATCACTTCACTTATTTATGATCTATAGCACATTGCACTCAAAAACCAAGATTCTTCCAATCCTATAAAGGTTAAAAATGACGATAAGAAATTTTAAATCATGGACTGCTCACATATATAGCTTGCAATTGTGAGCCAAAAGTAGTTTATAAGTTTGATACTGTATGATTCAATCGGTTGAAGTTACAACTCAAGAGGTTGATTTGGATTGACCTCAACTTTTTTGAACTCCATTGAGTTGTTACTTTGAACAAATTGAGTCATAACTTAACCAATTTTTTTTGTACAGTACGAATTTTGTATCGTAGACTTTCTCAACTGGGAGACTTGGAAAATCATCGTTATCAGGGTGCCATAAAAGTTTATCTTGATTAAAAGATGTATGCTTGATGCATACTACACTAATGGTGGTCCAAGGTATTGATAGGTTTGCTCAACACCTCTATTTGTCACATGGTATGAAGTCCCCTCATAAAATAAATCCTGGCTGCTAAAATAATTTACAGGACTGTAGCTATTTGCCTCAATAGACATACACTTTTTAACCCTTTGAGATCTATTTTCTCTGCAACACTATTTTAGCTAAACCCATGTGTTAGGTAAACAACTGACAAGCATAAAGGGTTATTTATCTATAACCCCACAAGCTTTGTAAGAAAAGACCACAGACTACACAGAGCATAAATCACGGGAGACTTGAATGGACGCATTATAATATTGAGAGAGAGAGAAGAGGCTTACTGTCTTGTTCATCGAAGTCAAAACTAATCCCCCTGTCCCGGGTACAGCAAGCGAGTCTCCTTCTCACAATCATCATCTCTGGTAATCCAAACGTTGTGCACCCACCTACAATGACAAAATCCCATTTTCACAATTTTAAAATGCATCAAGATCTTCACCTTTTCCTTTAAAAACCAAAAACCACAAACAGAGTGATTCATTAGTTAAAGGTAACATCATGCAAGTGGATGTTAAATCCATCATCAATTAAAAACAAGTTTTACAAAAAAAACTAAAACTCACCAACTTTGTTTTTTATTTAGTGGGAGTATCTGAACGGTTTTTTCTAATGGCTGGTTTCCATGGGTGAAAATGAGTTGTAGAGTAGAGTTTGGTAAGGCATCAATCATTCCTGGTCGTAAATCTAAATGGAAAGTGGTCAAGAATACTTTGACGTAATCAAACAACTTTTGAGTAACTTTCCCAAAGGTTTTGTGTTTTAGTAAGATTTTTCACTTCTAAAAAGCAAAGTGTAATAGAATATAGAAAGTATGAGATCCGGATCAAAACGTAAGGACTTGCACACACACGCACAGAGTACGACAATGCAAAAATTGCCGAGAGAGAGAGAGTGCATAAATGGCTATAAGATTGATCATACCAAAAAGGGGTAGTTAGTAAAAAAAGATTAAAACTTGAGTAACAAAACCAGAGCTGATTTCTCATCGGCTCAGACACTAACGTCCGATCACAATCACAGGATTCAACTTTCAGACATGAAGGTCGGAACATTTATGGGTTTTGCCGTAGTACATCGGTAAACAGCAAAGAAGACGAAAAAAAAATAACGAGAACAGACCCGAATTAATGGAAGCACGATCTAACTTCTGCCGGAGAGTGGGTTATTCTTAATTCCTCAATAGCTTCATCTGGGAGACATCGTATGGAGCATTATCAAAAAACTGTAATCCCCACATTATTGATCTAGGAGAGCGAGCGAAAGAGTAGAAAGTGTGGAGAGAGAGAGAGAGAGAGAGAGAGAGAGAGAGGGGAGACAGATGGTGGTTGTCGTTGGGGTCTCTTACACACATGCCGATGAAGGTGAGACCGCTGAAGAGTCTGAGCTCAGAAAGGTCAAAAACAGTCGGCACTGAGCAATTTCATTCAACTCGAGTTAATGTAGTGGTCAGTGTCAGAGAGCGAGAGAGCGTAGTTATTGGTAAGTGAGTGAGATGGGTGGAGCAGCGGCCACGCTAGTCTAGTACAGAGACGCAAGAGAGTGGAAATAAGCAGGGCCCAGCTACAATTTTTGAAATTCAAAATTAATCCCACATAAATGTTTTAATATTAAAATTAAGGATTAATTACAATTTACTCCTCTAACTATGTCTCTTGTTGCAATTAGTTCCCTATAATTTTAAATACTATAATTTACCCCCTTTAACTTTCAAGTGAATTAAATTGACTCACAGTGACCGAACACTTGAAAAAACCATTACACCCTCCGTCTTGTATATTATTTTTCGATATTTTTTTTGAGACATCAAATTTGTCTCGAAAAAATCAAAACTAAAAAATAAGGAAAGTCTGCTTCATCATAGGAAAGGGAGGGTTCCTATTAGAAAGGGGAAGAGAATGAGAGTTAATCATCAAAGATAGTGGAGAATGGAAGGATAAGGGAGGAAATATGGATATTTGGTAAAGGAAAAAAATAAGTGCAAGGGTAATTATATTTTTTTTTTAAAATAGGAATCATGTGAATTTGACATGCCTATCTTTTGTCAATTTTCATTGCCTAAAAATTACTATTGAAGTTAATTGTAAAATATTTAAACTTAAAAAGGGTTATTTGTTAAAATTAAAACCTGAAAGAGTAAGTTGCAAACTATCTAAAGTTGAAGAAAATATTTTATAATTAATCCAAAATTAATTTAAAACTAGTGAAATATATAAAATTAATTTAAAATTGACTAACGGACATCTGAAATATTAAAATTAATAATTTAAAATTAACTAACATAGATCTCCACGTTACCAAACTTAGTTGTCACTTTGGTCCTTCAAATTTATAATTTATTTTATTTTAGTCTTCAAGTTTACAATTTGTGTCATTTTAGTCTCTAAAATTTTCAAAAGAATGTGTTTCAGGTGTGATTATGTGAGACGTACATGACGATATCCGTTAGGCAATTCCAACTACCATTTTTTATTGAACCAAAGTAACACAAATTGAAAATTTGAGAGACCAAATTAACATAATTAAAAAAATTAAGCACCAAACTAACACAAAACATATAATTTAAGGACCAAAAATATATAACCAAACTTAATGGTCAAATAGTTGATGAATCGTATCATTTGGCATAGCATTCCAATGAGGAAGATGGGACCATTCCATGAGCTTGATAGTTGTCGTAATTAATGAATAAAAAATATCTATACATGATATCAACTCTTATATTATATAGTAATAGTTGAAACAAAATGTTTTTATTTTACCATGTAAAAATCATTATCTTCTATTATACATATTTAAGAACAATTAAGTCATACTTTTATAAAATTATTCTCATGAAGTCTTAAACTCAATTACTAACAATTTTATCCTTCAATTGATACCATATAATAGAATATTTACCTTCTATTTTAGTAACCAATTTTAATTTAATTAAAAATAATAACTAAAATTCTAATTGCATTCATTTAGATAACCAATCTTGATGCGAACCAGCTTTGAATTTGAATTTAATTGGTCACATATAGATTAGTATGTTCGATCAATTATTTAATTTTGATATTAAATTTAAATTTGTTATACCTTATTTCAGTGTTTTAGATTTAGATACATTAATATATGATCCAAGTATAATTCAATAAAATTATGTATATAAATATATACATATAATATAAAATCACACAATTAATTGTATGGATGAAATCATATATTAATTTTTTATTGACTGGGATATCTGTGCAGGAGATACAGGAAAGGGTAGTAAATGGGAGATGCCGCCTCCTCAAAGAATGAATATAATGTATTTATGACTTTTTTAAGACAAAAGGTAGAACTTACTTGAAAATTTTCCTTTAAAGAAATGTTAATCGTATGAATCAATTAGATTCGTCAGATGAATAAGTCGTTACAAACAAAATAAAATATGCACACAATTATAAATATGTAAGATGCAAGTTAAGCAAATTTTGACACGATATAATTCAAACACGACACGCCTCATTAATAGATTAGTGGAGTCTGTAAGAAATACATTGACAACAAGCACACTTTGTTATTATACATGTAAAATGAGTGTTCTCAAATTATAATTTATAATTATTAGTATTATATAATCCAATTTTAACCACTCAACTAGTGGTTGCCTACTAAGAGCATCTCCAAGGGGGGAGGCATACCCCATATGCCACTCCAAATTCAAAAAAGTTCACTCCAAAGAGGGTGGCATATGGGGTTGGAAAATGGCATCAAGGTCTTTGGGGTGGCATTTTTGGCAACTCTGGAGAGAGAAAATGGGAGGTTGCAAATGGATTGGTGAATATAGATCCGTTAGATAAATATAGATCCAACGATTCATATAGATTGATGAATAAAAATATGAAAATGGCACCCCATTTTGGCACCTGCCATTAGAGCAGATTTATAATTTAGAGGTGCCAAAACACTGTTCAATGTTGTAAAATGGTATTTGGCACCCCAAAAATAGCACTCCCATTGGAGATGCTCTAAAGTACCTCATTCACCGCAGTTTAAAGTTTTGTTCAAAATTAGTAGGCCCATCCAAATGATTGCAACATAAAAAAAATAAGTAAAATACATTTTTAGTCTCTAAAGTATGTATTTAATATTTATTTTGTCTTTAATTTTTTACTTGTGTTTATTTAGTTCTTAAGATTCCTAATTTGTATCTATGTGGTCCAATTCCAAACGTCTGTCAAAAAATCGTGACGTTCTGATCACACACCAATCACGTGGTTCCTAATTTTATCTATTTAGTCCATAAAATTCATAATTTGTATCTATTTGGTTTTACGTAATTGATGAGTGACCAGAGACGTTAATGATTTTTTGACAAACGTTTGAGATTGTACCATATAAATATAAATTAAGAAGCTTATAAACTAAATAAATACAATTGAAAGATTGATGATCAAACGGACATTAAACGCATACTTTAGGGACTAAAAACATATTTTACTCTAAAAAATCAATTAAGTCATAAAATGTGCTTGTGGGTGTTTTGGATAGCGGGGGTGGGTATGGAGGGAGCCTCGTTCCACGTTTTATGGGCCATGAAAGGCGCCGGTGGCTAGGGGGCTGTCTGGGTGTCGCATCTGTGGCGCGCCCATCACCATGATTGCTGCCAATTGGATTTTATAGGGGCGGGTGCGTTCGTTTTTTGTCCGCCACCGCGCTCAGTGGCGCTCCAGTCCAGTTACTATCATATTTTGCTACAAAACAAAGGACCCTTAGAAAAAGTAAATTATGAAAAGGCCACAAAGTTTTGTCCCCTCTTTGTTATACTGTTTAGAGTTTTTGGAATATTGTCAGAGGATGGTACTTGGTTTTTCGTTTTCATGTGGTGGAAATGGAATAGAAAGTAGGAAACAGCCGTGTGTGGACATCCTTTCTTACCCATTCCCAAAGGGACTTCGGTTCTTTGAGTTCTGTACAGCTCTGAGATTGAGGTGGAAGGTAATTGCCTGTTCTTTCATTGGCCGAGACTTCTCTGATTCAGCTCATCTGAGCCCTTGCGTGATCCAGTGATCAAACATATCTATTTATAAACAAGAGGTCTCAAGTTAGATATTTCTTACACTTTTAAGGGTCAATCACCTTGTTTTTAAGAATAAATGTTCTTAAACTAGCTTGAGTTACTGTGATCGGCTCAAAACTAGAGGGAGTAGTCAGCACAAATCTGAACATAGTAAAAAAAAATTCACTCTAGTCTGTGAAAAGGATTTAAATCTCGATTATTCGGATTTGATTTTGCAAATTTAATTTGTATCCGATCCGATTATATAATGACTTTTTTTCTCATAGTTCTTAATCTATTTTCCCGTAGAAATGAAAATATGAGGAAAGGAAGATGAAAGAGTAGGGACAAGGAGCATTTGGCCTCTCCCAACATGCCACACCGTTATTATATTACATTAGAGCAACTCCAAAAGGAGTTGTCATTTTGGGATGCCAAATTATTCATTTGTAATCTTGAACAGTGTTTTGGCATCCCTAAATTATAAATCTGCTCTAATGACAGGTGTCAAAATGAGGTGCCATTTTCATATTTTTATTCATCAATCTATATAAATCGTTGAATCTATATTCATCTAACAGATTTACATTCATCAACCCATTTACAACCTCTCACTTTCTCTCTCCAGAGTTGCAAAAAATGCCACCTCAAGAGCCTTAATGTCATTTTCCAACCCTTGAAGTCACCCTCCTTGGAGTGACAAATTTTGAATTTGGGTGACATATGGGGTTGCTACCTTTGATACCACTCCCTCTTGGAGTTACACTTAGTTCTCTAAAATATTTTAACTTGGCATATTATACATGTCATCGTTGTAGTAAAAAAGAATAAAATAATTTATATTTTTAACAGAAAATGAGTCTAACGTCATAAAAAGAAACATATAACCGAATCCAAATAATTGTTTAATCAATTGGTACCTTTCTCTATCAAATATCCATAAAGAAGAGTCTTTCTATTGACAAAATATGGTTGAACTAGAATTTGAAGAACATTAAGTAGCCGTAGTAGCAGGTTTTGAAGGTGGCGGGTTAGGTATCATTGGAGAGATATTATCGTTTTATTCGTTTCACATCAGCTTTTGATGGTCAACAAATAGAGCCAAATGAGTGAATTATGAGGCTGACATTGACACGACACAACGATAAAGGTATTCTATTGTGACCTTGAATTTAAATCTCTTTAAAACACACCGTCCCAGCCCACCAAACGAATCCCGGAGATTTGATCATGTGACCTTATCTATGGAAGTGAAACACAAGCCATTGAGCTAAACCGTTACTAGGGTTCCTTTATGGTCGTGATTAAGTAACAGTTCAAACAGCAGATCTTGTAACAATAAAATGATAGTCCGAATGACAAAAACAATGTTTATGTGTTTCTGAACTTATTGGAGTTCAAGCTGAGTTTTCCCCCCCCCATAAGCAAACAAAACTAGATAAAACCTGCAAATTTCAATAATTCCTACATTACTCCCTAAATATTATTCATCTAAAGCTTGAAAAATAACAAAATTATTTTAAACAAGTACCAATCAATGCACCTATCTTTTATGTTTCATGGGCATTCTTTCTTTGTTCACAATTTTTTCCAGACAGAATTGGCTATTTTTTGCTTCATCCATGCTTTTACCATATGTTCATGATGCTAGTGCAAATAAAATTATGGAGCAAATCTAGCAAAAGGGAAGTATTAGCAGATTCTGCCAGTACTTTTCTCAATATGTACCATAAGTTATATTCCAATACGTCACACGTCTTGATGCACTTCAATGAACTTAAAGAGATCTGCCTTTAGTCGTAATATACAAATTTCATTTATAAAATTAAGAATCCATCTGATCTTACATGGGTGACAATTTACATAAACTTTCAGCTCATATATCTATCACAAGACAAATACAAGAGTGTTGGTGTTGAAAGTACCTCTATCAATTTCATGGAAGCATTGCAGAAACTGAAGCTGCACAGGGCAGTCCGAGTCCATGTACCCACCATCCACAAGATCGAGAACCACTGGCAAGTTGTATGGCCACTGGGAGTTTCAAAGCTTTAACGATCCCCAGATCAATCAAATACATCTTGAAACAAGGAGATGGGGATGTTTGGAAGTAGTGACTAGAGCTTAATCACCAAGAAGACAAAGTGGCTGTCGCATGCTAAGCTCGGCTTTGAGGTCTGGGAATTTCTCCAAGTCTTGAGAATCCCCCAACACTTTCTACACCATTAGCATTAACCAGAGCGTCACAATACCACATGATTTAAAAAGTAGAATATATTTCTGTAATACCAAAAAACAAGAGTACATTTCCTCATAACACAACATCTATTTGACGTTTGGCTTTGTAAACAAAAACACCCTTCTTAAGGAATGGAAACTGCTGCCTTAAATTCTAACCCGAAAACAAAAACGCATGTGTAAGATTGTTTCCATAGGTATTGAAAAGCCCTATCTAGGAAGCTTGGATACTCCAATTAGGTTGAAGTACTTGTATCCAATACGTATTGGATATCAATACACTATGATATGGGACCTAGATATCGAATAATTAATTGGATATATTTTCATTCTCATATACGTCTTGGATACTTGCAGATACAAGATGGAAAAGGGAATGTACACTGTTAAAAGAATACCAGAATCAACTCTCACAAGAAATTCAACAACGAACACAGATCTAATGTAGAAACAAAATCAAATCTTTGGACTTAATATATCATAATCAAACACAAATGGAAACAAAGCATGAAAACAGAACCCAAAATACCCATAGCAAATCCACAACCGCCACAACACATATCCTTCCACAAACTTCTGTCACCCACCAATCAAAGGACTTGGCAGGCCAGCCTTAGCCTAGCAAAACTATAAGGACACAGGATGTAGACATTCACAAACAAGCTTTATTGACTTGAGAGAACTCTATGTAGTCTCAAAAAACTCCAATACTGGTTAAGCAAATTTTGCTTGACTCCAAAATAATGCATCGCCAGAACTGTCTTACGAAAGTGACATCTATATGTTCCACACTTCCACTTACAGTGGAAATCAACTAATCCAGATTAGATCCCAAAAATGCGAAAGTCATTAGGCTCCTACTTACAACTTAACCACTCACATCAATGCTGATGTCATGCCCTGGTCTTTCTGTCACAGAGAACCCACTACAGAAATATCTACATAATAACAAAATGATGCTAAAATGTCTATATCTAAGGTTTCCTTTGTCCATAAGAGGCAAAAAGATTGTGTTGCATATGACATAAAAGAATGGTCCTAGACATGAACACGACATAAAAGAATGGTCCTAGACTCCTCAAGGCCGTGTCTGGACATACGGAATAGGTAAAAAGGAAAATAAGATACAAGCAGTTTCTTTTTCCTAGTGAGGACATGTTGTGTTACAAGTGTTTCCACCTTAACAGCAGTGTACATAAATTCTACCTCAAGTTAAACAAGATTTTCACTGAGGAATTAACAATCCATCACTAAGCAGATAAGGTAGTTTCAGGAGACAATACTTACCAGAGCAGAAAGATGTGCTTCTTGTAAAATATTTCCATCTATCTCTAGTCTAGCAACAGGAAACTCCGGAAGGTGTCCAGACTGTTTCTTACCAAGCAAGTCACCAGGCCCACGTAGAAGGAGGTCCATGTTTGCTAGGTAGAAACCATCTGAGGATTTCTCCAACACCTTTAAACGGTTTAGGCTACCAGTTGTAGATGCTAATAATATGCATTTTGATTTCCTTACCCCACGTCCAACTCGTCCTCTGAGCTGGTGTAGTTGCGCTATTCCAAATCTCTCAGAATTCATAACAACCATCATAGATGCATCTGGAACATCAACCCCAACCTCTATTACTTGAGTAGAAAGCAGTATATGTGTCTCTCCAGATCTAAACTGCCTCAATGCTTCATCTTTCTCATCACTCTTCATTTTTCCATGTAACAGCCCACAACTGTAACCTTCAAACCTACTAGATATACTTTCAAGATCAGCTGAAGCAGCACGAAGCTGAGGCAGTTGCTCAGATTGCTCAATGACTGGATAAACAAGATATACTTTGCCTCCTGTTTCTAATTCATCCAGCATCATCTGTCATATTTAAGTGCTTCAGATCAGTAATGATAACAAAAGTTGGATTCATTCTGGCTATCACGACTAAAGATACGATTTATTACACTAAATGTGA
This sequence comes from Ilex aquifolium, assembly GCA_951799425.1. Taxonomy (NCBI): domain Eukaryota; kingdom Viridiplantae; phylum Streptophyta; class Magnoliopsida; order Aquifoliales; family Aquifoliaceae; genus Ilex; species Ilex aquifolium. The sequence goes on from OX637392.1 coordinate 8,542,677, forward strand.
TCCTTGAAAAGTTCTCCATGCCCACAAGATAACAACAGAACAAGTGTACTAACACAAGAATAGTCTTATATTCAAGAATGGCTCAACAATCTATAGTACTTCATACCTGGCTGACTTCCAAAGATTAGCTAGTCAAGCATTTTAAAACGAGGCCATGTTGCTTTTCCTCTGATCCAATTAGAATGCCCATAATTGTGATATATGCCAAAAAACTAAATAAATTTTTTTTTCCCAAGATATGACAGCTCAGGATTCAGTGACACTCAAGGAAACTGTGACTTTCATGTAAGAGGGGTTTTTTAGACTTGAAAACCCTAGACGTTTCTCCATTGTTCTCCCAGAAACATGTGCCTCAGATATACCTTAGATCCACACTCCAAACCAAAAAACAAGAGTACAAACAAATCTACAAATGAACTTGTGTCAAGATTTTAAGCAGGTGAGACCCTATCACATTATCCTTCGGTACCACAGAATGCATCCATGCCAGGAATCAAATTCAATTATGGGGCACATTATTCACATTTTACTTTGATGGGTTTTATTTATTTATTGACAGGACACACGATTTTATAAATTTGAAGGTAGTACATGATGCGATAACATAAAATGGACAAGATGTCCATCCAAAAGAAAGATCAACAAAAAGCAATCCATAGTAACTATGCATCCCATAAAGCTCACCATCCGGCCAAAATATGAAAAAGCGCAACTCTCTCAAAATCCTTGGAAAATGAAGCCCAAAAGGATGCCAAAAACTAGATCCGATCCCATAAACCTTCCACCCACTCACATCGATCTTCAAATACTGTATCATTCTTTTCCATCCAAATTACACGAACTGTGGCGAAGTTTGCACAATTTCAAAGAGTAATCCCTTCTGTTGTGACCTCCAAACCCTTGAATTCCTGAGCAAATATCTGTATTATTAATGAAGGGAGAGGATGGGGTTTGGTGTCTTCTCCCTTAATTAATGCGTAATTAGTAATAGTTAACAGTTTATGGGGTTAAGTTTGACTGCCAAAACCCACTAACCTACTTCATTCAACCCTCTCTCTCACTCCCATTATAACTACACTTTATACTCTCTGAAGTCTCAAATCTCATGAACTGATCATAATTACTCTTCAAACTCTCCAAACTCACAAATCTCAAATCCTAAATATGTAAGCTCCCCTCTCTGCTTTATGATTATATTTATGACATGAAATTGTTTTGGTTGTCAATTGACTCTCATTGTTTGTCCTTCGAGAATTAGTTCGAAGACAAATTTGCAGATGTCTCGCATGTTCCTCGAAAGCTACCGGAAGAGAAAGTCCCAAGGGCTCATGCCTGCCAATTATTCACATTTTACATCAAGTGGTTTTAAGTTTTATTATCCCCTTCTTTCAAAACTTTACATTCAAACATAGAGTATCAAGGTCTAAAGCAGTCTCCCAAAAACATGATTTAGCAATTTAGAGCAATTCAAATCATTTCTAAGCTGTAAATTAGGTGCCACAACTATTCTAGTAGTGCAAGTTGGTGCACTATTGACATTGGAAGCCATTAAGGTGGCAATAGAACCTTGAGACTCATCTAAGCTATTTTCCAACGGGGAATCAATCTTATCAAAGTGATTTGCAGATATAGCAACAGGCCTCTTGGAAAAACACATTGATGATTCAACTTAATACGCAAAATCCATAAGATTTTATAGAAGTAATCTTTATATAAATTATATCTTATCAACAAGGAAATGTGAGACATGGTTTTGAAGCATTTCAATCTAGCAATTGTACCCACAACCAAATATGCATGGCCAAATGAAAGAAAGGCCATTATCTAGTGTGGTCCCGCTTAAGTAGGGCGGCCAGACTAGAAACACGTCAGGCCATCACCTAGTGTGGTTCCACTTATGAAGGGTGTTGGGGCGGCCAGACTAGAAACACATTTGCCGAAAGTGACTCAAAAGTCAAAACCAAGTAGTCACACTTGACAGCACGAGCATTGAAACAAGCAATGGCCCTTACTACCAAACATGCATCACTTGGGGATTGGAACAATTTAGAAAATTTTATTTTGTAAGACTTTGTGCCTCTACCTAAATGACAGGGACACACTCATGATATCCTACAATATTGGGGTTTTCTTCTCCATCTTAACCCTTATAATCACTATATTATAACAAATTTGAGAAGAATGTAGATTCACAGCCTGGAGTTTCAAACATCGAACAGATATGTTGAACATGAATATTTTCTCTCATAAAGGTAATAAAAGATGTTACAACAAAAGAAGACACTCACCTGGTAGACCTTCTCAAATCCACTTTCATTTCCTTCAATTAAGTATGTTTCAATTGGTATTCTTCCAGGAGGTAAATCAGTTATCTGTCATTTTAAGAAACCAAAGAAAATCTGTCAGTGAGCGAGAAGGACTTAAGCCAAGTCACGCCGTACAAGAACTTATGGTAATAACATGACACTTTAGGTAGCAACTCAGTTCAACTAAAATCGAAAAAGACTTTCAGTCCACAAACCCAAGCTGGCGAGAGGTCATAACTCATAATTGCTAAACATGGCTTGCTCTATATACTGATAACCCCATTAATTTTAGGCAACATACTCTTAAGACTTTTTACATTCTTTTTTTTTATTATTTTCCTCTGAGAAAAAGGAACACCGAAAGCCAAGGAGTCACTCAGAGGAAGTCGAAACAATTTTGGAAAAAGGGTAAGAAACAAAAACTGGAAATCGGCTAAGCTTTTCCCTCTCAACAAAGGAACTCTCAACTTCTAAAAAGTATTTGCTCTACATGCACATAACACCCTTAGTTCTATGCAACCTGGTCCATGAGAATATTGCAAAGCATGGGACTCCTCTCTTTCCTTGGTTCAATGCCTATTTCATATTTGAAATAATTTTAAGAAATTTGTTCAAATTTTGACATACTTTTACTCTAAGAAACATTGACACTCTTAAGAAGGTGATACATCTATATTGGATAGACATCTACATACTCTCGGACACATTTTGTATCCTTAATTAAAAGATAAAATTTTAATTTTGGACATACGTTTGCCACTCTTTTGGTGATGTGTCCGAGATAAGTTAACACTAACATGTTAAAGTTGTACTTAAAACTTACTAATAAAAGCAAAAGAAGAATAAAAGTTCTGCTAAAAATGAGGAATAGAGTTATCATTGTAATTATGTAACTTAGCTACACATTGTCTATAAAAAAATTATTATTGACTATTATGATACTTCAGTCCAAAAATTATTAACAATAGATGACTGGACAGAAGATTTGCTTACATGAAGTATTGAATTTCTAGTATTATCCTCATTTATCTTTCATATAAATTATATAATTTAATATGTAAAACATAATTATTCGTAGCTTGTCCCCTACATGTCCTTGACCTACTTTTTTAAGAATGTTGTGTCTACGTGTTCATGTTGTGCCGTATTAGTACTTTTTAGCTTTTACTTAACGAACAGCTACTCAGACATAAAAGGGAAAATAGCACACTAACAAACGTAAATCCAGACAGAAAAAAATTGCATACCTGAGTCAGTGACATGTCACCGTACAAAGCCAGAGCAAGTGTCCTTGGGATTGGAGTGGCTGACATAGCAAGAACATGAGGAGCCATATACACGTCACCTTTTGAGGAGTCATCTGAGTAAGTTGAGGCCATTTTGGAACTTATGGAGTTGTAGTATAACTGCAAGGAATACGAGCATCAATCAACTGATTAAAATAGAGAATTACTGCATTAGCCAACTAAGAAATCTGAAGGAATACAGTATCATTTTCTGCTAAAATTTCATGAATTCCAGAAAGTAAGAATCTGTAATTTTGCTTCTCGAGGAGAAGGGGTGAGCAGGGACGGAAAACAGGTTCTACTCTAGAACAATTTAGAGGGATTCATGGTCAAGAAAATAGATGCACCTGGATTTCCTGATCAATGACTTATCAAAGATAGAAATTATTTTGAGAGGCTGTGAAGGTACTTTGGCTAAGAAATCAGATTAGCATCTGAGACTGGTGATGATACTAAATTAATCTCTTGTGCTTTAAGAAACGAGAAATGGGTAAAAACAAGTTACTGTAAACAAATTAGAAGAAATGAATTACTACTTTTAAAAAGGAGGAAATAAGAGAGTTTCGTAACCCAGAAGAAATGTGGGGCATTAAATGATCATCTCCAGCCAGTGAAAGCGAAACAACCTTGCTGTTAAACCTTCCTCTCTGGATCACACCAAAGCGATGCTGCTCGTCCACCACAGCAATGCGTAAAGCAGAATACTCCACACTGTCAGCTATTAAACTGTGAGTCCCAATGACCAATGAAATGTCTCCACTTTGCAGGCCCTGCCGATCAATTAAAGAAAACGTAAGAAGCTTTAAAAATGTAACAACCAAAAAAAGATGCATTATAGCAAATACCTGACGAATTAGCCGTGCCTGTTTTGATGGGGTTGAGCCTGTTAGCAGAGCAACAGAAGGTTTGCAGTGGACCTCCTCCATATTCTCTAGCAAATTATGCAGGTGCTCATAATGCTGGACCGCAAGCAACTCAGTAGGAACCATGAAAGCTGCCTAAAGATAAAATAGAGTAATTCGACATCAATATGTATTTCTAATCCATGCTTTAAGATGACGAAGTACTAAACATTAAAGACCTGCTATGAAACAAATAGAAAGGCACTCATTTTCTTTGTAGTTTTTGAGGCAATACAACTTTATAAAATGACTACACAGAAGTGCACAATAACCGACCTGATAACCTGAGCCAATAACCTCCATGCATGCCAAAAAAGCTACCACCGTTTTTCCACATCCAACATCACCCTGAGAAAAAACAAGTTGTCAATATCACTCACAATGCATTAACACATAAGAATTGTTAAATACAGATTGACAATTTTATCAAGGTTTACCAAACAAGGTGACTGAAGTAGGGAATTTCACAATCTTGGGTCGAAGGCTAGCAGTATGTTAGACAAACCTTTATCCCTCATCATACCAGACCAGATGAGGATTGATAGCTACCAGATTTCAGAAGTAGAAAATATAAATTGAAAGATAAAAGGAATATACACAAATCCAAGTAAATGATCCATATTTGACATGGCAGATAACATAATCTATGTGCTTTATCTTGACCACACACCAAGTCCCTCTACCAATGAGAACATTACTTCATCAAGCTGGTTGACCAGTGATAGAAACCTCAAAACAGTCGAGCTAAGACCTGAATGGTGTCTTAACATTCTAGTGTCACATTACAAACTACAATGTCACCTCTCACAGGAAACCATTACTCTCCTAGAGAATTTCAGTTACGTATAAATAGTTAAGCCTAACTAGTGATAATGCTCCTGCAAATTCAAACTCAGCTTTCATGGTTGTCATGAGCTTAGAGTGCAATGGCTGAGATCCATTTCAATAGGTTTTAGAGATAATATTAAGAGATGAGCTGCCAAAACTAGAGGACAACCGGTAAAAGTAAACATAAGCATCCGAATCCTAGTCTAATAAAAAACAGTCCACCAACTCGGCATTTAAAAAGTCCTTTTCATACCAACTCCAATGAAAAAAATTCAAAACCTGCAGTAATCGATTCATTGGAACAGGTCGCTTTAGATCCCAGATGATTTCTGAAATAGCAGTCAGCTGACTAGGAGTAAGGGAATATGGAAGAGCCTTCAAAAAAATTTTAGCGAGACCAGACCATTCTTCTATAAATACTGCATCCAATTCAGGGTTCCTGTACTTATTCAGCAATCCTTCTTTTTCTATTTTTGTACCAAGACCTTCAAGCATTTGGAACAAACGCCCCAACTGAAATGAAAACAGACAAAAAGGGTAATTAAGTATTTAGACAGAAGTAAAGAAAAGCACATCAAGCAGCACCAGCATTAATTAGAACAATACAGAATTCACAATAATAACAGGCTAACAAACATTTTAAATGCATTACAGCTCAAAATGTAGTTAAAAAGCTGTTGGGCAAAAAAAAAAAGAAATCGTGATTGTTAATTTATATATCACATTGAAAACCTAGAACCTCCCTCTTTAGGACATTTTCTCTTCAAGTCCTGCACCAGAATAAGAGTGCCTATCCCTTTGTAAATTTGGAAAGGGGAAACTGAAATAGTTAAGTAATAAAATCTTAGCATGTTTGAATACATGTTTTCTTGCAACCATCAGCTTCTTTTTTTTTCCTTTTCTTGAGCATACAGAAAGTTCTCCTCATAGGCAAATCTTTCCCCACATTCTGAGTCACTGGTAACTTTAGTGGTTTAACCATAACAGAAAATCTTTGTCATGTGAAGAGATTGGCTGATGACCTGTTCTGGAAAATGGGTTTCGACCAATTGAATCAGCAAGAATCATTTGTTTTCTGTATGATTGTTATTTACAGGAAAAAAAATTAAGCAGCAGTGAGATAGAATTAGAGTTTTATGAAATAACAGCCTGATTACAAGAAAGGATATTCAAATGTGATCTCATGAAGATCAATAGGGTGTCCAAGCTTAGCAACCCAGAAAGAAAAGGAGCATGTCAAATATAATATAATGAGTCAGTCAAGTTATTCCATTTGTTATGATAAAAGTGAGGAGGTTGATGGAGTATGGGATTGACTTTATTTTTTGGCTTCATTTTGGGCTTCGGTGGCTAAAGAGTTTGAAAATGTTCCTCTTTTTTTTGCATAATCTCAAATTGGGCAGCTTCGTGCGGAATGCAGCTTTCGTCTTTTTTATGATGCATTTTCTCTGCTTTGATTAGTCTATGGTTTGGACCACTTGTCCACCTTTGACTCTTATCTTTTTTGTACTATCTTTTGCTCTTATGATTAATAATATCATAATATTTCTTATTAAAAAAACTTAATGGAATAATGATGTTAGCCTATCACATCTTCCAACAGTTTGTAGATGTCCAGTACCCAATCCTCCACCAGCAACTAGTAGTAGGATGAACATTAGGGACTCTATGCAGTACAATAGCACCAAAATAAATCTCATATAGAGGTAAAAATTATTTCAAAGTGAGAGAGAGAGAGAGAGAGAGAAGTGCTTCAGATCTCTTTTGTGAGAACTCACCACCATCCTTGCTGGTTGTGTTGTTCTTTAATAATTCAATTCTTTTCTTCTTTCTACGAGGACAAGTAATACTTTAGTACCACAATCTCATAGTTTTGCTTCTATAAGGTAGTGGCCCACAATTAGCCCCTTAGCTCGTTGGCACGGCTATAGCATGCGGGTGCCTCGCCCAATGGCGCCCCATGCCTTAGCCAAGGTCGGGAGGTGTTTGGCTAGGCACTCCCATGTTGTAAAGATGGCTTCCTATGGGATCGATGATCAGTGGGATCTAGAAGCCCCATGCATGGCTGAGGGAGGCAGCACATGCATGGCACGTTGAGCACAAGCAAGCAATCAAGACATAGTCGTGTGAGCTCCAATTGAGGTATATTGCAAGCTTGAAAGACCAAGCTATGGACTGGACATGGCTTGGCCTGTGGGCAAGGAAAATTACATGTTGTGGACTGACAAGGATGGCATGTGCAGATCATGTGGGGTGGTTCTGGGCAGTTGTTGGCTAACTCGCAATTACAAAGACGTAACTGCTCTAGCCATGCCAAATGCTTATGATTGGTTCAGCAACATTATGGAAGTGTGGCAAAACCACCCGCATCTTTAAGGGCGAATCTGATTAGTGCCTGCAATCCTAGCAGTTGGGGGATGTCAACTGCACGACTGAATTGGCTAGAGCTAGTTGGTGCCGACATTGCCTAGGCGGTTGGGTCGTAACTGCCGTGTATAGATTTATATACAAATGCTAGGGTCTACAGTAACAAAAGAGCGATTGGGCACGTTTTGTAAGCAGACCTTAGCTGAAATCCTTTGTACTTGTCGAGAAGTAAAAAGTTGGGTCGTTTTGGCCAGTACTCTCGTGTGTCTGCTGTGTGTTTGATTCTTGTCCATTACCTGTTCGATATATTTTTTTTGTAAGCGTATCATGTGTGTTTGGCTGAGACTGACGGTTGGATCTCAGTGCCATCACAAGCCAAAAATTCGAGTGTAATTTGACCCGTGTGACACCCATTGTGGTGCAAACCATCAAGGTCACCTGGTTACCCAGTAGGCCGAGAGAGAGAGAGAGAAATTCTCTCTGCCTAATCATGAATTCATAAACAACATTTTCATATTTTTTTTTTATCTTTTGAACAAGCAAAGCTATTAAAGTCTCATAAAAGTAATGAAATGCAAGGAATAGAAGGATGCCACATGAAAAGAAAACAGAAAGGAAGGTAAGAAACAATAATAAATTAGAACAAAAAAGAGAACAACATCAAGGAATTCAAAGCTACTGTCAGTGCCACACAAGACTGGTATCATCAGTTCAATAAGGAAAGAAAACTGTGGAAGAGTGTATTTGCTTCCAGTATATAAACAAGCAGTTCCTTGTGCCTTTATGTGATACCTTGTGCATGTACATCAGATAACATCAAGAGATTTCTGGAACATGTTGTGGTCAATGTTCATAATATGAATAAAACAAACCAAGAGCCCAACATATACAGCAAGTGAAAGGAAGCACAGTGTGTTCACATCAAAAAATTATTGTTGTACAAAGGAAAAAGCACAAACAAGAACTTGAAAATTTGGTAAGGATGTTTGAGTTCAAGGTGATGGCTTAATCAGGAAAACAGAACCAATGAGTGAAGTATTCTAAACCCAATTTATAAGTGTGTTGAGTAAGTTGAAGTAGTAAGTGGTGCGGTGATCTTCCACATACTTCCGAAGGCTCAAAGTTGAAAACAATGACCAATTGCTTAAAGCATTACCATCTCATAATTAGGGTGAACACAAAAATGTGACACATGAAATATTACAATCACCTGGAGATAAAAGAATTCATCAAATATAAGTCTTCTACGGGCTAAATCAGCCTCATTTAAATTCTTCGGCTGGTGAATTCCAGTATATGCCTGCAAGTTAACCATAATAAAAAAAATAAATCACCTTTCCAGTTTTTTTGTGAAAAACAGAAACCAGGCTGTAACAACATTGATAAGTCCATAGATCACAGCTACACATTTTGCATGATCTGTTCAAGTAGCAAAAGTAAAAACCATTTAATCGTACGTAAATTATGTTAAAGGTGAATGCCAGGTCAGCACTTTTATAGTCTATATAACTAGTCTACATGAACAAAAGTATAATTGCAAATATTTACCCTCAAAATCTTTTTAAGCAGCAAAAGTATACCCTCAAAATCTATTTTCACAGTTGGCAAACCTACGGATGAGCCTTACAACATGACCCGGATGACTTCATTCAAAAAATAAATAAAAAACATGATCACCAGGGCTACATACAATAGAAAGAAGAACAATTCAAGAATTTTACTAATTATCCAGCACCCACCATGTCAATACCTCATAAACTCATAATTCAAACAGGGGACTATAAATAAATGCATACAGATTATAGACATTTCATACATACAAGCATACTCGTGTGTGATTTTACCCTTAATTGTGCAGCGAAAATGATGAAATTTAATTCTCCGGTCCATTTCTCATTCTTTTTTGTCTATTCTTTTCTCATTTGTGGGATACTCAAATGATGTCTTTCTAGTTAAATTAGATGCTAAGGGACATATCAAAATAAAAAACAACACGATACAGCGTACAATTTCTGGCCAAAAGCCAATGAAAGATCCACTCTATAGCCAACTTCTTGTGATTCGTGGCAAACTCTCCACTTAGAAAGACTTGTCACCACTATCCGAATAAAAGTTTAGTTTACCTATGGCCAGTGGCATTGCCTTTGAATTTAGTCAATCCTTCATTTTGATTTGCAACTTTAGAAAGCACTGTGCCTAGGACAGCTAGTAGAAATGTGATGACCAGCAAAGAAAAACTCTCCACTATCATACCAGGCAGGGACTTATGATGTGCTATCCTCCTCATTAAACTCTATTGAACCAGCACCCAAACTTTGCAATCCTGTGTCTTACAGGTGAGCTGGATGCTTCCAGGATATGTAAACTCTCAAAATGTTCTTTACCTTCTGAACCTTATGGCAACGAACTTGCTTCCACCAAACATAAACTAGGTACCTTCAGACAAAGATCTCCAATCAAACACAAAACCTTAATTCTTTAATCCTTAGGCAACCCCAGCATGCCTTAATAATGGCTCTTTCTCTTGATTTAAGTTGTGGTTCTCAAACAATTATCTTCTTGTGGAAAATCCCTCGTATGAGTCAATCTCTGTTCTTGAATCAGTTCTATGGAACCATAACCAGTCCACTTGCATCTTCAACAAAGCATTACTACAGGAGAAAGAAAGAGTGAAAGACTAACTTGCCAGTTGTCTCTCACACACCAATGCATATGCACACACACACACACGGAGAGAGAATTATACTGCAAGCTTGGAAATCTGTTTGCCAACCTGAATTCTGATAGAAGATTACCTTCTCATAGAAGTGAGGCATTCCATCCAAGTGAAGAAAACTAGAAGGATACCGATATTGTAATCATTGAAAAATGCCCTAATTATCATGTTGTGCACTACATAGTAGGGACAAAATCACATTGCCAACAGGAAAAATAGTTCCTGTATAAAAAAATATTCATATTGGATGTCTATTCATATTCATTAGGCACTTCTATTTGATGTGTCAGACACCAATGTCTATATCTGACAGACATTTGTGTGCACCTATTTGGCACCTAATTGGGAAATATAGATGAAGTTTGACCACCAGTCATAAGAATAGAAAGCACATCACTCATCCTCCCAAGATGAAGGTCACATGGAAAGTCTCAAAAGCTTTGATTTAAGTTCACCATCCCTGCCACAAGAGAGACTTTACAGGCAGTTGTCACATTTCCAATCCCTATCCAACAATTTTGGTTCTTTCTAGGGTGTTATGATAGCCATCCACATAAATTTTCATGATTTTGAATTCCAAATTAAAGGTCAAACTATTCATACTGTCTCATGTCACTCAAATAAGACTAACTCAAAGCATAGAGTGGCACATAACAAAAAGCAATATTTATAACGACAACCTAGGAGCGATATAACTTGTAGAGTGCGGAGAGAAACCTTGGACGCCCAAGATGCACAACATGAAAAGTATCCGGCCTCCATCCAAATGTAGAGTTTAATTCTATACTACACCCTTCAGAATTTTTTTCTCAGAAAGTCATTCTTTAGAATTATTATAATAAATTCATTAAAACACATTACCACACCACTTTCTACCAGAACTTGATCCGTGGAAAGATATGTTCCCCTTTAGTACATTTAAATTGTGAATGAATTTTTCCCTTTAGTCTCTTTAGTACCAGCACTACTTGCATTATTATTATGTTCATCTAAAGTTACATTAGCAATTGCTTGCTTCACAAGTTTCAACTACAAAAATACACTGCAACAAATAAAAGAAACTTTGATCATGTTTTATCGTAATAGTCACCATACTCAACGAGAGGACAAACAACTCGAATTTACACCAAAAAACCAGTTAGAAACATATGAAAGCTTGTGTGCTTACATCACGAAGGCATAGAAGTCCGAAATCCAAAGTGATGTCTTTAGGAATAGGATCAACATTGACAGGCAAGGTCTCTAAGGCTCTGAAAGATGTAAAACATAAATGCTTGAAATCACTACATCGTAACAACTGATAAAATAATTGAAAACTAAGACAATGCAATAGGCTAAAGCATCTACCACTTTTGAGAAACACCGACAAAATCTCCCTTCCACCACTAAACATGTCATAAAATACTTAATTATCCATTTTGCATGAACATAGACAGGAAAAAAATTTGCCGCTCAATATACATGCCAACAAATGGGATAAGTACTCTATTTTACTTTACCTCTTAATAAATGAAAAAATTATGACACTGTTCTCTTCCACTCCACTTGTAATTTCTACTTGGAATCCTCCATTCATCTTTTCTACTTTTTGAAGTGACAAGTTCTAATACTTCTGCTCAAATTATTCCACCTAAAATTGGAAGCTAGATATGACATGATGATCTTCGAATAATGGCCAAAAAAATTACGCACGTAGCTAAATATGTCAGTGTGGCAACCGCATGTAGTAAAACGCAACCAAAATTCCTAAAGCCAAAACACAAAGAGGCTGGTTGAAGACATATCTAAGCAAATTGAAGCCCTACTGAATATAGAAAACATTCTTTTTTGTCACATATTTAGGTCTCCAAGTAGACCATGCTATGTTTATTTTCTAAAAAGACAAAAACTAAACAGTAGAAACTGAAAACTAAATGCAAAAGAGCACATACATATGCCTACACAAACAATGAGCACAAAAGGCAAGAGCACCTTTCAAAACAAATGTTGATGTAACAGAAACATACTAGCAACAAGAATGCTAGACAAATCACAGAAAATCCCTCTGGAGCGAGTTCCAATCCATTGTAAGCTAGATATAAAAATTGTGTAATCCTAGGCATAGATTTTCTTCATTATGACAGTGTTTGTGTAATGCCTATACATAAAATTGTAAAATTAATAGCAGCAAGAATAACACACAGATAACAAGAGGTAGCAACATATACAACTATGTCATTATGACAGTGTTTGTCTAATGTCTATACATAAAATTGCAAAATTAATAGCAGCAGGAATAACACACTGATAACAAGAGGTAGCAACATATACAACTATGTAGGGCTGTTAGTCGAATGAGTCCGAGCCCAGTTCGAGCCAAGCTTGAAAAGCTTGTTTCTTAATCGAGCTTAAAAAATTGTTCAAGCTCGGCTCGTTTAAGAAACGAGCCGAGCCTGAACGAGCTAAAAACAAGTCGAGCCCGAGCCGAGCCCAAGTATTTGCACATAAACGAGCCGAGCCTATCGAGTTTGAGCCGAGCTTGTAGGGCTTGTTTTCTAAACGAGCCTAAAAACTTGTTCAAGTTTGAGCTTGTTTAGAAAACGAACCGAGCCTAAACGAGCCGAACCCGAGCCGAACTCAAGTCAAGCTCGAGTAGCTCAGTTTGATTAACAGCCCTACAACTATGTAATTATGAATGAAATCATGAAAATATGACAAAACATAGAGAAACATCAAACTAGAGACAAAAACTGTGCTAGTGCATTCACAGCTCACCCTGTTGATAATCTACAGGCTATGCCAGTTGGACCCTTCTGAGAAGTGCAAAGAACCTGTCCCAGGCATGATAGGCATGCATATGAGCATGAGATTTTTTCTGGCATGCTATCTGGAATATTTTCAGACACACAAATTCCAAATCATATCCTAAGGCATCCAATCTTTCCATGAAATATCATTATGTGAGAAAATACAGTAGCGGAAATACTATCATGTAAAAACATCATTTTAGCCTTGTTTTGTTAAGACACATTGACACCCCAACAGTTCAACCTTTTTGCTGGATTTCATGCTCCCGACATAGAACACATACCCACATCCAGCAGGTTTGTCCAGGTTTAAGGGATGGTTAAATGCCATCAGTCCTGACATTCTGAATAGAATCAATGCTGTCTCAACAATATGTTTTGTTCTACCTTACTAAGTGACCTCCTTAAAGAAGATCTTACACCCAAATACAAGCATGAGCAATTCGAGGACAGCCAGTAATAACTATCAAGCAAGAAACAAAGAAAACACACAAACAGAGACAAATATTAAGCAGCATGAAGTAACAAAAAAACATAAAAGAGCCATATCCGATGTCCATGAACATATAGGTCTCTTACACTAGGGGAAGAACGTATAGCTTCCAAAACAATAGACATAGAATATACTCTATCCCATTACAAACATTGAGACACAAACCTTGAAATCATATCTCTAAGGAAGTTTGGATTTAGACCTCCTTTTGAAGGGTATATCGGATATGGCCTCCCTTGTGCATGAACAGATGAATCCTCTTCATCTTGAAGGACATCCAAATTGTATTCCCTCATTTCAAAGTGATTGTTTGTACGCATAGTCCTCACCTTGATCAAAAGACAACATTTAGGTACAAGTTTTAGTAAGGATCTGGTTGTCATTCTGCACATATGTATGCAACAAGCATAAATTTATACCAAAACTGCTACAACAGAAAAGACACTTGAGCTGTTAAAGGTCAATAAGGAACAATTCAAATGAGACAATTTAAAAATGAAATTTTTTCTTTAACCTCCATTCGCACCGCCTGAATTTTTAGGGCTTCTTTATGTGCTTAAGATGTTTTGTTGTCTTCAAATTCTTTGGATAAGAAAGTCTGGATTAGTGATCCTTTTGAGTGTTTTCTCTTACAAATCTTTTTTTGAATCCCTAATTGATAATTCATCAAATTTTTCAATCAGTCTTTGAGGATTTGGAGGACTAAAGTGCCTTTAAGGTGCAGTATGAATAATTGCTCATGGCAAGATTAATATCAATGATGTGCTTCAAAAAAGAGGACTTTTGAATTGTATTTCACCACAGTGATGTGTTATGTGTTGGGGTGATGATAAGAGAGTGTGAACCACTTATTTTTGCATTGTCCCTTCACACTCTCACTATGGAATGACATCTATGCTTAATGTGGATTTTAGGGGTTTGGGAGGAGGTGAAAAGGGTAAGACCCTTTGGCAATGTGTTTTTTTTTGCTCTTATTTGGGTAATTTGGAGAGAGAGAAATGCAAGAATTTTCGAAGATAAGAGGGAAGAAAAGGAATGCTCATGGGATCGACTACATTTCTTGGCTCTGGGCATCTGCGACTAAGAAGTTTGAGAACATGCCTCTTTTTAGTATTATTGCTAATTGGACAGCATCTTGTGGACTGTATTTTTGAGTTTAGTGTCATAATGCTTTTCTTTTTTATGTGCCTTCCAAAGGCACTTTTCTTGGGTTGGACTACTTGTCCAACTATGATTTATTGTTTGTAACTTCTAACTTTTATCATTAATAAAAGTGTAATTACTTATAAAAAAAAGTACAACAGATAAGTGGGGAACCACTAGTCCAACCAAACATACTCAAACTATAAAGGAGCAATATATATAAACCCTCAAAAAAACCACAAATTAAACCATAGGAAACGATCAATGCCAACACAATCTGAACCCCCATTAAATTGTTAAGTAAGCAATAAGCACTACAGAAATCCGTGAACTCACCTTACCACTAACACATACAATATCTCCTTCTTTATACTTCTCCTGCAGACTTCTGAGAAAAGGTTGAAAAGTGAAACGAGTACCTCGAAAAAATTTCTTTAAATGTAAGTATATCATTCTCTTGCTTCCACTATCAATTTCATCCACCATGTGCCCAGAAGTTGATTCAATGTCTACAACCTCACAACCCACAACCACCTCAAGAAATGAGAAGGAATAACTAGCCTTAATTCCCCTGCAAGAAAAGCTCATGTCTTATGAATATCAAAACAAAAAAAAAAAAAAAACTTATTGTGAAGGTTTCTTCACTGCACTGTGATATAAAATAATGAAGTAAATGAATACTGCGTACAAAACTTATCGCCCTCTTTTTCATTTTAGGGATTTCCCAAAAAATATGCCCACTTGCTAAAATTGAACAAAAAAATAAAATGGGTGGATGTATCGATGAATGAAACTGAAGAGATTTAACAAGTTGTACCATTTGTTGGATATTCTAAAACCTGATGTTGATGTAATGCTAAATATACACTATCAACTTACACTGTGGCACATCAAGCACGAACAATATAATATGCATATATTCAAACACAAGTTCTATATCACCTTGATAAGTAAACTAGCACGACTTGTTTGCTAGTTCTCAGAGAAACTTGTTACTTTGTTGCATGATTAGCTCTTAATTTTTTAACTAGCCATTTTTTAAGGAAAAGGATTACTACTACTTGTTATCCCACTTGTAATTGTTGTAGACAAAATAAATCTTGTACATTTGGCATTTATTATGACTAGATGCATTATTTTAGCAAGTTCTGCATGACCCATTAGCAATCTGATATACCCCTTAATTTGGATAGGTTCACAAAAAAGCTTATTAGAAAAAACATATGTTCATAGAAGACCTACTACTGCACCACTTTGAAAGAGTAATGGGATATCTATTGACAGTAATGATAGTAGTAGAGGTGCACCAAAATTCGTGCTGAATGAGGTTATAATGACATATGATATATGACCCTTGATATAGCAAAATGGTAGAACAAGATTCATATGGTCGACTCAAACAGTGTGCTGAACAAATACTAAAGTTAATTTAGAAGGGAAGAGAAAAAAAAAGGAAATTGGACCAGTGGTTTAAAACACCACTATCCAAGCCATATCATCCTCAATCAACAAGAATCCTCTTATGTTAAAACCAAGTTAAATATGTCATCTGAAGAAACAATGCATCCTAGATAACCGCCAGGATAGGTTAATGTCCCACCATAAAGGTGTTAGAAGTCAATCCACTGGTAGATCCAGCATCAAATCAAATAAATATGAACATTTCTGGATTAAATCTGATTCACCTGGAGGATAAGATCTTCCCAACAAAAATGAGGTACTGCCCATCCTCAATTCCAACCTGTGCGTTTTGTAGATCAGCATAGGTCCGAGGAAAATGATGCAGCAATCTCCGCAACTATATGAAAACAAAAATAAAAGTGATCCCAGCCTTCATTAGATTGTTAAAAGCCAAAATGAAAAACTGTATCTTCATATGATCTTTAAAGAGCCCACCGTGTGGAAGCCACAGCTTTCCAGCTGACGGCACTGCCTCTTACTCAATCCAGGTATCGAACTGATACTTTTATCAAGAATCAGTTCAACTGATACAACACTTTGTTGGGTTCCAAGCCCAGATCTGGAGGAAGGTTCATCCATAGTGATTTGTAAATCTTGTTCCACTTGTTTCTTCATAGTTTGGGACTGAGTGCATGCAGAAGTGGCAAAATTTTCTTCTCTTTGTGAAGAGTCCACATCTGGAAGTGTCGGATATAAGGAAGGCCATGTTTGAGTGAGACAATCTGGCTCCCACATCGAGGTGATAGGACTAGGGAAAAATC
Source organism: Ilex aquifolium (assembly GCA_951799425.1). Taxonomy (NCBI): domain Eukaryota; kingdom Viridiplantae; phylum Streptophyta; class Magnoliopsida; order Aquifoliales; family Aquifoliaceae; genus Ilex; species Ilex aquifolium. The sequence continues at coordinate 8,559,726 of OX637392.1, forward strand.
TTTTACAAGTCTGAGCTGCCAAAAGCCCACTATTTCCAGAGGAACATGTCATCTCATCATACAATTCCACCACTGGAGCATGACCCAAAGTGATGCAAGGGAACCGTTCACATGGCAAGGAAACATCAAAATCATCAATTGCACCTTTAAGATTCTTGCTGACGTCCTTGTTAGCTCTTTCATTCTCAATTAACTTATCTGGATCACCGTAACCCATCCATACAGATACCTATAGCAAAATGATAAGTTTCTTATCAAATAAAAATTCATGTCCAAAATGCACACGAATAAATTATAAAATAAAGCCAAGAATCACCTTATTCCTTCTCCGAATATGAATTCAAATGCCTCAATCACAAACTATAATGTACACAATTGGAATACAAAGCAGATAAAATTATTACGAAACGTCTATCAAAGGATAACTAGAATGAGCATGTCAGCATGCAGTTCCACTGGCATGCCTTCAAATTTATGTTCTCTCTTTTAGATTGCTGCAATGATGCTAGCACAATATGTAACATCCCAAGATATATTAAAATCAGAGATACAATTGAGGATGAAACACTCAAGATTTTATGAGACCGGGAGAGTTCAAATAAATAAATATACCACAAAAATGAATTCCTTGTGTGAAGAGGAGTCCAACGACTATAGCATTGGATATGTTTTGTGTCGGAAAATAAATACCATGCTAGACACCTAAAGTATCCAAGATGTCCATATAAGTGTACTGATACATCTATCACAAGTATTGAGAGAAGTGTAGTCATACATATGTATCAAGAGTCTGTTTTAGTGTGTCATATGACACTTGTCGAAAATGCTAGTGACACCTGACAAGCACGACAAAGTAGGGGAAGAATAATGAGGTGACACGTGGCAAACATAACAAAGCAATGGAAGGACATGGAGGCGACATGTGTCAACACGACAAAGTAGTGTTTAAGGTGTAAAAGAAGGCTATAAATAGAGAGGTTGGCCTAAGTGAAGGGCGAGAAAGAGGGAATAGGGATCAAAGTATCGGCCGAGTCCGATACGACTCGGCCTAGTCATACCTACTGAACCGATAACGATACACGATGTGCCAAATCAGCAAGTCTCACTCGAATCAGGCCAAAATCGGAGACAACTTGGTTGAATCGATGTGACTCGGACAACTACGACAAACTCGTAACCGAGTCGGACAAAGTCGCTAAGAATCGCATAAATCAGTTAAAACCCACGAAGAAGAAGAAAGTGAAGACTCGCGAATTAAAGCCACTGTGAATGGTTTTTTATCTCCCTCTTCTTCTCCACTTCTCTTCTTCTATGGTGCGAATATCAATTCTGACTCGGTGAGGAGTGGGTTTTGCACTAAAAATTACTTCGTTGTGCCACTTACTATCTTTGATCGTGTTTTCTCACTAATTTCCCTAGCGTCTCTCTCTCTCTCTCTCTCTCTCAAGTATTTCCTCAGTGTGAAACCAGAGGGTCAATGTGATCGGGCAGTTTAACAAAAAAAAATGTTAAGGGCTTCATTGAAAAGGGTTTCCATCTTATAAGTCACATTATTTTATTCAATTAAATGTTCTAATTATAGATTGTAAATTTTATTTTGTATTTTTTGGGGGATATTGATCACGGTAATGTTACCTAATCTGTTTAGTAATTAACACTTGGGGGATGTTTGATAATACCACTTGAGACTTAAAACTGAATATTTTAAGCACTTAATGAATTAAACCCATTTGTTAACCTAAAACTCATGTCACTTAATATTTTAAGCACTTCTTAAAGATAGGCTAAAATTTTAAATAGCAAGCCACCTACTTATCACTTTTAAGGATTTTATAAATTCCTTATAATAGACAAATATACCATCAATGTATTTTACCCTCTTAACTTTTCAATACCCACCATCCACTACTACCACCATTGTGTTGCTGCCGCCACCACCACCAACACTACCACGACCACAACCACAACCACCATTGTATCATTGCCACCACCACCATCACCGCCGCTACCACCACCACCATCACCGCCGCCGCTACCACCACTACCACTATTCCACCACTGCCATTGTGTCGCCGTCACCACCACTAACATTGTGCCATTGCCACCATTCTTTCATTACTCTAATTATTTCTCCTCTTTCTACAATGACACACTAAGTTACCAAACTCCTCATTCTCTAAATTCGATTGTCTAGATATAAATTGATATGTTTAATTGATTATCCAAATTCGAATATACAATTATATTTTAAGAATTTAGATTTGGATATACCAAAAAATTTGACCTAATTGTGAATCGTAAACAATTCACAAACACATACACACACGGATGTGTATATGAGATTTAGTTTTCGATCAAATTTTTAATATTTAATGGATATGGATATTGATTTGAATTGTAAAGACGAAATTTGGTCAGATCATATTCAAAAATCAAAATGGAGTTCTCAAATCGAACTTGGATTCGAATCACTAAAATTTTGATGATTGACATGTCTATTTATAGTTTATTTATAGAATGATTTGTCAAAATAACATTTTCAATGAAAATTATTCTAATACTAGTACTTTCTATAAAACAACTATAGAATAAATTTCATATAATTTTTTTGAATTATATTTTATTTTTTATGCATAAGTTATGCGTGAAAAATTTTTAAAGCAGCAAAACAAAAAATTACCATAAAGAATTACTTTATAAATAGTGTAAATGACAAAACACAAATATTTGCAAGACACAACAAATTTTGATGATTGTTCTTCAATCGTTTACCTCAACTTGATGATTGCCCCACTGAAAATGAACTCTGGCTCCGCCCCTGATCGCCACCACTACCATTATGCCACCATCACTACCATTGTGCTACCGCCACCGCCACCACCACCACCTTCACCGTCACCACCACCACAACCTCGTCGCCACCACCATTGTGATGGTGGTGGTAAGAATAAGGTAGGTGCAGAGTGATGTTTAAAAAGAATAATAATTTTCAGACTTCAGTTAAATTTTAGTTGATACCAAACAGCCTGCAAATTAAAAAATTCAGCATTCAACACTTAAAATTCAGTACTCAGTTTTCAGTATTCAACTTTCAATTTTATCAAACACTACCTTAATTGATCTATTTTATTAATTGATATATCTTATTCTAGGAAGTACGGATTTTCCTCGAGGGGCCGACTTGGCGGTGTCGGACACATGTCTGACACGGATATGCGTAGAACACGGCCGGACACATGTCCAACACTTCCACAAGTGTCCTAAACAGTGAAGAAACATTTGTTATACACGGATACAGCTCGGATACGGGGGTGATACAGTGAGATACGGCCCACAGCCATGGATCTATGTTGAAATAGAAAAAAAAGGGGCGAAGAAGACGATACCTGATCAGCCACTACAACTGCCACAACCACAGATCACCTCCTCTTCGAACAGGTATATCGTCTTCAGATCTCCTCTTCAACCACTCTCTCTCTCTTGCTTGAGATATCTGCCATTTTTATCGCTCCTCCGCGATTTCTATCGTGCCTGCGACGTGCCCCTAGTTGCTGAAAAGCAACAAAGTCACTTTTTTTCTTTTCTTTTTCCCCTTTTCAACAAGGGTTTTCCCTAATTACTTTTCAGCCACTGTTATTTTCTTTTCCTTTTTTCTTTGCCCTTATTGCTAAATTACAATTTACAAGTAACTCTTAGATTTCTTAGATTTTATGTTAAATTACAATCATACCTTACTAGTTGTCACCCACTACCCAATTTAGTTCAGCCCACTGCCCATAATATATTAACCCACTAATCAAATTTAATATTAGTTCATTTTCTCTAATTTTAGAATATTAATTAATTACTCAATTTTATTATTAATATTATTTTATATATATATTAGAATTTTATTTTAATTATATTATTTTATTTTATATAAATATATTATTTTATTTTAATTAGTTGTACCTGTATCCTACATTTTAGAATTTTATTGTATCCCCACGTCCGTATCGTATTGAATACAATACTCGTGTCCGTATCTGTGCTTCCTAGATCTTACTAATTAATAGTATTACTTCGATTTAATTTTAAAAAATTCAATTTGAGAACCTTATTTATTAATTTCATTGGATTGGTAGTAGACGAACACAAATTAGAATAAATTGTTATTTTTGTTATTAGAACCACAAATTAAATCTCAAATTGGGTCAAACTAATATTATTATTCATAGCAATATATCTGGTAGTCCCCATTTATCCCATTTTCACTATGTTAACATGTATAGATAATGTATTGTAAACAAATGATGCATGATTTTAGATTTTTAAAAGTTTTTCATAATTTTTTTTAAAAAATTTTGGGCATTCTAACTAACATTTTATGCGTATCGGCCGATACCGTGCGACCGATGTGTCTCAATACCCTCCGAGTTAATAGCCGATACCGCAACCTTGAACCATAAGAGGGAGACAATCATGAGTGAACGTGATAATCAAATCGCAAATTTAGGTTTATGTTGGTCGAGGTATTTTTGAGCTACAAATATACCGAGTGATTAAAAATTGGGTAGTGGGTTATTCACGATATGCTCCTATTATTCTTTATAAAGTGTATTTCTTGTTCGTTGTTTCAATATATGTTACAATTGATCGATTTCTATCATTTGAAATTTCGATTGAGTTATATGCATATGCGATATAATTGATGGACTTGTTATCATTATGATATTCCAATTGAGACCCTCCGATGAATGGGTCCAAGTGGATGGACTCAAATCCGGTATAGGTCCGAGCCGGCGAACCCAAATTTGGTATCGATCCGAACCGACGAAATCAAATATGTGAAGCTCAAAGCAATTGATGACATATTTGATGTTTATGTCATCCTTTTCAGTAATTGATACTCGATTATTTGCACTCTTGTCGTATTATGAATTTATTCTGCTTACTAGGCTTCCTAACTCACGTCTCCATTATCCTCTCTCAGTTGTAGGTTAAAGTGAAGTATTGAATTGATTAATAGGTCATGAAGCTTTAGAAAATGCAACCAACGGATAGGTAGTTAATTGAGATGTACGATTAAGTATTGGGTCAATTTATTTAATGAGTAATGCTACATTGACTTAAAAACTAGACTTGATAATCACAACCATTGAATAGGTAGTGGGTCCCAATAAATGTTGGGACCCACAGTGAAATCAATGGTTGTAATTATCAAGCCTAATTTTTAAGTCTAATTTTTAAGTCCATGTAGCATTACTCTTATTTAATTTTTACTTACAAAAGTTGATTTATAAAATTATTTATTTGTGACAATTTGACTTGTTTAATTGAAGGTGTTTAGCGCTTTGATTGGTACAAAATGGGATCGGGGCGTTACAATTTTGGTATCAGAGCCTAAGCTTCAGATATTACATGGGTACTATGGGTTAGCTAAATTTCTATTGGCATAATGTATAAGTTAAATATGGTACCAGACAATAAGTAAAGAGATTTCTTCAACTTCCCTTTCTAGGAACACTACCCTAAAAAACAAGTGTTAATACTCCACGAGCAACAAATATGAGTAGAGTAAACTTGACTTTGACTTTGCGGAGTTTTGTCAAAACATATGATGATCCCTAGACAAGAAATGACACTAGGACCCTTTACTTTTGAAAAATTATAACAGATGGATCCCTCCATTACCAAAAAATAAAGTCAGCAAAAAAAGTCTAAAATACCGACATTGCCCCTCTTATTTCTCATTGAAATAAAACGATTTTGTTCTAAACTTTTTCCTTATTATAGCGAAATTAATCTCTATTGGAAGGCAAGCATTTGTATCCAAACACCAACCATCTGTATCCAAACACCATCTTCATCTCCCCCTCCCATAGCCCCTTTGAGTAAGTATACGATTTACCCAATAATTACAATTATATATTGATAACTAATTTTAACAATCAATTAAGACAATATAGAAAACTGTAACACAATTTATCCCGTAATTACCATATTATTTAGGAAGTAATTGATTATCCAATTACACAATTCTTCCCTGCCATACCAATGCCACCCCACCATCTCTAGATTTAGCCCACCTCCACCCACCACTGAAACCCTCAATACTACACCACCTCCATCTCCAACTCAACCATACCTCCAGTGAACCAAATAGTGCCGCCCAAACACTAAAGCCCATCTCCACCGACCAACCAAACCCAAATTAGGACCCTATCAATCAACCACCAGTCGTCCACCATCAAGAGCAAACCTCCACTCACCAACTGAACCCAAACTAGGGTCCCACCTCTACCACCAACACCAGTAATGAACCTCTAGCCACCACCCAATTAACACAAATCAATACTCAATCAACCAATTTCAACACCAATGGAACAACACTTAATGAATTGAAATTAGAGTTTTGAAGAGAGAAAATACATGGTGATGAGCCAAAAATGGCAATGTGCACATTTGTTCTTGTTATTCGCACTTGTTCGTGTCTAGGGCACGCAAACAAAGGGTGGGGCATGGAAGGGAAAGGAAGGGTTTTGCTCAAGGAGGCGTAACAGATGGCATAGGGAAGGGGACAAACGATGGGTCATCGGCAGGAAGTTTCCATCAAAAGGTAGACTGGACAACCCTCGGGAGTGTGGATGGTCGCCTGGAGCTACTAGGATCTCCCTATTTTCATAATCAATTTTTACCATGAGTAATCAATTTTGACTATGGATAATTACAAATTTTGAAGAATGGTACTTAAATCATTTCCAATATTACCTAGAACGTGGTTCTATTTAGTACATAGTACGGGGTACGGTACATCTTCCGATACGCAGTGCAATGAGGGTAAACTTAGTCCGTACACCATTTTGGGTGGTGATTCATTTCTTATAGGATCATTTTCTCTATTATGTGAGACTATATATATAATTATACATTCATCTACACATAATTAACTAATATTTATTTTGGGGTATGAGTTACAATTTGGGTCGAGAATTTAAGCAATCTGGATTGCAAACCCAACTGATATCTATGGTGGGGTTCCTTGAGATTAAGGTGTCAAGGCGGTCGACAATTGGCTGAGGAAGAGGAAGAACCTGAACTTTGTGATCATTTCCCAATTAAAATCTCCGATTGGGATACTTCTATCATTTTGTCAATGTTACAGGATCATTGTGTTGGTTTCAAGAAACTTAGGGGATGCCAATGCAATTACTCATCTGAAGGATTATGGGATCAAATGTATTTTTGGCTTCTTTTTAGGCCTCAATTTCTAAGGAGTTCAAGAATATGCCTCTTTTTTGCATAATTGCAAGTTGGAAAACATGATGCGGAGTAGTTTGTTGGTTGCGGCTGTGTTTTGTATAATTTGATTTGATTTATCAACGGGTGGACATCTTTTCCACATCTGATACGTCCAACTCTTGGCTCATTGTAATGTTTCGTTACTCGTTGTTAATGAAAATTGTTTCTTATCGAAAAAACAACAACAAATCAAGTACAATCCCACTGACAAGATTCAAAAATGGTGGGAAGGCAGACCTTAGTCTACTTGATCCAGACAGCACAAAACTCATAACATAAGCAAACAAATCAAAAAAATTTTTGATTGATTAATTGCTTGTAAAGTGAATCGACACCAAACCAAAAACAATGACCATTATAAGTAAACAAACATGAGTTAGCTCACCTTATTAAGCAACTTTAATCGACCCAAATCACTTGCACTATCATAACCATCAACTCCCTCCAAGAGCTTTCCTACAAACTTATGCTTCGATCGAGAGCAAAATTTTGAAGGCTTAGAGTACAGAATACTAGTGAACCTGCATAAATAGGAAATATTCACATAATGCTCATTTTATAGCAATGGTTTGTACCAAGGATCAAAATTTTGTTTCGGTGCATTGTTTCCGTCACCTAGAAAATAAAAATGTTTCGACGTGTTTCGAAAATATTTGACATGTTTTGTAAACAGAATGAAAAAAATAAATAATTTAAGAATTATTTTTTCAAAATATTGATTGAAATATATCAAAGTATCTTGAAATATCTTGAAATATTCTGAAATAATTGTCCAAATGTATTGAAACATTACAAAGCATCTTGAAACATTATGAAACACCTCGAAGTATTAAAATTTCGATTACATTACTGATTCGTTTCGGGTGTTTCAATTGTTTCGAAACGAAATTTTGATCCTTGATTGTACTAAAATTCACAAAAGTTCATAAGAAAATACCTCATTTTTCTACTCAAAACATTCCTATATTTTCTCCCAGCTTCTAAAGTTATCGTAACTCTCAAGCATGTCTCACTGAAACACTGCAAAGGATTATTTTTTCATTTTGGTTATCATCAAGCTCAGGTTAAGAACGAGAAAACTGCAGCTGAAGTCTCAAAGAGTGTAGACTAATATTCATTAAGGTTTACACAAAAAACATTTTACAATTTTTGAGAATATACCGTACCGTAATTAACAGCAATTGGGTGGGAAACAATTGTGTGAAGACATTGACTGATACTAATTAAGATAGCATATAAGCAAAGAAAAGTAACCGGATGAAACATATTTAACACAAGTTCAATCAAGCATATTTAACATGATTTAAAAAAAAAAAAAAGCATGACTGATATAACGAAAGGGAACATAAGCGAGCATAAATTTCATACTTACTGCACTATATGATTGCACAATTGAGGTTGTCACTGCCATGAGCTGCAGGCTTACAGCATGAATGGGAGATGCCAAAACATGAAAGACATTAAACCTGCAAAACCCAATGTTATGACCACTTACAAGGTGAAGCAAAAATGCACCAAAATATATAATTTTGACATTATCAAAGGCATTGATAAGTTTTACCATGCTTGGAATGCCAAGATGAATGCAATTTTATATTATCCTTTTGGCACAAAGAGCTCAAGTAAAGGGAGTACTTATAAGACTCTGTGGCACGAGCTAAAATACTAGCGTTCAACGTATTTGATGAACATATTGTGCACTAGTCATAACCCGTGCCTGAAATAACAACGTTAGCTTCCCTTCTCTTGTTTTAATTACATAATTTGAAATTAAAAAAAATATTAACATGTGTACAATATCGTATATGAATAATGTCTGAAATAAAAATTGTATGCCACAAATTAATCAAAAAATGAAATGATTTAACTTGTAATAGAAATAGGTAATGTGATAAAAATATGCGATGTGATAAAAATGAGCGGGAAAAATATATGGTGATAAGATTTAAACTCCTATATCCCTTGTTATACAGATTTACTAATTGTAGGCAAAATTTGTACATGTTGTATTGTTAGAACATCACCGAAACAAAGAGATGAAAAAAAAAAAAAAGAGGAGAGAATCTTATTCCATCACATAAGTCTATGCAACAACATAACTTAAAATGCACAATATAGGCTCTTATATAGTAGGCAATACAGAATAAAATAAATGCCTAAACTACCTCTAATATTAATATTCTAACACCACCCTCCCAAACTCATGAGGTTGTGAAAAAATCAAGAGTTTGCCGAGAAGAAATCAAAAGCGCGTTACGGTGTGAAATTTTGTAAAAAAAATACACTATCTGCATAGTGGAAGGAAGAAAAGGGAGAATCATTGTGCCCAGCCGAAGATGGTGGTATACAAAGTGGCAATCAATCTCAATGTGCTTTGTGCGCTCATGGAAGACCGAATTGTGAGCAATCTAAATAGCACTAGTGTTGTCATAGTACATAGGAGTAGGAGAAGATAGGGAAATGTCAAGATCAGCACGTAGTCATCGTAACCAAACTACTCAACTATGGTAGATGTCATAGCACAGCAGAAGAACAAGCAACAACAATTTTTTTCTTGTTTTTCCAAAAAATAAGAGAATCTCCAAAAAAAAAAAAAAGGCAAAAAACAGTAGTGGACTTGTGATTCATAGTCTCACCAGCGCAGTCAGGATCGACTAAACCCTGAATTCCATAGAGGAGTGAGAAAATAATAAACTCTGATGTAGAGTACCACAAAGATACCGAAGAATGCGAAGAACAACAGCCAGTGAATAGTGATAAGTGAGATAACAAACTGACTCACAATATGAACAGTATAAGAAATATCTGGATGAGTAACCGTAATATATACTAGACTCTCAACAATAGTACGGTAGAGAGTAGGATCTGGCAGAGGAGTACCATCGGAGGAAGAATACCGAACATTGAACTCTTAAGGGTGTCTCAATTGTCCAATTATCTGATAAACGAGCTCTCTAAATTACATCCAATGCATACTTTAACTTCAAAGTCATCTTACAATTGAGTTCCAATAGACTGATGCCAGCAATATCATCACCTATAATGATCATATCATCAACATAAAATAGGAGAACAATAAAACTAGAGAAAGTAGACCGTAAAAAGAGAGCAGTGTCATGATGACCGGCATGGAAACCTAAGTCACATATAATTGAGAAGAACTTGACAAATCATGCCCTAGGAGCCAGTTATCCAAGTGGAGGAATCATAAAAACCTCTTCATATAAGTCTCCATGAAGAAAAGCATTTTTCACAGCAAACTGAGACAAGTGTTATTGACAAATGGCAATTTACAGCAATCACAGTACAAACAATGGACACCTTGGCAACAGGGGCAAAAGTCCCATCATAGCGTAACCTATACTCTTGAACAACTTCATTGCCTACTAATCAAGCCTTGTATATTTCCATAGTACCATCTAATTTAGTTTTGATCTTATAAACCCACTTACAGTCAATGGTGTGTTTGACGGGAGATAAAGAAACTAATTCTCAAGCTCGAGTCTTATGTAAGGCAGATAGCTCCTTATCCATAGCCTATTGCTAAAAATGATCAAGTATAGCCTTCTTATAGGACGGGAGTTCAGACAAAGAATGAATAAAAGTGAGAAAAGCACAAAAAGCAGAAGAATAACAAGAGTTGAAGAAACCAATCCTATCTGGACATTTTTTAGAACACTAAGGATAGCAAGAAGCATGATCCACAATGTCAGAAACCTGATTAGGTGACAGAAGTAGAAGAGGGAGGCACTGTATTCGTAAAAGAGACAACAAGAGTCCTGTGAACATAAGTATGCACAATAAGGGAATGCGTAACAAACAAATCTAAAGAAGAAAAATATGACAAATCTGACACAATTATATCACTAACCTATATATCCTTAAGAAAAAAGGAAAGAAAAAACTTATGCTTTTCTCAAGGAAACATAAGTAAGGAAGGGATCAATGTAAATGAGATCATATTTATACACAAATGAAAAGCAAGAGGGAATCGAAAAGAAAGGAAATGTTCCATAAAGACAACATGGCAAAAGACTGAGAGTTTGTGTGCAACAGGATCATAGCAACGATACCCTTTTTTCCCTCACCATGCCCAAGAACAACAAACAAATTAGATGAGCAGAAAGTTTAGTACAAAATAAGACAAAAGAACTGCATTCAAACACATGTATGGAGAAATAATTAGGTGACTTACCACGTAATTTTTCAAAAGAAGATATTCCAGAGGTGATGATAGTGGGAATGCAATTACTTAAATGAACTGCAGCAAGAATAGCTTTCCCCCAAAAAGAACTTGGACATTTGTAGATAGCAAGAGAAAGTGTTTTGTCTCTAAAATATGTCAGTGTTTGTGTCTAATATACCATTCTGTTCAGGTGTGTCGGTACAAAAAAATTGACAATCAGTGTCATTAAATTTTTAACAGATCACGAAAAGAATTAAAAAATATTCTCCTCTTTGGTCAAATCAAAAACATTTAATACCAGATGAATTGATGTAGGACGGAAGAAGAAGAAGAAGAAGAAATAAGAGAATAGAAAGAAAAAGAGAAGAATGAGAGGTTTACCTGATCATCGCAAGGAATCAGTCAAGAAACACAAAATTCTCCACAAAGAAAAAAATTTTATAATATCACTCTCTAATAAAAATAGTGGGAATTACATCGATATTTATAGGCCCAGTCCCCTACCAAAATAAAACTATTCTCCTGTTAAAATTCTGAAAGAGTTTCATAATCAAACTCTTAAATTGCTATACTACTAAAACTCTATAATAATTTCTTAATCAAATTCTAACTGATACTCCTAATCAAACAAATACTCCAAAATCAAATAATAATAATAATAAAACTATCAATTACACTTCCCTTTGGATCAAAAATTCATAGTCTTTCATCTAGGCTTCCAAAGTCGATTATATTAGTCCAACCAACCAATGGCTACGCCATCAGAAATATTGAGTATATATCATAGCACGAAATGCAGTGAATACAAAAAAGAATTCAAAACAATGTTTCATTAGATAGACTCAACAATACCTACTATAGTCATCAATGAAAGAAACACAATATCCACAATATCCTTTAGATAGAATAGGTGCAAGACATCAGGACCTCATACATCCAAATGAACCAGATCAAACGGTGTAAGAGAGTTAGGTAATGCAGTAAATTTAGCTAACTCGCATCCACAACAACTAGAAATCTTATGACACTCTAAGTTACTCAAACTACCCGTAGAGGCTAAATATTTCAATCAAGAATGAGAAATATGACCATGACGAAAATGCCACAAATAAAGACTAAAAAAATTGACTCAAATGAAAAGAAGACAAATCAACATTAGAAGCAGCAATATCCGGAATACGCAACTCGTTTAACACATAGAATCCTCCCTTTCTACTATCTGTCCCAATTAATTTCTTGGAAAGTAGATTCTGTACAACACAACAAGAGTCAAATAGCTGACTAACTGAAATCAAAGACAAGGTAAGCTGTGGAATGTAATAAACATCAGGAAGTGTTAGTTGCAAAGAAATAATAAACTCAACACCGGCCAAGGTCATTTTAGTATCATTGGCCGTAAGCACAATATAGATAGAGGAGAGAAGGTAAATACAATTAAGGAAGAATCACTTGTCACGTGATGTGCAGCACCTAAGTCAAAGACCCAGACAATTCGAGATATACCTGAAGTGAAAGAACCTATAGAAAGAGAGTGAGAAAGTATTAGGCTACTGAAAAAGCCGGTGCAATTGACAAGTAATCATAGTCTGAAGAAAGTAAGTGTTTACACTTGCCATAATTGCAATTGGCCCAAATCTGGAGCCCAAAGCTCCAAAGTCTAATTTAAGAACCAACAAAATCCAAAGGGATCAAAGTCCACAAGAAAAACAAGCAACACAGTATACACTGAGGCAAACCAGCAACTGTTAGCAGTAAGAAAACAGCCCAAATGGCAGCCCAATGCAAAGTCCACAACCCAAAGTAAAGGCGAGCAGAACACAGCTCACAATCACCAACGAATGCCTTCAAAACAAAAAACAGCCCAATACACCTTCCAAAAACCAGCCCAATACACCTGCCAAACCAGCCCAATGCTCCCAAGAAAGAAAGCACAATACAAATGCCAAAACCAACCCAATACTCCCAGGAAAACATCCCAATACACCTGCCAAAACCAGCCCAATGCAAAGCAAAAACAAGAAAAGGCCCACAACTAAGAAAAAAAAAACCAGCAAGCAATACACCTTCCTACAAATCAGCAACCCAGAAAGCAACATGAACATCCAGAAGAATAACAAACAACGTGAACAGCAACATGAACACCTTCCAGATGACCCAATCTGCTGTCTAAATTGAAGACCCAACAAGTCTAGGCCAACCAATTAACTAAGAAATCAGCAACCTAGTAAGTAATCAAGCAAGAAGAGAGCAGTAGGCAAGAGAAGAAGAAGAGGGAGTAGCAACAGATGCACAGAGGGCGAGAAACAGCCCAGCTGAACACTAGAGGAGCACAAATCTAACCCAAATCACTTCTACTTGTTTCGAATCAGTCAAGAGATTATCAACGAGGCTTTGTCGCACCCCTTAGACCAGATTAGCACCAAAAATTTCGAAGAAAAAAAACCCAGATTTCAAATCAGAAAAAATGACGAATTTCTTCAAAAACACGCCATTGAGAAGACCATGGAATTCCGATCTAGGTGATGGTCTTCTCCATCGCCAATTGATGATGTCATCGACGATGATGATGTCAGCTACTATTTTTCGTCGGTAAACTCCCTGCTAACTTCAATGATGTGTTATTTGGGTTTAGGGATGGTAATACGCTCTAATACCATGTTAGAACTCTTAGAGTAGTAAGCATATTTAGTCTTAGGTAGCTTAGTCATTTGTTTTCTTTTTACGTTGCCCTACTATATAAGGGTCTCTTGTATGTATTTTTCTATTAAGTTGTAACACACTAATTTGGTGACAATAATATTCTCTTCTTTCTTTTATTTCTTTTTTCTATTTTGATTATGTTATCGTTGTTTACATGGTATCAGAGCAAGTTACGATCATATACAACTAAGAAACACGGACACGGATACGGGACACGGATACGACACGACACGGACACGCCGACACGAAATTTTTCAAAAAAGTAGGACACGGACACGTTAGCGATACGTTAAATAATATGTATTTTATATATATATATATAAAATCACGTGATAAAATAAAAATATTATCATAATAATCTTTTAATTCATCATTTCCTTAATTCTAAAACTTCACATCATGATGTCACTGCATAAAAAGTACAATATAAAATATACTGATACACATTCAACATTAACATTCATGATTCAATAATCAATGACTTCTACAACTTTTACTTTAAAAAATATTCCATTTCGTAATACTAATTTTCATCAAATTTCAAGAGCTCCAATTTTGTAATCCCATTTTTTTTCACATTACTTTCATATTAAAAGACTATTTCATTTGTATATAAGTTCGTATTCATATCCAAAATTATGTTAAATTAATGTCCTATGTTCAATGTAGTGATTATAACTTTTTTTATATTATGATTGTGACTCATATCCCTTTAAAATTATCTAAATAACTCTTAATTATAAAATTATCTAAAAAATTCTTAAAAAATTGAAAATAAATCTCAAAACGTGTCCCCAAGCGTGTCCCAACGTGTCCTGAACGTGTCGGCCGCGTGTCCCCAACGTGTCCAAAACGTGTCCTAAAAAAAATTTAACAATAAAAAAATCGGACACTCATTTTAACGTGTCCGAAGCGTGTCCGTGTCCCAGACGTGTCCGACACCGACACTCTGCCCAAAATGAAGTGTCCGTGCTTCCTAGATATACAAGTTTAGAAACATAACAATATTCGCCAGAAGCAGGATCTGGGTTACAAAGGTTGATGTCATCCGACAAAGATGATGATGTCATCATGACATCATGGACCAACGACTCTCTCACCCACCATTCAAATCAACTATCAGTGGGCTTTAACGTGGTATGGTTTGTTTTTGAGTTCGAAATTGTTTGATAGGGTTTTTTATTTTCGAATGTTTTTCGAAAAAAATGGGATCAAAACTTTTCGATCTACTTGTTTCATCATCTTTCTTCAAATTTGTGGCTGCAAACCACACCTAAAGGGTGCGATTAGGCGTATTACATATAGAATTGAATTATTTTTCAACAATTAGGTTTATTTCTGAAGGCTTTTGGCTGGTTTTGTTGGCTCAGCTACTGTGTATCGCGCACTGAACTGTTGTTTTGGCCGATTTCTGCATGTTTCTTGGTTGTGGCTTGACTGACTTTTGCTGCTTCTTGGCTCTGTGAGGGATTGTTCTACATTGTGGTCTTCTCCTTGATCATACAGTGGTGTCGAACGTCTCTCTTCATTCACGTCTAGTTGCTAGACTATTTTTTTGGTTGTTGGGCTGGTCTTCCTGTTGGGGCTTTGATCTTCCATTGGGCTGTAATTATTGGGCTTGTTTGGCTAATATTCTAGCTGGGCCTTTGATCTTCCATTGGGCTGTAATTGTTGGGTCTGTTTGGCTTAAATTCTTGCTGGGCCTTCAATCTTTCATCAAGCAATGTTGGATTTTACTTCTTCTAAGATAGATTATATGTGGAGCTAATTAATCCTACGGGGCATAAGAGTGTCGCCAAATTTGCCACATTAGTGTTTTCTTGTGAGCTTTGGTTCCCTAGAACCTTCTTGGTTGTTTTCTTGAGCTTTGTGGTTTAGAATTGGTTCAGTTCTTGATTGTTGTTATTTCTGGCTAGTGACAATTCTGGCTCTCATCTGTCCATTAGTTTAAAATTGACTAAGATTGTTGATCAATTGCAGAAGCTCCATCAACAGCCTAATACTCTTTCAATCTCACCTTCTATAGGTTCGTTCACTTCGGGTCCCGTAGGTAGATATCGAACCGCCTAGGTCTTTAACTCAAGTGCTACACATCATATGACTTATGATTCTTCCTCATTTGAATCTATATTTTTTCCTCCATTTGTTTTTGTGATTGTAACTAATGGTACACAAATGTCCCTGATCAATGTTAGATCTATAATTTCTCTGCATCTAACTCTTCCTGATGTTTATTATATTCCACAGCTTACCTTAAATTTGATTTCAGTTAGTCAGTTATTTGACTCTGAATTTTCAATCATTTTTCCTCTTCTGGTTGTATTGTACAGATCCACGTTCCAAGAAGCTGATTGGAACAGGCAGTAGAAAGGGAGGATTGTATGTGTTAGCCGAGTTGCATATTCCTGATATTGTTGCTTCTACTGTTGATTTATCTTCTTTTCATTTGAGTTCACAGTCTTCTAATTTGTATTTGTGGCATTCTCGTCTTGGTCATGTGTCCCACTCTCGTTTGAAATTTTTAACCTCTATGGGTAATTTGAGTAATTTAGAGTTTCATGATATTTCCAGTTGTAGTGGATACAAGTTAGTTAAATTTGCTCCATTACCTTTTAATAAAAGTTTCACTAACTCACCTGCACCTTTTGATCTGGTTCATTTTGATGTATGGGAACTAACTCTTGTTCCCACAAAAATAAGGTCTAAATATTATGTATCTTGATGATTATACTAGGTTTTGTTGGGTTTATCTCATGAAGCATCGTTCTGAATTTTTTTCTGTATTCACTATTTTTCGTGTTATGATACGTACTCAGTATTCAACTGTAATTAAATATTTTTGATGTGACCAAGGGGGAGAATATTCTTTCAATTCTTTTTGTGATCTATTAAAATCTGATGGCACTATTTGTCAATCCCCCAGTACTGACACACCTGAATAGAATGATGTAGCAGAGCGCAAATACTGACATATATGGAGACAGCATGCTCTCTCTTGCTATCAGCAAATGACCCAAGTTCTTTTTGGAGAAAAACAGTTCTTACTACGGTCCATCTGATTAATTTCATTCCCACTGTCATCACCTCTGAAATTTCTCTATTTGAAAAACTATGTGGTAAGCGACCTGATTATTTCTCTTTGCGTGTATTTGGATGCACCTTTTTTGTTTTGCTTCCTAGTGTTCTTCGTACTAAACTCTCTGCTCGTACAGCTTAATGCGTTTTTCTTGGTTATGGTCAGAGTAAAAAGAGGTATTGTTGCTATGATCCTATTTCACACTAACTCTGTCTCTCGTCAAATTGTTTGCATTGAGCATATTCCCTTCTTTTCTATTACATCTAGTTTTTCATATTTGCATAAATCTGATCTCATTTACATTGACCCATTTCTAGCTGATGTTCCCACTAACACTTATGTTGGTGATATGATTGTTTCTGATGTACCTTCCTCTTTTGAGTTACCCATCACTCGTACCCCTATTATGCATACATATGTTCACAAGACTCCAACTATCTCCTCTATGGATACGGTGTCTCCCCTCTCTTCTCATGTCACCCAATCAGGTTCAGACGCTATGGATCATACCCTATGCTATCCTCAGCGCCCTCGCAAATATCCAGAAATATTTGGTTGGAGTAACACTTGTTATTTTCCTAACTTTTGTTCTTTCCTTACTTCTATTCACTCCCTATCTAAACTCACCTCCTACAAGGAGGCTTTACTTGATCCACTTTAGAAACAGACTATGGATGAGAAATTGTCTGCTTTACATAAGACCAGAAGTTGAGAACTAGTGTCTTTATCACCTAGTAAATGTATTATTGGTTATAGGTGGATTTATAAGATAAAAACTAAGTTTGATGGTTTTGTGGAACGTTATAAAGCTCGATTAGTAGCCAAGGGTTTTGCTTAGGCATATGGCCTAAACTATAATGAAACTTTTGCCACTGTTGCAAAGATGACCACTATTCGCACCGTGATTGTAGTTGCTGCCATTCGCCAACGGAGTTTGTCTCAGATGGATGTGAAAAATACCTTTCTTCATGGAGATTTAAGTACATAAGTTTTTATAACTCCTCCTAGATTATCTCGTACTCCTGGTTAAGTATGTCGACTTCACCGAACTTTATATGGCCTTAAACAGGCTTCCAGGGCATAATTTGTCAAATTTTCTTCGATTATCTGTGACTTGAGTTTTCGTACTAGTAACCATGATTTTGCTCTCTTTTTACGGTCTACTTCCTCAAGTCCTATTATTCTCTTACTATATGTTGATGATATAATTATTACGAGTGATGACTATGGTATATGCTTGTTGAAAACTCAATTGCAGGACCATTTTGAGATGAAAGATTTGGAGCAGTTTAGATATTTCTTGGGCATTGAGATTGCTTTCTCTCCTAAAGGTTATCTTCTCTCTCAGTCCAAGTATGATTCGAATGTTATTCAGCGGACCCGTTTATTAGATAATCAGACAACTGAAACACCTTTAGAACTCAATGTTCGTTACTCTTCTTCTAATAGTACTCCCTTGTCTGATCCTACACTCTATCGCGCTATTGTTCTTACAATCACTCTATCACGCCTTGTTTGATCCTACATTATTCATATTGTTAGTCAATTTATTGTCTCACCCACCACTGTACACTAGACTACTGTTCTTCGTATTCTTTGGAATCTTCGAAGTACTCTACATCAAAATTTGTTATTCTTCTCCTCCACCTCTATGGAACTCAGGGCTTATTCTGATGCTGACAGGACTGGTGACTCTATGGACCGTAAGTCCACTACTTGGTTCTGCCTTTTCTTCGGTGATTCTCTTATTTCTTGGAAAAGCATGACGCAAACTGTTGTTTCTCGTTCATCTGCTGAAGTTGAATATCGTACTATAGCATCCACTACAGCTAAGATAATTTGATAACGATAGCTCCTTATTGATCTTGGCATCATGTTATCTGCGCCGACTCTTATGTATTGTAACAACACCAATGCTATTCAGATTGCTCACAACTTCGTATTCCATGAGCGCATAAAGCATATTGAAATTGATTGTCACTTTGTGCGTCATCATCTTCAGCTAGGCACTATCTCCCTCCCCTTTCTTTCTTCTACTATGCAATAAGCAAATTTCTTCACAAAATCGCATATTATTATTCACTTTCATTTTCTTCTTGGCAAACTCTTGATATTTTTTGTTAACACATCATGAGTTTGAAGGAGGGTGTTAGAGTAGTTAGCATATTTAGTTGTAGGGGTAGCTTAATCATTTGTTTTCTTTTATATTGTCCTATTATATAAGAGCCTCTTGTATGTATTTTTCTATTAAGTTGTAACTGACTAATTTAGTGGCAATAATATTCTCTTCTTCTTTCTTTTATTTCTCTCTTCTAATCGTTGTTTACAAGAACATCACTGAAACAAAGAGATGAAAGAAAATTAAAAAAAAAGGAAAGAATCTTATTTCATCACATAAGTCTATGCAACAACATAACCTAAAATACACAATGTATGCCCTTATATAGGAAGGAAACACAGAATAAAAGAAATGCGTAAACTACCCTTAATATTAATACTCTATGATGGTAGATTTATCCGTATGTAATAAAATTGCCAATTCATTTCAATGTTATCCTTGTGGCTAAAAAACACCAATTGTTTTTCATTTTACTAATCTAATGTCTTAAGCTCCATGTGGGAGAGAAAAAGGACAGAGCTATCCTTTGGCCAAATGGCCCATGGGACCCCAGCACTTTTTTCAGTCCCCCCGTATATATATCTTAAGCACGCACATAAATAGTTGTCCATTGGTTTCCCTCCTTACATATAACTTGCATACTATGAAGAAATAATTCAGTCAAATCTTCTATCCCAATTTATTAGGGCATCGGCCCACTTCAATTTTTTTTACTAAAATATCACATTTTTTCACCAACACTTTATAAATACTCTCAACTCTTTTAATTTCATTCAATTCATAAAGAGCCCTTGACTTTTAGAATGTAAATACCTTATTAGCTATGTTATTGGGATTTAGGTCAGAGAATATTAGGATCTAATATATTATGGTCATTATAGCAACAAGATTCAGCATTGAATGTAGTAAATGGTCATAATGTGATACATTCCCAAATTAAGTACTCAAATTAAAGCAATTAATAGTATTAAAACTTAGGGCGAATAGCACTTTGCACCCTGAAAGATTTCAATATTCTCACTTTGCACCCTCAAAGATTAAATTTTTCAAATTACACCCTCAATATATCAAAAGTGTTGCAATATAACCTTCCTGTTCGTTTTTTGTTAGTTTTTCCATCAGTGTCAATAGGTTGGCTTTTGACGGAAAAAATAACATAAGTTAACTGAAGTGGCACATTGCAGTAGTTTTGATATATTGAAGGTGTAATGTGAAAAATTTAATCTTTGAGAGTGTAAAGTGGGAATCTTAAAATCTTTCAGGTGCAAAGTGCAAAAAGCCCTTTGTTTAGGGAACAATTTATGTTTTTTTGTGTTTGGTTCCAATAGTTTCTTGCTCATATAAGGAAGATAGTTTGAGAAGTTCCTAGGTCAAAGTAGGATTTTTTGTCACAAAAGATATCTACAGTTCTTTCTTTTGGCTCTTGAAGATATTTGGTTATGTGTCTGAACCCATCCAAACTAGCATTGCTCCTACTTCTCTTGTTTGGTTGCTAACTACTAGCTTCTTCACAAAAAGGAACCAAAGGCAGGGGAATCATTGATATCTTCCGGATCACCAGCCAAAGATACGTAAGTCTTGATTTCCCTCTTCACATTTGTCTCTTGTCAAAATTTCCTGTGGTATGACTATGCAAAGTATTTCGTAGTACAGGAAAACTTCTTGATTACACTACACTACATACTTGTAACAAAAAAAAGGTTACATCCAATGCACCAAGCTCACACTTATTACCGGATCTGATAGAGATATATAAAGAACAATTATCTGCAACAAATGTTACTAACTAGTGACAAATGTTATGTCTAAATGGACATTAACTAATTGCAAGACATGCCAACCATCACCAACCTACTTTTAGCACACGTCATTTTTGTGCTGCTATCTCATCCAAACCAAACCCACTACGGCCAACTCCATTCACCACTTACTAAACAGTAATAAGATCGCTTTTCATAGTCTTGATCATAGATTCTAAGTGTATCTTGGCCCCCTACCTAATAAGCTTGTCCTTCTAAGTTTGCTCAAGTAGATTTAGGTAGCCTAACGTGAAACCATTACCAGTCCTTTGGATCTCGCAATCATCCAAGTCAGAGTGTATACACAACTTTGAATCCTCTTCATCAAATCTATTTTCTTGGTCCCTGTTCAGTTCTAGTACATTTTTCCATGCCCAACAATATATCACACGAAATTGCATAACAATAACCAGTATACACATCTAATAAGCATTACCATATCCACAACCTTAACAATAAACCATAAAGTGGGATTTTTTTCAAATTGCAAATTACACAACACTCAACAAAAATGCCAAGACACTCTCAAAACAGCATGATATTGATCATTAAATCACTCACAAAATTAATAAAGAAAATCATATTTTTACCATATTCCCAAATAATGTAACCAGTTGCTGCCCATAAATTGCATTCAAATAAATGAAACCCTCTAATAACCACAAATTCATGAATGACAATTTGCATCATATACATTCGATTTTTCTCAGCACAAATTGCATTAATAAATTCAGTTCCCCAATTAATTCCGGGTGCCCCATATTCACGAATTTATATACATTCGAGGTTAATTGCAACAATTCGGATTTCTAATGAGAATTTCTATTATGCAAACCCAATGAAACTATGGACGAACTGTGCGTGTCTGTGACTGTGTAAGTGCGCATGTGAGAGAATGTGAATGTTCCACATCTGCTTGTGCCTGCGTGTGTATTGCCGAATCAACTGTGTATGTGTGTGTCTCTGAGAGAGAGAGAGAGTGTGTGTGTATGTGTGTGCGCGCGTGTTTACAGTACTGGTGTGTGCGTGTGCGCGCGTGTGTTTGCAGTACTGGTGTGTGCGTGTGCGAGTGTATGTGACCGTGAGTGTGCGTGTGCGTTTGTTGCAGAACTGGGTATGTATGGGAAAGAGAGAGAAAGAGAGAGAGAGTATCTTGTTGTGTGCTTGT
This sequence comes from Ilex aquifolium, assembly GCA_951799425.1. Taxonomy (NCBI): domain Eukaryota; kingdom Viridiplantae; phylum Streptophyta; class Magnoliopsida; order Aquifoliales; family Aquifoliaceae; genus Ilex; species Ilex aquifolium. Next base: position 8,582,055 of record OX637392.1, read on the forward strand.
GTGTGTGAATATTCGTGTGTGTGTGTGTGTGTGTGTGTGTGTGTTGCAGAATGAAGAAGAATGAAGGATAAGAAGAGAGGATACCTGGCCGGCGAAGACTCTCCGCCGCGGACAGAGGTATGAAGGTAAACTGCGGCGATCAGGGGGGAAACGCCGGCGAGGTTTGTGGGGTTCGAGTATTGCGTATTTCCTAAATCGGTAAGGGATGAAATTTGATTAACAATCCTAAGATTTTTGCGTCTTGGGTTGGCCAAACTCGAGTTGGGCCAGATCTATGGCCCAGGCCCATGATTGAGCCAATTTTTTATTTGGTAAATTGGGTGTGGTACTGGTACCTTTTTTAGGACTTATTTGAATATAAATTCTCTGTTTTAATATGAAAACATTTAAGTTCAAAATAAGTATCAAAAATTATAAGGTAGTACACTTTTCAATTTCTTTTTTTTAATACTACCTAATTATTCTTGTGTTGATTCATGTGTAATTTATATAGAAAAATTTGAAAAGATTCCTTATAGTGTTATTGTGATATATACAACCATTTTAAAATACTAATATCAATTCATTTGGTATTATCCTTTTAAACCAAAAGTTTTTTTTCTTCAACATTTCAGTTTCCTTCGGAAAAAAAATTTTGTTTTATATAGCATACAATAATTTTTATTTTTTTTTGGTGTAGCGAAATTTTGGTTTCTTCTTTACCATTTCAGAGTTTCGTTTTCTCTTCTAACTCGACGAAAAATTGCTCAATTTGACACGTTGGTTTCGTCTTCTCTCTCTCTCTTTTTATGAATCGAATTCTTTTTGAAAACAATGTAATAACATAAAAATCAATGTGACAAGATACTCAAAAATAATGTAACAACATATTAAACAATATGACAAGTTACTAAAAAATAATGTAACAACATAAAAAATAATGTGGCAAGTTACTCAAAAATAATGTGACAAGATAGTTTTAATGTAAGAACTATATATATATATATATATATATATATATATATATATATATATATAGTGAGAGAGAGAGAGAGAGAGATATAATTCTTATCTTAGAAAGAATCTAAAATTAAGGAATTTTGAGAGAAATAGTTATAATATAAGAAAACCCTAAAATTTAAGAGTTTTAGAGAGAAATAATCTTAATTTGGGAAAAATTTCAAATTAAGAAATTTAAAATTTATTTAAATTTTGAATTTAGTTACCTATGTGTGTGTATATATATATGGCCTCCATATTTTGAGGGATATCAATCATGATTTTTGACGAGTCCGAATTCCACTGGGCCAAAGCCCAGCTCAAGTGAACCGAGGAAGCCCAAAGAGACTCCCAAAACAGAGATGGGTCAACCCATTGCAAGCCCAATGCACCAAAACACTAGGAGGCAAGTTCCAGGACACCAAGGACCAAAGTGGGCGCCGCCCACCTAGCCCCGAATGGGCGCCGCCCAGTGCAAAGCCTCCTGGTCCGTCCTGCTTCGTCTCTTTTCACTTCAGTGCGAGCCAAATGAACTCCAGGTCCAATCTCAAGACCAAGGATGAGCCCAGTCCAGCTCGGGATCTCCTCCGACTGAATAGGAGCACGAGGGAGAGAATACCGGGATAAAGATTGAGAAGATCGAGTCCTACCTAAATAGAACCTTCCAAAATGGTAGAGTCCTACCATAACTATACTTACTAAATTGTAGTGACCGCCTCACCGCCTCTCTCAACCTATATAAATGTAAGTCCTCTCCATATGAAGGACACATCAAAGAACCTCTGTACTGACCAGCCTTGAACCCCTGCACTTACCCTCATACACACTGCTCTCTTTCTAGAAGTACTGTAACTCTCCGGAGTACCCTTATTCATCAATAAAGAACGCCGGCCATCGCTGCCATTCCAGAGAGTGGACGTAGGTCATCCGAGACCGAACCACTATAAATCTCTTGTGTCGATCCGTTTTTACTGTTTTACTCTTGATTGCCATTAATTACTCATTAATTGCTCATCAATTACACCCGTTGATATTCTTGACTGTTGATCTTGCACGAAGACAGTTTTGTGCATCATCAGTTTGGCGCCGTCTGTGGGAAACGACTAGTCTTCCTACTCTCATTCAATCCATGGCAATCACTACCCGATCAATGAGCCAGCAACCGGGAGAAAACAACCAGACTCACCGGCAGGAGGTCCCCCCTCCCATCGTGCCTGGGGAACCTTCTACTGTTACTCCCACCACTGGACAACAACAACTCCTTCAGACCATGCAGCTGCTGGTGAACTAGAACCAGCAGATCATCCAACTCATGCTCTCTCAAGGAGGAGTCCCACTCCCTCCACCACGAGAAGAACAGTCTGTCCCTTCTGGACGCCAGACTGTCCCCCACCATGGGGTCCCTCACCATAGTGCTCCAGGGCCACGCCAAGGAGCCCCTCTCCCGGCAGTCCCTCCTCAACATGCAGGGAGTGCACGCGTTCCCCCTTTGCATGTGCCTGCCCAGGAGGACGCAGGAGAGAGTCAGTATGGAGACCACGAAAGCCAATACCTGACCAAGGATGTCCCTAATCAATGGGACGAAAAGATCAGAGAGGTGCAAAACCAACTAGGTGATGCCCTCAATGCTATCAAGGCACAGGCGCCGGAGACCTTGGACTACGTGGTAAGACGTACCGACTCTCCTTTTACTGCTGATATAGTAAATTACCCACTGCCCTCGAAGTTCAAAATGCCAAACATCGAGATCTTCGACGGCACCAAAGACCCTCTAGACCACTTGGACACGTACAAGTCCCTCATGCAACTCCACAATGTGCCTGAGGAGATCATGTGTAGAGCTTTCCCTACCACCCTGAAGGGGTCTGCTCGCCAGTGGTTCTCCAAGATGAAGCCCTCCTCCGCCATTCTTTCGCAGAGCTTAGCAGGTCTTTCGTCTCCCACTTCATTGGGGGACGCCGTCATCAGAAGCCAGTTACTCACCTGCTCACCATGAAGCAGGACAGGGACGAAAGCCTCAGAAGCTACCTCGCCCGTTTCAATGACGAGGTCCTCCAGGTCGAGGAGCCAGATGATAAGGTAACCTTAGCTGCCTTTATCGCTGGCCTCTGCACCTCCAGCTTCATGTTCTCAGTCCTCAAAAAATCACCCTCCAGCATGCCTGAGTTGCTGACCAGAGCACAAAAGTATATGAATGCCGAGGACGTCACTAAGGCCCGCCGAGGTGAGTCCTCACGGGGAGGGGAGAAAAGGAAGGACAGCCGAGAAGAAAGAAGGGAGACCGAGAACAAGAGAAAGAAGGCCGACAGAGTTTCAATAAAAGACCGTCTAGGGCCATTGCCCTCGAGAGACCGACAGCCATTCACTCCACTCAACGCCTCAGTGGAGCACATCCTGCTCCAGATTCAGGATGACCCAACCGTCCGTTGGGCCGGAAAGATGAAGTCTGACCCCAAGCGGAGGAACCCCAGTAAATATTGTCGCTTCCACCGCGACCACGGACATGACACGGATGACTGTTTCCAGCTAAAAAAGCAGATTGAGGAACTTATCCAGCGGGGTCATCTCAGACAGTATGTGGCTGGTCGAGGACCAGTTCCCCCGAACGAAGAACGTGAGCGACAACAGCCCCTCGGTGAGATTCAGACTATCGCCGGAGGGTTAGGAGGAGGAGGTGACTCCAACTCCGCCAGGAAGGTGCATGCCCGCAGAGCTAGACAGACAGACACTTATGACTCTCGCCCACTGAAGACCCCCCGACATGGGGAGGAGGAGGTCATCACTTTCTCAGATAGAGACCTTGAGGGAATCCAGGTCCCACACGATGACCCTCTAGTCTTGACTCTGATGGTGGCCAACTACCAAGTCAAGAGGGTCCTGGTCGACAGCGGCAGCTCAGCCGACATCCTATTCGCCACTGCCTATGACAGCCTTCACCTCGGCAGAGAGAGGCTACAACCAGTCCGTACTCCCTTGGTGGGTTTCTCGGGAGAGAGAGTCCAACCTTTGGGATCCATCACTCTGCCTGTCACAGCAGGGACTGCTTCTAGAAGCTCTACCATAATGGTAAATTTCCTTGTACTTGATTGCCCTTCTGCTTATAATATAATTCTTGGACGTCCTGCTCTCAATGCTTTAAGGGAAGTACCCTCTACCTATCACCTTCTCCTTCATTTCCCAACCTGCAATAGGATCGGGGAGATAAGAGGAGATCAGGTTTCAGCCAGAGAGTGCTATGTGGCCTCTATGAGGGCTAGGAGATCGCACGAGACTCTCCAGATCGAAGTACTCGACCCCAGGGATGATAGCACCTTGGAAAGAGGTGAACCTGCAGAAGAGCTCCAACCAATAGTCCTCAACGACAGCCTTCCAGAGAGGAAGGTCTACATAGGCTCCTCACTCTCCCAGGAGCTGGCATCTGCCTTAGTAAACTTCCTCAAGCAGAACATAGACGTTTTTGCCTGGTCCCACGAGGACTTGGAGGGCATTGACCCCGAGGTGGCCTCCCACCAACTCAACGTTGACCCCAGGTACAAGCCTATCCGCCAAAAACTGAGAAGCATTAGCACCGAAAGGGAGCAAGCCATGGAAAAAGAGGTAGACAAGTTGCTGGTAAATGGATCAGTGAGGGAGGTGGCCTACCCCGACTGGCTCTCCAATGTGGTCATGGTAACAAAGAACAATGGGAAATGGCGCCTGTGCGTGGACTTCACAGAACTTAACAAGGCATGTCCCAAAGACAGCTACCCTCTCCCCCGCATCGACCTCCTCATCGACGCCACTGCGGGACACGAGCTACTAAGTTTTCTGGATGCCTACTCCGGGTACAACCAGATCAGCATGTTCCCCCCTGATCAGGAGAAGACCTCGTTCATCACCCCGAGAGGCACTTACTGTTACAGGGTGATGCCTTTCGGGCTCAAAAACGCCGGAGCTACATACCAGCGCCTCGTTAACAGAATGTTCGAGAGCCAGATTGGGAAGACCATGGAAGTTTATGTTGACGACATGCTAGTGAAGAGTATAGCTGCAGTAGACCATGTAGCACATCTCCAGGAGACCTTCAAAGTGTTGAGAGCCTATAGAATGAAGCTGAACCCAGAAAAGTGTGCCTTCGGCGTTAGCTCAGGAAAGTTCTTGGGCTTCATGGTCCACAAGAGGGGAATAGAGGCAAACCCGGACAAAATCAGAGCTGTATTGGAGATGAAGTCTCCTACATCCACCAAGGAGGTCCAACACCTTAATGGGAGAATAGCAGCCCTTAACAGGTTCGTTTCTAAGGCCGCTGATAAATGTCTTCCTTTCTTTAAGATACTCCGCAGGTCCTTCCAGTGGGGCCCAGACGCTGAGGAAGCCTTCCAGAAGCTCAAAGCCTATCTAGCCGCACCACCACTACTCTCTTATGCCGTTCCAGGGGAGGTCCTCTACCTTTACCTCTCCTCCTCGCCCTCTGTTGTCAGCTCTGTCCTTATCAGAGAAGAAGAAGGCATCCAGAAGCCCATATACTATGTAAGTAGGGCATATCGAGGGGCAGAGGTAAGGTACTCGGAGTTGGAAAAGTTGGCCCTCGCCCTTATCACTACCGCAAGACGTCTGCGCCATTACTTTCAGAGCCACACCGTCAGGGTGGTCACAAATCAACCTCTCAAGGGCATATTGGGAAAGCCCGATGTATCTGGCCGGTTACTCAAGTGGGCCATCGAGTTAAGCGAGTTCGATGTGCAATATCAACCACGATCAGCCATAAAAGCACAAGCACTCGCAGATTTCGTTGCGGAGTCTACGCCTTCACAAGAATCTCAAGGAGAGGTTCTAGAAGCCCTTACACCCATACGCTCGGTGCACACTGACTCCACTTACCAGGAGACTGATTTAGACACGGCCCTGGGAGAACATAACAGCTCGGAGGAGCAGCAGCGGGCCGAGCAGACCAAGGCACCCCACACCATGGCCTGGGCGCCGCCCACCATGACTTGGGCGCCGCCCACCACCCCTAGGGCGCCGCCCACCACCCCTAGGGCGCCGCCCACCTTGCCCAAAGCACTATCCTCCTCTCCTGCCTCGCCCACCTCTCATCAGGAGTCACCCAGCAGCCTATTGCCACCAACCGCTTCGCCTACAAAGTTGGTTCCCTCTCCATCACCCACTACAACTTTCTGGAAGCTTTATGTAGATGGGTCATCCACCAACGAGGGTGGGGGAGCTGGACTAGTATTGATCAGCCCCCATGGTACTCCTTTGAAATATGCCGTCTCTCTCCATTTTGCCACGTCTAACAATCAAGCCGAGTACGAGGCCCTTATATCAGGCTTAAGACTGGCATTGGAGATGGAAGCCCTCAACCTTACGGTCTTCAGCGATTCTCAACTCATAGTCAACCAAGTAAGAGGAAATTTCGAAGCAAAGGAAGAAAGGATGCAGGAGTACCTCTCTGTGGTAAAAGCTCTGCTCACAAAGTTCACCTATTTCCATATCAGTCATGTACCTCGAGAAGAAAACGCCATGGTCGATGCCCTCGCCAAGTTTGCCTCTGCGAATTTGCTTATGGGCCCGGCACTGACAGGTCACCAGTACGAGCCTAGCATCTTCAAAACTCAAGAGGGCAATGTCCACTGCACATCCTCGGAATCCAACTGGATGACCCCCATCCGAGCCTACCTTGAGGAGGGCACACTCCCAGAAAACCCTATGGAAGCCAGAAAGTTGAGAACTAGATCGTCCAGGTACGCCATCCTACAGAATACTCTCTACAAGAAAAGTCATTCTCTCCCACTACTCCGCTGTCTCACACCAGAGGAGGCAGACTATGCCATGAGAGAGATTCACGAGGGAATATGTGGAAACCACTCTGGAGGACGTGCATTGGCCCATAAAGCAGTCAGGCAAGGATACTATTGGCCCACCATGATCAGAGAGTCTAAAGACTTTATCAAGAAGTGTGACAAGTGCCAACGCTTCGCCACTGTGTCCAGACAACCACCCGAAGAACTCACCACCATTCAGAGCCCATGGCCTTTCTCTATGTGGGGGATCGACATCTTGGGTCCCCTCCCAGTAAGCCGAGGCCAGTGCAAATTCGTGGTGATCGCTATAGACTATTTCACTAAGTGGGCTGAAGCTGAAGCCCTAGCCAGGATCACAGACCAGAAAATAAAGGATTTTATATGGAGAAGTTTGGTCTGTCGCTTTGGGGTACCACACGCAATTGTAAGCGACAACGCCAAGCAGTTTGATAACAGACTACTCAACAATTTCTGTACAGATCTCCAAATCAAGCAACCCCACTCCAGCCCCGCCCATCCATAGGCAAACGGCCAAGCGGAGGTCACTGTCAGGACCATACTCCGCAATTTGAAAGCCAGACTCGAAGCCGCGAAAGGGAAGTGGGTAGACGAACTCCCAGGAGTGCTATGGGCCTATCGGACGACACCAAGAAGTCCTACAGGCGAGACACCATTCTCCCTATCCTATGGGACAGAGGCTGTGATACTCGTTGAAATCGGGGTACACTCCCTTAGGGTTCAGTTTCATGACCCTACCAGTAACGAAGAAGGTCTCCGCATCAACCTCGACTTGGTAGGGGAGGAAAGGGAAATAGCCATGCTCAGGAATGCAGAGTACAAGCGTCGCATGACCAAGTACTACAACTCGAGGGTGAAGCCTCGCTCCTTCTTACCCGGGGACTTGGTCCTAAAGAAGGTCATCCTGGCTACCAAGGACTCCAGAGAAGGAAAGCTGGGACCCAACTGGGAAGGACCCTACACGGTCACAGAGGTATTCAGACCAGGTACCTACAGAATCCAGAATTTCGAAGGAAAGGTCCTGGGCCACCCCTGGAATGCAGAACATTTAAAAAAATACTACCAGTAGCTGGGGGCAGTAGGTCATGATTTGGTGTCCACTGTTTAGACTATTTACCTTTTTTACCTTAGTCAATTTCTCATAATTAGTTGATTTTCTCCGAGTATCCACTTTGAACTATGAAATAAAACTCCTTAGTATTTTCTCAAAAGGTTGTGTTTCATTCAAAATTCTAGAAGCTTTTACAAAGAGTTAGACATAAGCTGACATTTCATGTAAAGAAGCTTCTACAAAAAAGTCGGACTATATTTCATTCAAAGTCTAGAAGCTTCTACAAAAAGTTAGACATAGTCCGACGAGCAAAAAGTACAAGGCGCCACACTCCTACTGACCTTCACTGTCTCCACTCACATAATCACCCTCGTCATCAGACTCAGGGGCCTCATAAGGCTTGAGCTCAGAAAAATCATTATAAGGATATGCTACTAATGCCTTCCTCCTGAGCTCCTCATAGCCGTCAACAAAAGCACTAGCCCTGGCCCTCTCAGCAGCATCCCTCTGGGCCTCCGCTCTGACAGCTCTCTCAAGTGCTACTCGAAGGTCAGTCTCAAGCTGAGTAACCTTCGCCTGTGACAGCCTCAACTGCTCAGCAGCACTCTCTCGTGTCTGCCGCTCGAGCTCTAATTGCTTCTCGACATCCTCTCGCGTTTGTCGAGCTAGCTCCACGGCATTCTCCCGTGCCTGCCGCTCATGCCGAAGCTGATCCTCGGCAGTCTCACGTGCCTGCCTCTCCATCGCTTGACTAGTCAGAGTGTGGTTGAAGAGGTAAGGCAAGGTAGCAGCCACCTGTTGACATTCAAAGGCAAAACGAAGAGAGATGAAGAACTAGGCCCAGGTATACCGAAGAAGGCCATATACAAAGCAGGAATGTAAGACCAGAGCAAAGCCTTCCACGGCGGCGTTGACCACTCCCTGTGGACCTAGGGAGGCTATCTCTCGAGCCTCAGCGCCGGTCACAAAGGTACATAATCTTTCCTTTGCCAACTCCACATTACGAAGCATGGACGACGAGGCAGCGCCCTGAGAAATAAGCGGACCTTTCGCCCTAGTAGAGCATGGCGCCGGAACCTCGGCCTCAACGGCGCTAGGACCGCCCCTTGGAGGTGACGGAATATCAGCTAGAGTGGGAGGAGGAGCATCGCCGGGCTCTGCCTCCGTAGGGCCACCCAAGCTAGGGGCATCTGTCCTCGCCCTCTTGGGGGCAGGAGGAGAAGGAGAAGGAACTGTCCTGGAGACACACACTTCTTCCACAAAAGACCTGACAAGTGGAGGGCCTAGAAAAACCAGTGTAAGCCAATGGATCCTACCACACAGTCTATTCAAAGGGACTAGTCGATGGTCAAGTACCTTTCTTCTTCGGTCTCAAGGAAGCTGTGGAACAACCATCTGCTGACATGATCTCGGAGTGCTCCCTAGCTGGGTTGTTCATGACCATCTCAAGTAGACCCTTCTGGTCATCGGTGAGGGTTGGCGGAGCTGCAAGAGAATAGTCATCGTAAGAATAAGCACATGGTTACACTTGACAATCAAAGCAAAAGCCAAAAGTTAGAATCCTTACCCTGCTTAGTTTTTGGAATCGTACTCCAACTGGTAGGCCACCCTGGCGCGATCGGACTCGGAGGCCCACTCGCCCCCAACAAAAAAGAACTTCTTCTTCCAATTATGGTGATTGGAGGTGAGCCCAGTGATAAACTTCCTCTTCCCTAACCTCGGGGAAAATCGGTACCACCACTGGTGTGGAACGGGGTTCTCCAGAAGTATATAAGTAACCAAGAACTCCTCGAACGGTGGAGGGGCACTAGCTCCATGTGTCAACCGCCACAGTGCAAAGAAAGCTAGTAAAACTCTCCAACCATTCGGAGCCAGCTTTCCAGGAACTAATGAAAGGCGCTCCAAGACCCGACATATGGGCCCGGGAATTGGGAACCTCAGACCCGCCTCTAAGGCCCCCTCATAAAGTACTATATCATCCGGGGAGTCGCAGCAAGCTGACTCATCAGCCTCCGCATGACGGCACAGTACCGAGGGAGGAATACGGTACAAGGAAACTAACTCTAAAATATCCTCGTCATACTTAAAATAGCTAAAGAGAGAAGCTACCTTAGGACGACTGCCTTCTTCATCAATCGGACCTTCCTCAGGATCCTTCGCAGTCTCCTGCTCATCTGGGTAAAGATTCATCAAGAGAAAAAATTACATTCTGATCAAAAAGAATACCCGTACCAACGAAAGAGAAAAAGAAGTACCGGGAACCTACCTGGAGAGCCAGGACCATCAGCGTCGTTGATCGGTCGCTTCCTGGACTTGAGAGGTGAAGACTGAACCATGCCTGGGGCGCCGTCCAATGCATCCTGGGCGCCGCCTGAAGTGCCTGTGGCACTACCCAGTCCAAAACGGACGTCCTCTGCGCTTCTTGGAGATGCACCCCGCTGCTTGCCTAGGCGTAGGGTCCCTCTAGATACGCCAAAAGGATTATCTGAAATCCTCGTGCTCACGCCTGACCCCCCACAGATGGTACCAAAGGGTCTCTCATTGGCCACCGGCATTGCACCGAAACCACCGCGAGGAATAGAGCCCATACCTCCGAAGCCCAAAGAGAAGCCGCCCAAAGCATGGGCGCCGCCCATGGAAGACCCTCCATCTCCCTCTTTGCCGCTGCCTGTACCAAGAGGAGCACTGCCAGCCCACGTTGCCCCAAAGTTCTTCGAGACAGCCACATGGGCGCCGTCTGCAGCACCATGGGCGCCGCCCGTCGCAGCACCATGGGCGCCGCCCAGGCCAGGCCCCCCATGGGCGCCGCCCAGGATAGACTCCCCATGGGCGCCGCCCCCTCCTTCGGTGTGATGGCCAGCCCCCGTCGTCCCAAGGGTCTTCGAGACAGCCACATGAGCACCGCCTGCCGCAGCACCATGGGCGCCGCCCAGGCTAGGCCCCCCATGGGCGCCGCCCAGGCCAGGCTCCCCATGGGCGCCGCCCAAGCCAGGCTCCCCATGGGCGCCGCCTCCTTCGGTGTCCTCTCCAAGATTTGAGCGCCTAGTCTTCATGTGTTTCAAAGAAAGAAATGAGAGGAAGAAATGGAGGAGATTGGAATGGGAGATGAATATGAACAGTAAGCTCCTTAAATAGAGAAGGAATGCCTTGGAGCTTCTAGAGGAAACTTCACAAAGCTTCTTGAGGAAGCCAAGTTGGTTTAGCTCCTTGGATGAATTCGGAAGAACACTTTTTGGGAAAAATTTCAGGAGATAGGCAAGGATGAAGACGATGAAATAGTAATCTCTATTTATAGAGAAACAAAAAAAAAAAAATATATATATATATATATATATATATATATATATGTACATGTTTTCCGGTACCGGGAAATTCAGCAAAGTCACAAAACAACGAGTCCACGGGGGTCAAAGGATACCGTGAATGGCAAGGAAAATCCCGTCTCACCTGAACGGAGATGAACACATGCCCTCGACCCTTGCCTTTCGAAAAAATCAAAGGCTCGGGGCATGGGGGGCAAATGATGAGTCCGAATTCCACTGGGCCAAAGCCCAGCTCAAGTGAACCGAGAAAGCCCAAAGAGACTCCCAAAATAGAGATGGGTCAACCCATTGCAAGCCCAATGCACCAAAACACTAGGAGGCAAGTTCCAGGACACCAAGGACCAAAGTGGGCGCTGCCCACCTAAGCCCCGAATGGGCGCCGCCCACCTTGCCTCAAGTGGGCGCCGCCCACCTAGCCCCTCCTGGGCGCCGCCCAGTGCAAAGCCTCCTGGTCCGTCCTGCTTCGTCTCTTTTCACTTTAGTGCGAGCCAAATGAACTCCAGGTCCAATCTCAAGACCAAGGATGAGCCAGTCCAGCTCGGGATCTCCTCCGACTGAATAGGAGCACGAGGGAGAGAATACCGAGATAAAGATTGAGAAGATCGAGTCCTACCTAAATAGAACCTTCCAAAATGGTAGAGTCCTACCATAACTATACTTACTAAATTGTAGTGACCGCCTCACCGCCTCTCTCAACCTATATAAATGTAAGTCCTCTCCATATGAAGGACACATCAAAGAACCTCTGTACTGACCAGCCTTGAACCCCTGCACTTACCCTCATACACACTGCTCTCTTTCTAGAAGTACTGTAACTCTCCGGAGTACCCTTATTCATCAATAAAGAACGCCGGCCATCGCTGCCATTCCAGAGAGTGGACGTAGGTCATCCGAGACCGAACCACTATAAATCTCTTGTGTCGATCCGTTTTTACTGTTTTACTCTTGATTGCCATTAATTACTCATTAATTGCTCATCAATTACACCCGTTGATATTCTTGACTGTTGATCTTGCACGAAGACAGTTTTGTGCATCATCAATTTTGTTGGCCTTGATTCATGAATCGTGAGAGATTGATGCTTAGAAGGGTACTTGATTTTTTTGATGATTAGAAGGGTACTTCAGACTTTATGGAAAAAATAAGACTTTTATTTCAAAAAATTTTGAAAGAGACATTTCTCTCAAATAAGAGTTAAAAAATGTACTGACTTTCAAAGTTCCTTTTTTTTATTTTTTTCAATATTATCCCACGCCAAGATCTATTACTCGAGATCATGGTCAAGGTAACAATAATATCATGTCATTATTGGCATGTGATCTTACTAATTAATTATAAAATACTATGTGAACTTAGTGGATTTCACTATTTTAATTACTACTCATAATCACTGGATACAATAATTTTCATGCTGGAATAGCGGGGTCATAGTATTTTATTATTGGACGGTAACAATCATCACTCACCACATGTTAGTAATGATATGGTATCACCGTAACAAATACAATAATTTTAATGTTAGAATAGTGGGGGCCATGATATTTTATTATTGGATGGTGACAGTCCACCACTCACCACATATCAGTGATGATAAGGTATCACCCTAACACTGAATATTTACTTGTGTTGAATCCAGTTTTTTTGTAAATTCAATATTTCTAATTTTATCCGTATAATTAAGACTGATTATGCACAATCAAATCAGTCGAGTGTGTGATATGGAGCAATTAATAAAGTGATTAATAATAAGAGACAAAGATTGAGTGATTGAGTTTGGGTGACCTAACCACTAAAGGCGGCAACGGTAGGCGGAGAACTCTATTAATGAGAGAGTACAAGTAGTAAGAGAGAGCAAGTGTACGCTCAATGTGAGGTGTGTGAGATCTGCCTCCATGTGTAAGGGGATTTACAAATTATAGGCGCAGAGCCCTAGTTGAGGCGGTGACGTGAGGGTTTAGATACTAGCTTATCGGAGAGGCTAGCCGCAATTTGGGATGGACACTATCTTGGAGTAATGACTATCTCGATGATTGTTCTCTCGTGTGCATTGATTCTTCCTAGATTCTTGAGTTTTGGATTGGACTGAACTCATAAGTTAAGTTTGACTTACTTTTTGATGATTTAGGCTTAACCCATGAACTGAGCCAAAACATAATTGGATTTGGGCTTGTCAAATATTAGTATGTATTTCTACGCAACTTTTCTGCAGTGAAGCCATAGAAAACCGTTTGTTCATTCTTAAAATTTGTCCTTATACTATAATTTGTTTCAACAGTTAGAGTGTTCAAGCCAGTTTACGAGCATCGCAACTAATCTCCTCCCTTGTTCAATCAAAGACAGATCATCTATACTGAAAATAAAATATTCATGAGAAATGGCCTGACCCCAAAAGCATCAAAATTTAAGCAACGATGACTTTATATTATTTCTTATTTATTGCTACTTAGATATGCAAAAATAGAAATGGTGCCATCGTTATCAAACAAGAGTCGACTAAAATTACTAGAGGTGCAATTGAAGAGATTGAAATTTTCTATATTACACTTTCTTTCAATTAAATTAAATAGAAGATTATCCACCGTGTATGAATGAGGGTCGGTCCACTAGTAAATGATGGATCTTATGTGTATTAATGATAAATGATCGATCATTGAATAAAATTGTAATTATTTAAAAAATAAATAAAATTGTAATGAAGATGATCTAAGAACATGATAGTTTTAGCCCATCTACTTCATCCACGTGGTATTGGATCTCTCCCAGATCTCCTATCTGTTAACGTAAACTTTGATGGGGCTCATCTGTTGAGTTAGAAAACATATTTAACTGGTATGTACGAGAAAAATGCCTAATTTTTTATTTTTTTATTTACTAAGACTAACATTTGTATAAATGTATGATACAATGTGAATAGTTTTAACAAGAATATTGGTGGCCATTGGATGAATTTATTTAAGACTATCGAATGAGTTTATTGAAGTTTGTCCTATTTTATATTATAAATTAATATATATATTATATACGGATATTCGTAAAAGTAAAATATTTTTTAATTGGTTTCTATAGGGTATAGGGCTAGTGAATTTTTATTTAATGTATGAGTAAGGGGTTTATGAGAGGATTAATTAAACAAGTTTGGTGAATTAACTAATACTCAACACGTACATAAAAATGACATGGCCCAACTTAATTGACACACACCTGAATTATTCTACATTCAAATGAGAGGACAAAAAGGTTGACAATTTCTTTAAAAAAAATAGTAAAAGGAATTAAAAAATGATAAATTACACTAATAATCACTAAAGTTTACTATAAGTGGCACTTTGATCCCTAAAGTTACGATTCTTTCAATTTCATCCTCAAAAGGATCGTCTTACACCTCAACAAATTACAAAAAAGACCAAGTTCTATGATAACTTCATACAATTGTTACTGGAGCATGATGGAATGTTTGGAGGAAGATGTTTCCGAATGGCCTTCATCTCTCTAGGGCCAACGAAGAAAGATTTATAAACCAGTTTGTCATTGTCGTCGTCCATGGTTGGTAGTGAAGCGATGTTGCCCTCCACCTCCTCATACTCATGGTGTATGCAGGTAATGCGAGGAGGGTTTCGTGCAGTCAAGAGCACCCTTTTCCATAGAGGCAGTACAGAAGGTGAAGAAGATGCACCCTGTAAAAACTCACCAACCGCGTTTAGAAACTGGACTAACCGGATTGTGTCGCTCATTACGTGGTTTAGGCTCGTGTAGAGGTGGCAATCTTAACCCATTATCCATTAATCCGTCTAATCCGCCCATAAATAAATGAGTTAGATATCTATATTAATTAATATGAGTTCTAAATAAATTGGGTAATATGATTCATTTTAATTAAGCGGGTTAATATGGATTACAAATGTGTGCCCATTAGGTTGAATATTTATTTTTTTATTAAATAACACAAGTAATAAAATTAAATAAATATACTAATATATAAAAAAATACATACACTATTACACCAAAAAATACACACATATACACTAATACACCAAAACATATACACACTAGTACACCAAAAACACACACATTAACACACCACCCATGACCCACGGGTCGACCCATGACTCACGATCCATGGGTTGACCCATAACTCATGGGTCGACTCATAAACCATGGATCGCCCCCATGACCCATGAGTTGACCCATAATTCATGGGTCGACCCACACCCAATGGACCAACCCATAGCCCACAAATTGACCTGACTCATTATGTGTGTATTTTTTTTATTAAATGTGTTTTAGTTTTGTGTAAGTATATGTGTGTGTATTTTTGGTGTATTAGTGTGTATATTTTTAATGAATTAGTTTGTGTGTGTTTTGGTGCATTAGTATGTGTGTATGTTTGTATTTTGGTCTACTACTAATGTGTGTGTGTGTATTTTTTTGTGTACTAATGTGTCTATTAAGAATTTTAATTATTTTATGGGTTAATCGGTTTAACTCAATCCGTTATAAACCCAACCCATTTACTAGGTGAGTGAAAAATAGATTAGATTTATTTTAGCCAAATTCAATTTAACCCAATCCAAAACCAACCCAACCTACCCATTTGCCACCCCTAGGCACGTGGCAAAGGCGATGTAAAACCCGGGTAAATTAGAACTTTTTCTGAAAAAGGGCAAAACGGTAATTTGTCACTATAATGTGTATTTAAAATACTCATGTTTCTAGAGCTTGGATGACACAACGGACTTCGCCATTGGATTCGTATCGCGAAATCCAGTTACCTTGTCAAATTTTATCAAATTCTGAGATAGTCAGAATTTACACGTATTTCGAGGCGACTGGGTGGCAGGTGACCTCACAAAGGTCCCCACAAATAAATTTTATAGAATTTCCTTATAATTTAATTAAAGTTCAAATAAAATTAATTTGAACTTAAACCAAGATGAATTTAATCGTTTTGGGACGAAAACGGACCCGGAAGTGGAAAACGTGTGGCGCAATGTGGACCACACAATTAAAGGCTATAAATAGGGGGAAATATATGATTTTCTTCAGACTTCTTGAGCTGAAAACCAGTGAGAAAAACATGGGAGAGGAGAAGAGAAAAAAAAGAGAGAAATCCAAACTTGTTTCTCAGATCTACGGAGTTCCACCGGTCAGAATTCTTCGAACCAAGAATCAAAGTCAATCTCCTTGACGAGGGCTATGCTTACGTACCAAGAACGAAGGATTTCACCGAAGATCCAAAGAGGGAATTTTGGGAAATCAATAGTTTTGGGACTTGGGAGGTGTTCTTGAAGTTCTAGCTAGGGATGTCAGTGGACCGAAGCGGGGCGGGGGGTGTAGTCTCCATCCCCGTACCTGCTTAAAAAAACTTCGTCCATCTCCGGTCCACTCCGGTTAGCGGGTATAGTTTTCATCCCTATCCCCGTCCGCGGGTAAATTTCTAATCCCCGCCCCTGTCCCTACTTCCCCCGTACCCGCCCAAGCCCAAACCCACTGACAATTTCTGATCTCAAACACAATATGCATGGCCATAAACTTTAGCTTCGCTTCCACTAGAAATTGACTTATAGACCTTTAACAATAAATTATGACTGTAATTTCTACCAATTTGCATTTACTTATTAAAAAAAGGCACAAAAAAGTTCAATCAGTAAGTGACACAGAATTTTAATTTATTTTACTCTGTCCATCTGAAGAACCAAATGAAGAGCCAGTGTCAATAGCCAGATACACAAATGCATGCATTGTTGGGATGGTGGACAAGAAACCAATACAAGATGCATCCACTGCCAAACTATCTTAATATTTGACCAAGTCAACAAGGAGTATTTCTGAAACAAGAGAATTGGCCCCTAACATATCAAGTTGTTGCTTTTGTATATTTGTAATTAATTCTTCACATAATTCAGAGTAATACATATAAATATATATATATACCCAACAAGCAGATTGTAAATGTATACCTTATGTTGGATGTAGTTGTTCGGCCTAATAAATGGAGTTCAAAGAAGAAAAAACAGCTATGAAAATTGTTATCAACTTCAACAACATATGGCTAACAGCCTAACTGTGTTGGTAGACAATTGAATTTGTTTTTCTTTTTTTGATCAGTAAACAATTGGATGTTTGTTGATACAGACCTTAGCCTTGTCAATATACAAATAAGGGATGTGATGCATAAGGAATCTGACAGACACACCCTAGTAAGCGTATATATATATATAGACGGGGCGGGGGTAAGGGTAAGTCCATCCCCACCTCCATCCCCGCACGGGTTTATACGAGTATCCCTGTATACGTCCACCGTCCAATACGTATAGTCCATCCCCGGTCCAAACGGGGCGGGTTTGGACGAATACCCGTTTTTTCCCGGTCCACTGCCATCCCTAGTTCTAGCATTCGTTTTACGATCCAAGAGTAGGGTTCCCTCCTACTTTGGTTTATTTCTAACCTAGGGTGTCCAAATGGATTGGTTAGATGTATAAAACTATCTATGACTTGCCTATAGTCATGGAAATAAGGAAATGGATATGAGAATGGTTTAAAACAAATCCCTAACTTGGAATTGATATGTGGTAATTACTTGTGTAATTCCATGGAATTTAGTATTATGTGGGCATGCTATGTGTTTTGTAGTGTGTCTTGTAAATGAAATGTGTTATGACATGCTTGAGGATGTTGTAGTTGAATGAATGAGTTGATATATGTTGTTAATATATTAGCATTATAATAAATTGGTAAATATATGCATATGATATGATTTGTCATGGAATATGTTGATATGTGGTTTAATTTGTCCATATGACATTCATTACATATGGGAAATGACATTGATATGCAATGGTTCATTACATTATATTTGCACGGAGACATCGCATCATGAGGGTGTGTGTGCATGGTTGTCGTCATCACCTCACTTGGTGGATGACGGGTGGACTTGGGAAAGTTGGGTCAATGATCCGACTAAGTCGCGCGGTTGCATGAAAATTGGGTTGGGGTAGCAAGAAGGGCTAGACTATCCCTCGGGTGAGAGACCCGGTGATTGGATACGCACTCCGTTGGTATAAGAGCCTATAAAGTATGTCGGTGTACGCGGAACCGTTGGTGGAAGTCCATGAATTCCGTATCGGTTGGGTGCCGTTGGTGTAAGTCCATGAATATCCACCCCAAGAAAGACCCTAGATTTGTAAATGTCATTTGATGTGTAACATAGATGACGGAGTCATTCACATGGGTACTTGCATGTGTTGAGGAGTCGGGAAGGGCTCGGGTTGATGTGCGTGAGTGAGTCTCATCTCATTTCATGACGTAGTATGGTGAATTCTAACATGGAATACATATTATGGAGTGGAATGTTATAAAGTGTTGATTGGTTGCATTGTGAACATTTCACACGCATCTAGGGTGGGGAGTGGCCTCTGTAGGAGATATTCTATTGAGCGTTGCTCACCCTATACTGGAAAACATTTCAGGTGCGGGACATACACCAGTGGACGGCTCTCATTTGGAGCCTCAAGAGTGAAGAGAGGCCGACTTGTGGCCTTTAACCTTGGTTTTTTTTGTAAAACTTTTGTTAAAACTATGTTTTGGGCATGTAATGTATGTAAAAGAATTGTAATCAAATTTATATGGACTATTCTTAATATAACCTTGCATGTTTTATATGAGTATGGATAAATGGACCCGGTGTTGTCAATGTTTACTTATAAATGGACCTGATGTGGTCAATGTTGAATATTGGACCTTTGATGGGTCTTGTAATTGTATGATGCACATGTTGTGTTTTTGGATAGAGCTCCCCGTACAAAGGAGGCTCTGCCCAAATTTTGTTAAATTATGGATCCCGGTAAATGGGATATAACGGTGTGATATCGAGTTACACGATATCTACAGGTATTCCGCGGGTTGATGGGTGACCAACGGACCCCCGGATTTTGGGGTGTCACAGGCGAATCCGCCACACGTAAATCGGGTCACTTGAATTTTTGAGAAAGAAGAACATGAAGGTATAGTAACTGAAAGTAGTGAGTGAATGAACAAGAAATATGAATACTTTAACGAGTAATGCCACCTGGACTTAAAAATTAGACTTAAAAAGTATATTTGATAATCACAACCATTAAATAGGTAATGAGTTTCAATAAATATTGGGGCTCACAGTGAAATCAATGATTGTGATTATCAAATCTACTTTTTAAGTCTATTTTTTAAATTCATGTAACATTACTTTACTTCAATTAAGTTACAGTGGCAATGAGAAAAGTTTTAATGAAACTCAGTTTAAATAGATAGCTTTTAAGGATTTTAGAGTAAAATAAGTCAAGTTTATGCAGTAATTTTTTAAACCCAAAAATGTTTATTAGGCTAATTCAAAACATTGATTTTATGAATTTGTTTTTTCGAATTTTTAGAATTTTGTCACGGATTTCACATAATTTTTTAGTTTATTATATTCATAAAATATTATTAGTGATATAAAAAAAATTAAAATTCATATTTTGTGAACTATTATAAATAATTTATACATACATGTAATTATTTTTTTATTTTGATACAAAAAAACTAAAAAGTCACTCAAAACGGATTTTTTCAACTTTTTTTAATTTTTAAAGAACACACTAAACAATTTTGGGGGAGTTTTTAATTCTGATTTTTTTTGCAAAATTTTTAAAACAGTAGCTTTTCACTTAAAAAAATCAACTCTCAATAAGCCCATTGTCTTTTTAAGTGTTAATCTTGAAAAAATATATATATTTTTGGTGAAGATTTAAAGTACCATTATTTTTCTAAGATTTATAAATATATATTAGAGAAATTCCAAGGTAGTTCAAGTGATAACAAATATGAGTTGTAAATTTAGATATCTTGAGTTTGAATCTTGACAATCCACGAGAGATTTATCCCCTTATGAATACCCTAATCCCGACGTAGATAGTCTGTCTTTGATGAAATTTTGTAAAATATTAGTTGAGGTGTGCGTATTCTGACTCGACTCGAAAACTCCATACAATTGGAAAAAAAAAAAGAAAAAAAAAAAGGTATTAGGGAGAGATGGCAATCATTATTTAACTTACCTGAATCAGCAATAAAGGACCAAAGATCCCTCCATTGCCATGAACATCAAACAGAAGCTCCTCCGAGTACGAACATGGCGACTGAATCGGATCTCCGAGTTGCTCGAGCCTGCCATTTGCACCTGCTTCAATGAACAACACCCCTTTCCCTTCACTACTTGTACAGTCCACCTTGAACTTACTGTTAGGCCCTTCAATAAGCCTACCTGCATAAGGGTAGTAATAAACAAGAGCCTCAGCCACTGCTTCTCTAATGGTTACCACAGGGTCTCGGCCATTCCTTGACAGATCGTTCTGATAGAACATGATCATCGAAAAATGAGACCGAGGGCATCGTTGGTTGTCGATGTCTGAGAGTTGCTTTATCTCCGGTGGTGTGGGATTGGACGGTACGATTAGTTCAGTTTCTTTACGTTTAACTAAGAATGGTATTGGTGATGCCATTTTAGAAGAATATTGTAGTGTGTCTCAAGTCTCAACGAGTAAAGAGGAATGTAAAGCCACTCAAGTATGTTGTTCGGAGGTGTTTGAGATTCTATTTATAGTTATATGCAACCCGCATGGTAGCTGAAATATTAAAAGAAATGAGTAATAAAGTAAGACATTTTGAGTTTGAATATTTTTGGTCATTTATCCTTTATAAATATCATAATCTCGGTATGTATGATTAATCTTTAACTAGATCAAAGAGGAAATTAGTTGAAGTGGATGTAACCTAATCCAGATACCCTCACCATTGAACCAAAAAAAAAAAAAAAAGTTATATGCATAACAATTAAGGGGTCCGACTGAAATGCCCCCAAATTTGAAATTGTTAGAAAATAAGATCGAAATTATACTTCAAAATAAGATTGTTTGACATCAATCTTAGTATTTTTGGAATCGATGCTAATATTTTATTATCGATTCATTTTTTTTCATTTGTAACTTGATCTGTTGAATAATATTTTGAACCCCAATAAACAATAACAAACCTATACAATTAGTTGTAACGTTCAAGTACTGCAAGGGGTGTCAACTCTGATCCATTAATACGAACTCAACACGAACGATTATAAAATTGACACGATTATTAAATACACATAATAAATAGTCTAAACTAATGTTTAATACTCAGAACACACTAAATAGATTTTTTTTTTTGTGGATTTTGACAATGACACAACACAAATAACAATGACACAACACGAATAACACGACATGCAGATCACACAAACACGACACGACTGACACCCTAAAAAAAGCATAGTTGTAATAACCGCAACATGTTCGTTATTTAATTAGTAAAGGCCGGCTGATTATTTGACCGTCTCTCCATCCGGCAGCAACTAATTCATGGCTTATCCTCGTTACAGTTGGTCAGTCATAGGAGAAGTTTGAGCTTTTAGCCATTAAAGAATGATGAGGATTGACTTCTTTAGAAATTATATTATAGGATTTAGCATAATATTTTTTTAATAATATTATTTAGACTTAATTTATTGATATAATTTGTTAATTTAATTAATCACAATCATTGAATTAATTACGAGTCCTAACAAATATTGAGATCCATCATCAATTCAATGATTATGCATGATTAAATCAATAAATTAGTCAGTAAATTATGTCCAAATAATATTGTTCATGATTTGTTGAAAATTTATTTTTAAAAAAAATGTTATTTTAACCTAATTTGAAAACTTAATATATTGATCTAATAATATGACATTGACATGATCCAATAATGTTGTTATGGAACAATGTTAATGTTATAGAGACCTAATTTGAGAATTTAATCAGAAATTTAATTAAATGCAAGCATTAGATTAGTTATAACTTTTAATGTTAGATTAATCCATTTTTATTGAGACTTTATCATTTGATACACTATTAAGTCAATAAATTAGATTAAATTTTGGCAATACCATTACTCTTATTTTTAAAAGGTACTTTGACCTTGTGGTCTGACATGCAGCCTAGCCAACTGTTAGAGCATCTCCAACCACACTCAACAAAATAACTACTCAAAATATATTTAAATATTCAATTCACTACTTTAACTAGCAACTTTTTAAAATTCACTCCAACCACGCTCTCTATTTTAACTTACTACTTCAACTAACTTTAACTAATTTTCAATAATATAATTCAAAAATGCCACGTGGCATAACACGTAAGCGTCATAATGATGACGTGTCGTGCCACGTCATCAAATTTTAAATTTTACAACGGTCATATTTACAATGGCCATATTTACAACGGTCATATTTACAACGACCATATTTACAACGGTCATATTTTTGAAAATGTATAAATAAGACATCTCATTTCTCATTGTCATACAGCTCAAATTTATTTTTACTAGTATTGAACTCATATTTCTTTTCTTTGTTATGGCTTATGATGGTAAATGAAAGATTATTCTTAGTCATTCTGACTCCGATGATGAGTTGGAGATGTTAGCGGTTGCTGCTATGGCAATGGAGAAACTCAATACTGAGAACAGTTCTGCAATACGTCGTGGTTCTATTCAAGGTCATTTTGTTATTTTTCGCAATCGAGTTGAAGGGCATGAAAAACTTTATCGCGATTATTTTGCTGAATCGCCTACCTATCCCCCAAATTTATTTCGAAGGAGGTTTCGAATGAATCGATCTCTTTTCGTTCGTATTCTATCCATCGTGGAAGTTTATGATCCATACTTTATCCAAAAAAGGGATGCTGTTGGGAATATTGGCTTGTCTCCCTTTCAAAAGATGACTGCCGCTATAAGAATACTTGCCTATGGAGTTGCAGCAGATGTTGTTGATGATTATGTGAGGATCGGCGAAAGCACCGCCATAGAAAGTCTGCAAAGATTTGTATCGGCCATAGTAGCAATTTATTCTAATGAGTACCTCAGGTCACCAAACAGTGCAGACATTGCTAGATTATTAGCAATCGGTGAAAGACGTGGGTTTCCGGGGATGCTAGGTAGCATTGACTGCATGCATTGGAGATGGAAGAATTGTCCAATAGCATGGAAAGGTATGTACTCTGGTCATGTTCATGAACCAACAATTATTTTAGAGGCGGTGGCTTCATATGATCTATGGATTTGGCATGCCTTTTTTGGGTTACCTGGATCCCACAATGATATAAATGTGTTAAAACGCTCTTCTGTTTTTACTCTTCTTTCGGAAGGTAGGGCTCATTCGGTCAATTACTCCGTCAATGGAAACGATTATACTATGGGCTATTATCTTGCTGATGGTATATATCCAAAATGGGCCACGTTTGTCAAAACAATTTCATGTCCAATAGGCAATAAGCAAATACATTTTGCACAAGCTCAAGAGTCAGCCAGAAAGGATTTTGAGAGAGCTTTTGGAGTGCTCCAAGCACGATTTGCTATAGTTCGTGGACCTGCACGTTTCTGAAAACTTGAAGTGCTTAAGGATATTATGAAGGCATGCATAATATTGCATAACATGATTGTCGAGGATGAGAGGGACAGTAATAAAATGGACTTTAGTTATGATGCATCGGATGAAATTCCTCCTCCTACATTGATATTCGAACAGAGTTCAGAACTGCTTCAATTTATTCATACTCAACATCGCATTCGAGACAGAGACACTCATTTGATACTCCAAACTGATCTAATCGAGCACCTGTGGAATATGCATGAAATTTGAACTATTATGGTCTTTAATTCCAATTTAGGCTTGCTTTTTGGTGTTGTAATTTTCTTTTATTTATTAATATTTTTTACTGTAATTTAATTCCATCTTGGTAATGATTTTATAATATGAAGTTGTGTAATACAAAATTCGCAGTCACAGAACTAAGAAATCAAAAGTCATTGCACAAATCAAGCTAAAAGAGGGAACATCTAAATAGAAAACTGATACACTTTAAATACAAAGCAAGAGATTTCAATTGTTTTAAAAACACTCAAATAAAAACAATAAAACCAAATAGTGTTCCAAACACTTCAAAAGTTGCTAGTAGATGAATAAGAAAAAATTACATTTTCTTTGCCATGATTTCCATCTGGAGGCGCTTAAAATATTCAGCTTGAATCGGAGGCATAACACTCGTATCTATCAACATTATTTTCTGTTCCTCCTTCATTTGCTCGAGTTGTACCTTCTCTTGTTCAACAGTCACCTTATCTTGTTCAACAGCCACCATTTTTTCCATGAAAACGATTTTCTTCTCCGCCATCTTTTTTTTCTCCTCATTCATTTCTTCCAACAAATTCACGAAATAGGTTGAACTTGAATTATCGCCCTCAGAGAGTTTGCTCTTTGACTTTCTTGCTCGCTCTTTCGCAACCTTCCTTCCAGTTGGCCTCTCCAAGCCCCCACTGTCGTCTCCTATATTTACTGATTCTGGTGTTGAAGGATTAGAGCTGCTAAGAGTTGCACCACTTTTTGTTTTTTGTTTCTTGGACTGAGAATCTTCCATCCATTTTTGGGTGATACCGTAACTCATTCCAACAATGTTCAAATGGAAAAGAGGATTTATGAAGTTCATTGTACACTTTCTTTGCATCACGGACATGAAAATTGTACAATAATGTTATGTATCATAAAAGAAAAATGCCCTATTTTCACACTTGTAATTAAAATACACTCATACCTTGTCTTTCTCAGTCAGACCACTTTGATTCAACCTTTCAATTTGGTCAAAATAACCACAAATTTTATTGGTGGCTAGTTGAATTGTCGACTAACGATTCATCAAAGAAACTTGATTGCAATTCCAATCTAACTGGGGTTTGTATTCGTTGAAGTACTCACAAACCCTTTGTCAATACCTTTTAGATTTTTGCTCATTCACATGCACGGCATCCACGCTAATATTCAGCCAACCCGAGATTAAAACTAAGTCATCCTCAACTGAAAAGTTGCCACCTCGAAACTTTTTGGTGGTTGATTCTATTTGAGGTGATATTGGTGAAGACTGACTTATTTGTTCTACTGATTGAGTGTTAAACTCACCTACGTTTGTTCTCTCATTCAATAGATTGGAAAAGTAATATCCATGTTCATCCATCAAAAAACCTACATTGTTGATGAAAAACGGTGCATAAAGGTTCCCTCATTCAATAGCATGGAAAGGTAATATCTATATACATGCATAGAAAGAAATGACACTAAGAGAAGGATTGTATGTTGAGCATAAATCAGTCCAATTTTTGCTACCAGAAGGATTATCACAATCAGCAAACATTGGATGGCTCTCTTTTGATGGCATCTAAATAGCATGCTTTCAATTTACCATAGCACCGAAGGACTAAAAAGCCATAGATTAGGTATATTTAAGCTTACAATACTTAAAAGAAGGAAAGCATTTAAGAACATCCTAGCAACAAGAAAAAGAAAAACTGTAATATTGTCTCACAAACCTCCTTTTTAAGTCAATTTTCCATTCCAATTCCAACTAAACCGTACCAGAAACAAATTCTCATAAGGAAAAAGGATAATTACAAAACAAAAATTATCAAGAATCATTACATACTCCAAAATATGCAATACATTATACATGGATATCACGGATTGACGATCAGTTTACTTGGTAATAACAAACAAGATCAATTAACCAAATACGCATGCTATTGGCAGTATTAAAGATCATCGCTTGATCATCGAAACAATAACCTTAAATTCACATTAATCCCTTCGATAACACCAAGCATGCATCGATTAACCAAATGCTACTTGAATTATCCATCAACAACACTCATAAACAATCAAATACTAATAAAATTGATCAAAAAGACTCTAGTAGACACCAAATACAGAAATACCCAGATCAAAAAATTGAACTATACACCAAATATGGACCTAATTAAACATAAAATTTGAACTGGGTAAGTACCAAAAACGTCAGACACGAGAATAACAGCAAGTTTGGAATCAGAAAGACCACAAACGTAAGATTTGAGGCCTCCAATTTATTCCACATGCCCTGCTCCACAGAGAAATTCACAAAACCAGACCCCAATTCCTTAGTTTTCACACTGTCCCAAACTCAAAGAGAATCTGGATGAATGCAAGGGAAGAAGAGAGCTTACCGAAGTATGGTATGAATTTTGTGTATTTTGGTTTTGGGTCGGATCTGGAGAAGACGTTGCGATCTGTGATGTTGCGATCTAGGTTTTGGTGGTGGCAGCCGGTGATGGTGCTGGGTTTTGGTGGTGGCAGTCGGTGATGGTGCTGGGCTTTGGTGGTGGCAGTCGATGATGATGCTGGGTTTTGGTGGTGGCAGTCGGTGATGGTGCTGGGCTTTGGTGATGGCAGTCGGTGATGGTGGTGTCGCTGGATCTGGAGAAGACGTTGGCCACAGGAATTTTGGAGGGAGAGAGATCTGATGAGAGAGAGTTTGCTAGCTACAATTGGTGAGTGAGAAAATGGGGAGGCAGAATGGCGAGCGAAATAGAGAGCCGGTTGAAGCCAATTTTTTTGGATTGGCTCAGCAAAATAGCTAAAAAATGCTATTTGTTGAGCCCGTTGGAGATGCTCTTAGGACTTAAAAAATACATGTTTTTGAGCATGTATGGACAACTCAAGCTCGGGTCATTTTTTAGATTCAAATTTAAATTTAAGTTAAAATAGTTTAAAATTCTTTTTTAATGTTAAATTCATATCTATACCAAATTAAAAAAAAAAAAATCTTATTTTAAACACAAATCATGAAATATCCTATTTTAAACCTAAATTAAGAGAGACTCTAATCCTATACCATTTTACCTAATGATGATAAATTCCATCAGCTACAAGGCTCTCACTTCGTCTTTTCCTCCATTCCCAGTTGCTCACGTCGACCGAGTAAACGCTCCCACATCCATAACCAATCAAACATTCACGAAAAAGGTTCAAGTTGCATACTTCCCAATTCAACATTGAAGAAAACCAAATCAGCAGCCAAGAAGAACAATATATGTCAAACCTGAAGACTGAATAAATTGAAATGTACTTAAAAAGGACTTGAGAAAGAAGTTACCTTTTTCCGAAAACAGAACTATATTGAAACAAGTCATCGTGTCTCTGAAACTTCCATTATTGAATTTAAATGTCCATTCTGTAGAGGAGTCCAAGTTATTTTGATGAAGAATCTTGCAAAAACTATCCTTCAATACTAAGGATGCACTGATGGATATTCCAGAGTATCACCAAACTCTAATGCACCTCGCAAACTATAGTTACTCATAAAAGGAAAACATTATTCAATATCGCTTCATGTAAAAATAGATCTAACTAAAGAAAAACAGTGGTTAATGACTTCATACCAACCAAAACAATGGTTGCCAATTTTGTGAAGTAAAATATCACCATCTTTACTTCCAGGATTAATTGGATCTCCGTTGTAATAGTACATGTACATGCTTCAACATTTAGCTTCGTCATATGGAAGCACCACAGCTAGAGAGACGTACGGCTCTTGTCAAACTTCATGGCTGAAAATGTTGAAAATTGAAAATGCATCAAGAGAACAGTCAAAGATACCTAACATAATAATCACTCAAAAAGCATTTATAAAGGTACATAATTAAAAACTATAGCAGTCGTACACACCCAGGCACGTGTGCCTGCGTGCATACTCACACACACACACACACGTGCGCACAACAGTAAACAGTCTAAATATATTTAGCAACTGGACCAAAACAGTCTAAATACATTTAGCAACTGGATCACAACAAAATGGCCATATACAACTAGTCCAACTAAAACACTGAAATGTAGCTCAACACAAGCCGAAGAAGATTCTGTTTGAAGGAAAACAACCCCAATCTCCATAATAGCTTCAAATTTGCTTGAAGTTAAAAAAAAAATCTTCCGATACTCAAACCTATAATATAACCCCTTGTTCACACCCAACAAGAATTAGAGCACTAAAAGAAAAAGATCTACATACAACAAACCCTCAGATTTTGGAAAAAGCATTTTAAAAATGAATACAGAATCATGTTGTCAAGAATTCAGAAAGGACAAGAAGCAAAAAGTCCATGAATCCTATTTAAATGCAAGGCTGCAGATCCAAAGCCAAAGCTAGAAATGATGCAACATGGGTGATCAAGTTACATTAAATTCAAACAATCCGGGATAAAAAAAAAAAAAAATTGTAATCCCGAGGCAACACTCATTGCAGTACAGATTCAGTTCAATGCAAGGCACAGGACCCTACTTGGCAAATTGAAATCAGATACACAAAGGGAAAGCCATATTTATATGTACATAGGATGCATAATACAAGTAGGTGCTTCTTTTTAGGGGTGGGAAGCTGCAACTTATTGCTGGCTTGAAGGCAACTTTTAAACCTTATGATGGAATGTACCCGATTTTCTTTGACACTTGCATTGAAAGAAAAAAGCTGAACAGTACCAAGAGCAAACTCCTCCACTTGCTTTGGCTCAAAACTTGCATGGAGTGCAGGTGATCTTCTGCATCATGAGGTACTTCGCCCCGCCCACACCCCCCCCCCCCCCAAAAAAAAAGAAGAGAGAGAGAGGCACATATCTAAAGCAAATCAAGAAGATCAGAAACAAGGAATGTCCAGCATTCCACTTGAAAATTTTAGTACAAGAATAAGAACCGAGGACAACCAACAGGTACAAATGTCACGAAACATAGTTTCAATGGAAAAGCTTACTTAAACCAGATCCAATGTGAGGACCAGTCCAGTTTGCAACATAAGGGGCCAATGCTACTATACTAGGGTTTTAAAGACGCTTTACATAGACAGATGTATACTTTAGTAAAAAGCAGTCACTATAAGTTTGAGACTAAGCCATGACCTTCCACAGCTTTCTAATTCATTCCCGGGACAAATCCTCCAGATAAAAAAAATCAAACAGAGAGAATCATTCTTGATGTATCTCCAACATTCTGAATTATTTCATACTTTAGCTAGCGCATGAAAAAGTTCTCAGCTTCCTAAAATGCTGTGCATTTCTTATTCAGTTACATACTCCTACATGTCTCTGCAATCTAAGTTCACAATTCTGTACATGCTAAGTAGAGCTATCTTGAAACAAAACATCATGTCCTGAAACTTCCTTGGTCGGGCAAGTTGAACATTCATTGTGTATTGGAGTTAAAGTTGCATGCTTCTTCATTCACTACTATAGAAAACAAAATCCACATCTGAGCAGATCAGATCATGTCTGCCATGATGGTTCTAATAACTGGTGCAATAAAAAGAAACAATGACATCAGAAGTCCATGATATTCACCAACCTGCAAAGGTTGCAGTTGACAGAAGAGACTCTCATCCCAGAGATCCAACAAATCAAACACAAGGAATTCACACACCCAAATATTCACCCATATACAAACAAAATATTTCATAGGTATATTGAGGTCATCACGATGTCCAGAAGCTGGCGATTTTAGTTTCAGGAACCGGGCAAGTTAACTACCCTGCTTCTCCATCAGAAAACTTAACAAGATGGTTGCAACACCACAACCACTTTCTAATCCCATTTTTGTTACGACAATTAAAAACATACCCTGTGGTTTTCTCCTCAAGAAAAGAAGGGACTAGGAAAGGAAGTAAATATAACTAGTTCACATGCTGATTGAACATATTCTATTTGGGAAATGAGTTTACCTAAAATGCTTTCACCGATTATGCGTAGGCAAAAAGGTGGAAGATCTTGTTTCACATATATACATGTGGAGTAAAGAGCACTTGTTTATAATGGAAGCTAATTGAATACATTTAAAACATAAAGAAATATCAAACTAAGAGAGAACGCGGCACATATCTAAACTAAGGTAAGAAAATTAGAAACAAGGAATACCGCACGTTTCTCTTGAGAAAATCAGAGCATAACATTAACCACATAGGATAGCCTACAGGTCAAAATGTCATAAAGTTTCTATCAAAGTTTAAGTTAAGTAAGGGTTGTGCGTGCAAAGACCTAAAGCAGATATAATGTGAGCACCAATCCAGTTTACAACGTGAGAACCCATTCTGAAGAAACTTAACACTATCTCATGTGCACTTTTATAATGAGCAATCAATCTAAGTTTGAGACTAGGCCATGACCTAGCACAGTTTTCGCATTCACTGAATGCGAAAAAAAGACTTAATGTTTTGAGGACATTATACAAAGAGAATTATTGCTAATGTATCTCCAAAAATTTGGAATTATTCCAAACAATACATTTGCACATGGAAAAATTCTCAGATTCCTATAATGCGATGCATTTTCTGTTCCATTATCTATATCTGCATCCCCCCCCCCCCCCCCCAAAAAAAAAAAAAAAAACACACACACACACACACACAAACACTAACTTCAAAGTTCCTTCTATGCTATGCAAACATAAAGGAAAGCTGTTTAATCAACAACTCTCGCCTTTACTATAAATTTTCTATATAAAAAGCAGATTTTCCTGAAAAAACCGAACCTCATTCAAAGCAGACATCATCTCTATGAAACTTCCACAATTAGTCAAAAATTCATTCAGTTAGAACACCAAATCCACGTCTAAGCAGATCGATTCTTTTTTTCCCAAACTTGATGCCAGCATAAAATGAAACAAATTCACAAAAACATTATAAATAATCATTGACAAACAAGTAGCAATTAATTCAGACCTAATGCAAGAAACAATGCATTACAGAAATAGGCAAGCGAACTGTATCCATATAGCTCAACAAAATTAAAAACCGAAAAGTAAACAAAACGGATATGTAGCAGTAAAGATCCAATAATGCTCACCGATCTACACACGAGTAGCAGTAAAAATCAAATTTATAGTACTAGATCCAGAAAAAAAATTCAATAAAAGTGAAAATCGCATAATCAAACTCGAATCCAGAAATGAATATTATCTCTCTATCGTAAAATCAGCAGCAAATTGCAAATCCAGCTGAACAAATTTTCAGCTCCCAACTGTCGAGGCAAAGCATTTCACCGCGGTCTCCGATTCAGTTGATGCAAGGCGGGACCAACTTCTCCCAAAACCACCAGGTCACCGATAAATATGCAAACATACACTCACACATATTAGGCAAAGGTACGCCGGCGGCGAAGTCGTTCCCGACCTGCACCAAGCGAATTAGAGACCGCCGTAACCGAAATATATCCCGCCAAATAGATACAGATATTCATCTTCAAAGTTCAAACATACATATACGTATAGATCTGAATATTGTTGTGCATGAATGTGAGAGAGAGAGACAGAGGGGCTTAGGAAGAACGGAGGGAAGGAGGTATTTATACAGGAGAGAGAAGAACGAGATTCTGACACGTGGCAAGGGCACCGACGATTGATGACATGATATCGCCGATTAATAATAAATGAGCAATGCTATGTAACCCAAATCTACAACTCAATCTGCATTCCAAATGAATGGGGACCTTTGGATTAATGGGTTCCATTTAAAAAAAATTGATAGGACCCACTCATCTAACGATTCCATTCATTTGAGATACAAATTTAGGTTACAAATTTGAGATATATAGTATTTCCCATAATAAAATCTCAAATGGAAAGGTGAACCCTATTTGGACTTACATGACAAAAAAGTAAAAAATTATTTGTTTACGTGAAATTTACCTATTTATTTGTTTTATTATTATTGATCGATAATATCACATCACTTCAACTTGTGATATTACCGTTAAAATGAATATTTTCTAAAAAAGGAGGGTAAAGTTGGCAAGTGGTTGCTCAAAAGAGGCAAGGAAATCGGGGAGAGCTTGCAAATCAACCCTGAAAATAAATTAAATTACGAGGGTGTCACTGGGGTTAGTTAAGGCTTACGTGGATCTGGAGGAACAGTAACTGCACGTGGAAGTGAACAGAGAAGTAAAAGTGCAACGCGTGGGTTTATTTTCCCAAAAAGTACATCATGCATGGCATTCAAACATTTCTTATTTTTTGTTAATTAAAAAATCACATATATAAAGTTATATATTTTATTTTTTATTTTCTACCAATTAAAAAATAACATATATAAAGTTTTATATTTTATTATTTTACAATCAACAGTTACAAATAAATCAGAATTAAAAAAAATAATATTTTGTACCGTAATCTTATCTCACTTAGAATCAATTTATTTATTATTTTTTTATTTAATGGTTAAAAGTGTTCGGACAACTTACACACACTTCGATTAATCTCTTTTTCGATTCGATCAAAGACAGATCATTCACGTCGGGACTAAAATATTCATGAAGAATAAATTACTTATGACATAATTTCAAGGGGTTGTCACTATGTTATCATTTAAACTATTCTTGAAATTGAATTAATTTATTTGTTTGGTATTAAAAAATGCTATTTGATTATCATAACTTTATCCGGGGTATAAAAGCTAGGGAATTTGTCTAAAGATTCCTCTCAAATGGGATAAACTTTGAACATGTGACTTTGACCACAATAGACATGGATTACGCTATACTAAATATTCCCCCTCTCATTCAGCATCTATCCTATTGTAATAACGTTGTAGGCATAAAAGCCTATGTCTTCATATAGGACGAAGGCCCCAATAGCTCTCCTAGCCGCTGCATGCAGCTTTTGCGGAAATATTGATTTCTTCAAGGATTGTACTTCTGTTTACTTTAAAGGAGGAAAAAAAGAGATTCTACTTTTTATTATATGGCCTGATGTAGAAGGACAACTCTGCAAAGATTCCCCAATACCATTGTCATCAAAATCTTTCATAGCGCTCCTCTTGGAATTGAAACAGTTCTCGAATTAGCTCTTAGGACAACTAGATTTCTTTGCGCAATTGAATCAATAGTTTTTTTGATCAAACACCTAAAACCACCTCTTAAAAGAGGCAGTCAGGTGAAGACTTATAACACAACTCACACACCCAAAACTATCCGATGTGGGATAGCCCAGTCCCCCAACACCCTGCATAGTTACCATAGCACGGGCCTCTGGCCCAAAGGAGTGAGTTTTCAGCCCAACACCGAACGCCCCGTTTAGACGCCAAAATTGGCTTTTTTTGATCAAACACCTAAACCACCTCTTAAAAGAGGCAGTCAGGTGAAGACTTATAAATTGAATCAATAGTTAACCCCCCCCCCCCCCCCCCCCCGCGCACAAAATAGGCAACTTGAGAAGAAACTCTAAGCCTTGATGCTCTTAGAATTATCCTATCCAGTGTGATTGAATCACTAACCGTTGTGAGAGTCAGCTTCTTCAATCATTTGAAATTAAGGAAAGTAAAATGATAACTGGGACCCAAAAATCTCCTATTTTATGCTTAAAGAGAGGCAAGGGGCCTAGCGAGCAGTCTAACTAGATCCGAGCTACTCATACGTTGTCTGAGTTCCCACTCTTGGTGTAGTAAAAGTTGTTCGGGCTCTTTCACTCATAAAATGAAAGTAGTGAGCTTACTTTGTCAAAGAATATGTCTTACGCAGATACTCCGATTAAACCACGGGGAAGGGAATGTAATTCTTCTATATTCTATATGCTCTAGTGGAGTGAATATGATCTCCACCAGACACACACGTAACGCTTTAGGTAGTACACAAAAGTGTATCTCATGATTCTTCTGTCTATTGCATGCATCGCATAGTAAATGAATAGGGCTCTTTATGAATAATTCAGATAAAATAATTGTTACACTATTCATTTTATCAAATGAAATAAATTCGAGTTTAATTTAAAACTCGTTTGATAAATGAGATGAACTCGATAAATAGTTTGGTTGAATTGTTAAGCTCGAGAATGTATACGGATTGCATTTCATTTCATGTTGGTGTAATAATATGAATCGAGCCAAACAATATCAGTCAAGACCTTGGTTGAGTTTAAACGAGACATTTGAAGACTCATCACCATCCGAAACCACTTCCAGCGAACATACAAACCTGCGCCTGATAATCTGATCCTCCATGGATAGGAATCCTGTAACCTGAACCAAGCGAAGTAAAATGCTAGCCCAAAGCCATCCAAACCGACCTCAGGCCTATATAACAGTTAGGCCAAGCCTGGAATTAATGTGCACACTTGAGCCCACCTCAACACTTTGTGATAATTATATTCCGGACACCCTTAAATAATTCGAGTAGCCTGAGCTAATTTTTAAGTTTAGTTTGATTTTGATTTTTTTTAATTATTAAATAAATCGAAGTTGGGCTAGGCTTGGATAGATTTTTATTTATAAATTATTATAATTTAATTACCAAACTGAGTTAAATATAAGTATATGAAACTCAAACAAGTTCGATTCGATTAATCACCGAGTTGGTGGTTTGCAGTATCCCATTTAGGGTCTTTATTGATGAATCAGATCTAGATCGGATTTTGATCTGTCCAAATTCAAATTCGATAAAAAATTGAGTTTCCAATTCGATTCGTTTACTTGACTAATTTTAAAATCTTAATCCATATTTGCATCCGTTAATAGTTGGATATCCCATCTAATAATTTGAATCTCAATAAATTTTCATAAGAAATTAATAATTTTATTAAACTTAAGTTAACTTTCAACCTAATTTAATCAAACAATGATTCTATTCAATAATTTTTGTTTAATTTTATTAATAATCTAATTAAGTATAATATACAATAATTTATCTCAATTATATATATATACCAAAATTAAACAAAGTGCGGAAGGCATGAGAATCACAAGCTGTAAATATAAAAGATGGATAATTATATTCACAAAATGAGAGAGGGTGAGGATAGTGTTTTCAGGCTTGTAATAAGAGTTGTGCAAAACAACTTGGTTTGCTAGTGAAGACTGAAGTCCTTATATAGGCGTAAGGATTTTCAAGAGAATCTTTGGAATGATTACTCTTTTGTCTTCTGTGGCTGCTTTAACTCTGGTGAAAGGGTTTTCACTTCTGCTTTCGGTGGAAAAAGTGAGTGTAATTCCTTTTACCAAAGTAACTTTTGACTTTGTGCGCAGGTGTGGGCCCCTGCTGTCTGCTGAAGGAATCTACTTTCGGTGGAAAGCAGATTGATAATAGACTGTCGGCTGCTTTACTAGGGGAAAGAGCCTCGTCTGCTAGTTAATACCTTATCGTTGCATGTGACATACAACTTTTCTTTCTTTAATGAAGAAAGTAGTGATTGAAGCTATCACAAGTAAAGATCATGATCAAGGAATAGAGAGATCAGCACCATCAAGGTCATCATAACCATCATACGGATCCTGGGCATCTTGGAATGGGTCCATAGATGCATTAATGGATGCTTGTGAGGATGCTGATGAGCTACTCTGGCTGGCTGCTTGCTGTAGAAGCTTCTGGGCTAATTCAATGAGCTCTGAAGACTTCTTCTTAACTTGCTTACTGGAATCCTTAGAGGAGGATTTCTTCTGTTTGGAGGGTTGTGCTGACTCTTGGGGTTTTTTTGAAACCCTGAGGGGAGCCATGGCTGTCTTTGCTGGAGTTGCTGATGGTAAGGTTGCTAGCACCACTACTGGGGTGAGAACCTTGACTGGGAACTCCTGTTGTACCTGTGCAATGACCTTGTCCTGTTGGAATATTGGCCACCACTTAACATAGAATTGTTGAGCAACACTATTAGCATTAATTTCCCATTGCCATTTACAGATCCAGAGAACTTTATATTTAACAATAAATAATAATAATATAGGAAACTGACTCTCATGCTTACTAGGTCGGTAAGTAGAGGAGAAGTAGACAATCTGATCATAAAGATCAGCTGGAAAGATTTCATTAATGGGGCCGTAGACAAGCCACCACTGTACGAACCAGGAAGAAATCTGGCTCTTGAAATCCTTGTGAAATTTTATGAACCAGGAGTGAGTTAATGACTCATCTTGGTAGAGGATAAGTTTAGACCATGCCTGTTGGTAGTCATAGTAACTAAAATTTTTGTTATGTCCCTCGAGATCTTTGAGTAAAGAAGGGTGAGATCCCCATTCTTTGAGGGAGATAAACTTCAAAATACTTAATGAATGGTAAATAACTTTACTTGGGTCAAATTTATCAAATATGGATTTGATAAAGATAGACTGGGTAAAGAATAATATATCCTGATAAAAGGTAAAGGTTTTCTCAGGATCAGATGGGATAAAGGTTCATCCGGGTTCAAGATATGCATTGACTAGGTCAATTGGGTTGCTTAGGTGAGCATGGTTTGGTTCAATAGAGAATACATTTCTGGGAGATCCCTTTTTGATGTATTCTACCTTTGGGCCTTTGGGGGCTGGTCCTGAACGGTAATATTAGGGGTGCAACTCGGGCGGGTTGGGCGGGTTAGACAGTCAACCCTAGCCCAACCCTAGGTATATAATCTTCAACCCTAACCCTAACCCTAACCCTACCTCGGGTTGAGAAACTCAACCCGAGCCCAGCCCGAGTTTAATTCGGGCGGGCTCGGGTTGAATTCGGGTTCACTGCAAGAGAGACAGAGAGAGGGAGGAAATAATTACAAATTCATAAAACAATCCATATATTTCATTCATAACAGTGCACGATTATTGATCATCTGTTTTCACACCAAAAAACTTGTAATCTCAAAGTACAATCTCAGAAAACATAGAAATTAAACTCATAAAAATATTAAACTTAAAATATCACACTATCACACTAATTGAATTCGGGTTCGGGTTGAAATCGGGTTGCCGATGCCTCAACCCGAGCCCGGCCCAAATTGAATTCGGGTTGAAGTTTTTTGACCCAAGCCCAACCCAAGTATTAAAAACCCTAGCCCAAGCCCTAATTTTTTCGGGTTGGGCTCGGGTTGAAATCGGGTTGCCCAACCCAAGTTGCACCCCTAGGTAATATGGGTTGACTAGCTGGTCAGGAAGTTCAGAGACTGTCAAAGGTACTGGGCCTTGTTGGGCCATTTGGAGAAAAGTCTTTGGGTTGACCAGAGTTGGTTGGACTATTGGCCGACCAAGGGGTTGATATCTATTGGCTATTGCAATTGCAGTGCTTTGGCTAGGCAATTGGCTGGGCCTTGAAGTTGGGCTAGGTAAGGCTAATTGTTTTTGATGGCTCAAGCCCAAATAACCCAATTTATGTGAAAAGGCCCAACCTCGATTGAAGAGCCCAACCATGCAAAGACCCACCAAATCCAAGTTCAAATCCAATCCAGTTGGGGCCCTCCTCCGAAGGAATTGGAGTACCAGGGAGAGAAATGCGGCACACGGAGAAACCCTACCAAATTGGTAATTACCAAAACAAGTCGGAAATCCCTCCCTCACGTCACCGCCACACCTTCAAACCCTAAATCTATAAATGTAAGCCCTCTCATCATCTAGGGCACGCCTCCCAAAAAACCTCCTCTCCTACCTTGCACAACATTGTTGTTCCTCTCTCCTTCAAAGTACTGTAGCTCTCCGGTGTAAACCCTCCGGTGACGATTATTCATTAATAAAGAACACCAAGGCCACCGTTGCCATTCAAAGTGGATGTAGGCCACGACCGAACCACTATAAACCTCTGTGTTGATCTTTTATTTGCTATTTTGGTTATTGATTGTTTGTTTACTGCACATTCATCAATACATATTCACCTTCTTGATTGTTGAACTTGCACGAAACCGATTTGTGCATCATCAGTTTGGCGTCGTCTGTGGGAATCGACAAAATTCTCATTCCTAAACACATTCCATTTGCTGAACCAATGGCAATCACTACCAGGTCCATGAACCAACATGAAAACAATCCTCCACGAGAGGAGGAGGTTGCTCCTCCAGTTACCAACCCTGTCCCGAACGCTCCAGCGCCAAATCCTCAGCAAATGTTGGAGACCATGCAGCAGCTGGTGGCCCAAAACCAGCAGATACTGCAACTCATGCTCACTGAACAAGGAGGAGCACAACTTGGTGGAGCACAGCTTGGAGGACCTCAAGGAGCTCCACGCCATGAAGGCCAAGGAGCTCCACACCCTGCTGCTCCGCACCTTGGCGCCCCTGCAGGGCTGGGCGCCCCACACAGGGGAGCCCATCATGAGGGATTTCCACCTCCTCCTCCTGCTTCCCATGGTGGAAACCCTCATCTCCAAGAGAATGAAGGCGAGAACCAAAGTATGGAACATGGAAGTCATTTCCATGATCATTCCAGAGGAGCTCCCAATCTTTGGGACGAGAAAATCAAGGAAGTACATTATCAATTGGGTGATGTCTTCAACGCCATGAAGGCACAGAAACTAGGGACAGTGGACTACCTAGTAAGGTGTACAGACACGCCTTTCAAACCTGACGTGGTGAACTACCCCCTCCCTCAGAAGTTCAAAATGCCATCTGTGGAAACCTTTGACGGAATGAAGGATCCACTAGACCACCTCGACACCTATAAAACTCTGATGTAGCTGCACAACGTCCTTAACGAAATCATGTGCAGGGCGTTCTCAACCACCTTGAAGGGATCAGCGCGACAATGGTTTGCCAAACTCACCCCGGCCTCCATAGGCTCCTTCGCCGAATTGAGCAGATCTTTTGTGACACAGTTCATTGGTGGACGCCGCCAGCAGAAGCCTGTCACCCATCTGCTCAGCATAAAACAAGACCAAGATGAGAGCCTGAGAAGCTACCTCACTCGTTTTAACGAGGGGGTCCTTCAGGTCGAAGAGCCCGATGAAAAAGTCAGCATGACCGCCTTCCTGGAAGGCCTCCGATCATCAAGCTTCCTTTTCTCAGTGATGAAACGACCACCAAAGAGCATGCCAGAACTATTGGCGAAAGCTCAAAAATATATAAATGCTGAGGAAATCAACAGGTCTAGGTGAGATGAATCATCTCGCGGATCGCCAAAGGCTTGACCTGCCTCTGCACTGTTCTCAAACAGGCAGCCTATCTCCAGCTTAGCGGCTCTCTCGCGGGTCGCCAAAAAAGCTTGACATATCTCTGATCTGCTCTTAAGCAGACAGCCTACCTCTGCACTGCTTTTAAGTAGGCAACCTATCTCTGCACTGCTCTTAAGCAGGCAGCCTACGTCTGCACTGTTCTCAAACAGGCAGCCCACCTACCTCTGCACTGTTCTCAAACAGGCAGCCTATACCTCAAGCTTAAGGACTCTCTCATGGGTTGCCAAAAACTCGGTCTTAAAAGGTGTAGCTCTCTCATGAGTAACCTCATACTCTATCTTTGCTCTCACCCAAGTAGCCTGCCTCTCTTTCCAGGTAATCATGTTAAATATTTTAATGTTTGAAATAACATTATTTTTACCATCTCTAGGCAGGATATTGAAACTCAGGTAGTCTGCAACCCGAGGGACTACATTAGATTGGATGTCAACAATCGGGACCTCTCCATTGACACCCAGCCTGAGTAGCCTAAACCTTACAACGCTCCTCAGCACCCTTCTCATCTCCATCTCAATGGAATGAGCTTTAGGCGCCCAACTCCTTAGAGCCCCTCCTCATCGCCATCTCAATTGAATGAGAGAGCCCTCATCATCTCCGTCTCAATGGAATGAGCCTCGGGCGCCCAGCTCCTCATCTCCATCTCAATGGAATGAGAGAGCCCTCATCATCTCCATCTCCATGGAATGAGTCTCCACCATGACAGTCTTCTTCTGAGCTATACGTAGCTCTATCTACTTGCTCCGCGACATCCTCTCGTACCTGCCGCCCGAGCATTTCTTGCTCTTCAGCAACTCCACTGTCTGCCTCTCTGAAATCCCAGGGGCCACAGACCTCCAAAGCCCCTCGTCGACCAAAATCGTGTCAAAGCATGACAGCTATGTGGAGCTACAGTCCCCGTAGAAGACCGTACAGGAGTCTCAACTCCTATAGCATACAAAGCTAGCACAGAAGTCCCAATCTGGAAAAGAATGGGGGCACCACCGGGACCCATCTCCCGGGAAGCAGCCTGGCAATCGGACCTTGACCGAGAAGCACTAGGGCATCAAACCTCGTCATCTTGAGAAGAGAGAAGACACCACACCTAAAGCAAAAAGAGTCTCCACCATCTCCCTATCAATAGGAGCTCCAGAAATTAGAGACAAGGTCAAGAACTCTCAACCACCGTCGGTTTCACTGAATTGTGGTTAAAACTCAAATTCAGAAAGATAGAAGCATTTTTTGGAAAAAATTGTTGACCAAACCGCCTATGGCTATTTGTATGTCGTAGATCTCGAAAAAAAATACCCGGATTCAAAAAAAAAATTCGCCTCAAACGGACTCTCGTGCGCAAAGTTATGGCTGTTTGAAGATTTGCCGGTTGTTCTGATACTCCAGCAGTCACCGCGCCTGGAGTGGCGCCCAGACCTGCCCCCTGCACCCAAGTTGCTGCACATCTCTCCACGCTGCTCCCTGGGTTGATTTCCGGCACCTTTTGTTGTAAAAATGCTGATGCCCAGTGCTCCTAAACTGCCCAGGACAGCAGAATCTGCGCTGCCCAGCGCGTATGAGCTGTCCAGGACAACATAAACAACATCCAAATTGCTGCCCAGTGCTCCTGAGCTGTCCAAGACAGCAGTACCAGCGCCTAGGCAGCTGCCCAGCGCGCCTGGGCTATCCAGGACAGCAGAACCAGCGCCCTGGCAGCTGCCCAGCGCGCCAGAATTGCCCAGACCAGCGCTGATCAGCGCCTGCTGTCCGCCCGCCTCTGCTGCGCGCCCAAGGGGCTGTCCGCCCACCTCTGCTGCACGCCCAAGGGGCTGCGCGCCCAAGCTGTCCAGAACAGAAATTTCAGCGCCCAAAGTGGCGCCCACCATCTTCTCCACTGCACCCGCACCATCTTCGGAAGGAGCAGCCCGCAGGACCTGCTCGCCCACTGCATGGGCAGCAGCGCTTGGGGCCTGCTCGCCTAACTCTTGAACGCCCATGGTGGCGACGGCCAGCGGGGCTCTTCCTCCTTCTCCTCCTTCAATGCTTGCAGCTCCAAGAACACCATGACCGCCGGATCCAGATCCAATTTCACCACCCACCATGATATCAATAGACCGTTGTACATCTCCTTCCTCAATCGACATTGTCCTCTTAAAAATCCTAGCAAAAGTGGAAAAAACTTGGAGTATGCACCAAAGCAAAAATGCATCTAGTAGGGGAAGTCTCCACCACCTGAAACTCAAGATGTAAACTAATGCACCCTTCTCCAAAGTTTCCTTGGACAAGGGGCATTGGGGGGCAAATGATGGGTCAAGCCCAAATAGCCCAATTTATGTGAAAAGGCCCAACCTCGATTGAAGAGCCCAAGCATGCAAAGACCCACCAAGTCCAAGTTCAAATCCAATCCAGCTGGGGCCCTCCTCCGAAAGAATTGGAGTACGAGGGAGAGAAATACGACGCACGGAGAAACCCTACCAAATTGGTAATTACCAAAACAAGTAGGAAATCCCTCCCTCACGTCACCGCCTCACCTCCAAACCCTAACTCTATAAATGTAAGCCCTCTCATCATCTAGGGCATGCCTCCCAAAAAACCTCCTCTCCTACCTTACACAACATTGTTGTTCCTCTCTCCTTCAAAGTACTGTAGCTCTCCGGTGACGATTATTCATTAATAAAGAACACCAAGGCCACCGTTGCCATTCAAAGTGGACGTAGGCCACGACCGAACCACTATAAACCTCTGTGTTGATCTTTTATTTGCTATTTTGGTCATTGATTGTTTGTTTACTGCACATTCATCAATACCTATTCACCTTCTTGACTGTTGAACTTGCACGAAACCGATTTGTGCATCATCAGTTTTTGTTTCTGCTTATCCTTCCCCGGATTTTTAGAGGAAGTGCTAAGTTTCCTGTCTGCCATGAGGTTCCTGCAAAAATTCACGGGTTAGGAAATCAGGGATGTAGTTATTACTGCCCTTAATATATTCTATATCAAAATAAAAAATACTTAAAATAGATTGTCATCTTGCAAAAATTTGCTTACTAGCAATGTTTTGTACATCTTTTTCCAAAACATATTTAGCTGATTTACAATCTACTTTGACTAGTTTTTTTTGATTTAATATATCATCCTGGAATTTAGAGATACACAGGACAATAGATAGAATCTCTTTTTAATAGTACTATAATTAGCTTGTGCTTTGTTCCAAATTTCAGAGTGGAATCGGACAATTTGCTCAGGAGAGTTAGGAGACTCTTTCTGAAGGAGGATACCACCGTAGCCAATGTCGGAGGCGTCAGTTTGAATGATTTTAAAGGAATCAACTGAAGGGATACCAAGACAAGACAAAGTTTTGATGAACTGCTTGACTTGTTTGACAATAGTTGTATGTTCAGGTGTCCAAGGAAAAATGATTTCCTTTGAGCCTGTCATACAGAGGTTTAACGGTTTTCCTAAGATTCTGATAGAAGTCAGAAATATAGTTTAGGGAACCTAAAAACCTTTGCAACTGGGTTTTGTCTAGAATTTCATCAGGAAATTTATCTGCAAATTGGATAGATCTGCTGATGGGGACAATAGTGGATTGATGGATATCATATCCAAGGAACCTTACTGAGGTTTGGAACAACTTAATTTTCTTGGCTGAGATGACTAGACCATTGTGTCTGATTGTCTCAAGGAAAGCATTAAGGTGTTTCCAGTGTTCTTCTATAGACCTACTGAAGATGAGAATATCATCTATATAGACTATAGAAAAATGAATTAATGAGTTAAAGATTTCATTCATTATGTTCTGGAATTCAGATGGTGCATTTTTTAATCCAAAAGGCACTACATTTCATTCATAATGACCAAATGGTGTTGTAAATGTATTTTTATACCTGTCTTATGGGGATATAAGGATCTGCCAAAAACCACTTTTCAAATCAAAATTTGAAAATATTACTGCATTACAATGTCTTTTAATTAAATCCTATTTATTTGGAATTAGGTACCTGATCCATTTCAAAACAGCATTTAAAGGTTTATAATTAATGACAAGTCTTGGTGTGCTTCTTTCTAATTCTGCATTTTTTATGACATAGAAAGCTGGGCATGACCAAGGAGATTTGTTTTTCCTAATGATACCATTTTTGAGTAATTCAGAATTTTTTTTTTTGCAAATTTCCATTACTTCATGATTCATCTGGATTTAGTTGGAATATTTGTCTCGCTAAATCCTTTAATATATGGAAGTTTGACCATGTGTTGTTTCCTATGCCAGAAAGCTGTAGAAAGCTCAGAGCAAACTTCATTTTCTAATTTTTTCTTAAATTCTTCAATCTTTTCAATTAAGATTGAGTTGGTTAATTGTTCTTGAATTCTTTTTTGATTA
Source organism: Ilex aquifolium (assembly GCA_951799425.1). NCBI lineage: Eukaryota > Viridiplantae > Streptophyta > Magnoliopsida > Aquifoliales > Aquifoliaceae > Ilex > Ilex aquifolium. The sequence continues at coordinate 8,625,368 of OX637392.1, forward strand.
ATTTCTTCTTTGAGAAATTTCAGTTGATTAGTCTTCTGGTTAATCAACTTAACATACTTAGAGATTGAATGATCTTTAAGTTGTTTTAGATTCTTGACTTCAGGTTTAGTGATGAACCTAAAGGTGACAGAGTGACCAAATGGTTTCGTGGATACACCATTTGTATCTGTAGTAAATGGGTACAACAGATATATGAATGGTAGTCCAAGGATGACTTCATCAGTCATATCTTGTACTAGGACAAATGATGTTTTAAAACAAACATTGTCTTGACAGATATGCACATTTGGTAAATTGTATTTTACATTCATTCTACTACCATTGGCTGAACTTAATCTTTCAATGATTTTCTGATAGTATTTGGTTGGTATAATCCCTTATTGGATACAGTTAACATCTGCACCTGTATCAATGAGGGCAACAGTATCAAGTTCAAAATCATTATCAATGATGATTCTTACTTGAGAATACCATTTTTGAAAATTAATTTTGTTAACTAAATTAATCCTATTATCATCAAATTGTGAACACCCATCGTGAGATGGCAGCTTCGTTAAACCCGAAGTTTCCACTAGAGAGGTGGATGTTACAAGTATCCGCTGTGACTGTGTTCTCTGAGGATCTTTTTGTTTCAGATTATTCTTGAGGCTGTTTTTTAGGATTAAAATCCTTTGGCTCAGGAACTGCAGTTTGTAAAAGGCTTAAGTTTTCAACAAAGATTTTGTCTTGTACTTTTAAGTCTTTTATTTCTTGCTTAATTTTATTAACTTCACTTTGAAGATCTTGTAAGGTAATTTCTTTCTTTTTTTCCTTACCAAATCTTTCTAAAGTTTTGTTAAAACCAATTAACTGTTTTTCTGAAGATTGTTTGTTATCTTTTTTGACAAACAGATCTTTGAGATTCTTGATGTATTTTAATTTTAATTCTGGATCTTCAATCTTACTGATAAGGTCACTAAGAATTTATTTTTCTTCATGGTCTTGTTTTGTGATAACTCTAACAATTTTGCAGTTACAGTTATCTTCACATCTTAACTTAATGTCAGGTTCACTATGGCTGCTAGGGGCAGACTGGTAGTCTGAAGAACTCTCAGTACTTTCTGAGTCTGAGCTTTCTTCGTTTTGTCTAAGATTGCTTAACCTAAAGATTTTGAGAATTTCTTCTTCATCTTTTTCGGTTAAGTGTAATCTTTTGACCTGTTTTTTAACTGGGCAATCTGGGTTAATGCAGCATTTCTTTCCGCAGTTAAAGCATTTAACATCTTTATCTTTTTTGTCTTTTTTATCATACTTCTTCCCTGGGTTTTTCTTATAAGTTTTCCTAAGTTTTTTGTAAAACTCTTCTTTCTGGAAGAGTTTTTTGCTATTCTTATGATAAGATCTGTTTTTGCTATAAGGCTTGTGTGACTTGTGTTTTCTGCTGGTAGATGGTGCTACTGAAGGGAGACCATATTGTTCGCAGAAATCACTCATTTCATATTTAGCTTTTTTCTTATCATCTTTTAGCTGTTTGCTAATTTTCATATCAATACACATCCGCATACCTTCTTTTTGGATGATATTGACAATTTCTCCATAGGTCAAAGAATCATATTCAATGATCCTTGTATCTTTGGCAAGGGCTTCTCTAATCTTATGGGCAAACAGATTAGGTAAACCATTAACAAATTTTTCTTTCCAGAATGATTTGTTACAATCTGGTCTGATCATAACTCTGGAAATAAAAACATCTTTGTACCATCTAAAATCACTAAGTGTGGGGCACCTGAGGTTACTGAGCTGGTCATGGATCATAGCTTCAATATTATTGGGTGTTCCTACAAAGTGTTTTATGATGGTGAAGATGAGGGTGTTAATCCCATCTTGCTTGGCTTTACCAATTCTTTCGTCAAAAATTGGCATTCATTCGTCATCTACAACCACTGCATATTTAACGGTGTCTCTAGATTCTTGGGTGAGATAGTTGTCCTACCAACTTCTTAAGACTCATGTAAAACCAGAGGTGATAAGGTCAACTAATTCTGGTTCTGTTTTGTCAAGATTGTTGACATAGTTGTTAATCACCATAGACATGTGGTGAATTTTGTTAAGGATTTCTTGTTCACTTAAACCATCTATGTTCCATTCATAGAGTTTGTTAGATTGAACAGAGAATTGATTGCTGATATTCTTTTCTTCAAATTGAAGATCAGGTGGTGTTGGTCTGGGGTACCAATTTTTCGTAGTGCTGGTTGGATTAACATTTGAAAAGGTCAACTTGTTAATTTGTTGAGTTTCAAAGGCTTCTTCCAGTGCTGGTTGGATTAACATTTGAAAAGGTCAACTTGTTAATTTGTTGAGTTTCAAAGGCTTCTTCCAATTGTTTTATTTCAGGATCAGAAATGCTTTCATTAGTTTCAGAATCAGAAGTTTGGTTGATAACTGTTATTTGAGATGGTTCTGCTTTTTCAGGTTTAGTAACTTCCATCTTTTTAATCAGTTTCTCAATCTTCTAGATTTGAATACTGTCTTTTTCTGATATCCCTAAATTACTTCTATCTTCAGGTAATTGAATTAGAGGTTTCTCTAGCTTCTTACTTGAAGATGGTCTGATTTCATCAATTTTAGTTTCAATTTTATCTAACTGTTTACCTATTGTGATTGGGCTTTGGTTAGTAAAATTGACTTGTTCTACAATTTTCTTTTCAAATTCACTAGTGGGAACCTTGAAAGGAGATGCTGTGACAGCAGTATCTTTATGGGTAAAGGTGATAGCTTCTACAGGAGGATGACTTGAAGATACCGTAGCATCAGAAGTCTTCCAGCAAAGGTTCTTAGGTTCCCTAAACTATATTTCTGACTTCTATCAGAATCTTAGGAAAACCGTTAAACCTCTGTATGACAGGCTCAAATGAAATCCTTTTCCTTGGACACCTGAACATACAACTATTGTCAAACAAGTCAAGCAGTTCATCAAAACTTTGCCTTGTCTTGGTATCCCTTCAGTTGATTCCTTTAAAATCATTCAAACTGATGCCTCCGACATTGGCTACGGTGGTATCCTTCTTCAGAAAGAGTCTCCTAACTCTCCTGAGCAAATTGTCCGATTCCACTCTGGAATTTGGAACAAAGCACAAACTAATTATAATACTATTAAAAAAGAGATTCTATCTATTGTCCTGTGTATCTCTAAATTTCAGGATGATATATTAAATCAAAAATTTTTAGTTAGAGTAGATTGTAAATCAACTAAATATGTTTTGAAAAAAGATGTACAAAACATTGCTAGTAAGCAAATTTTTGCAAGATGACAATTTATTTTAAGTATTTTTTATTTTGATATAGAATATATTAAGGGCAGTAATAACTACATCCCTGATTTCCTAACCCGTGAATTTTTGTAGGAACCTCATGACGGACAGGAAACCTAGCACTTCCTCTAAAAACCCGGAGAAGGATAAGCAGAAACAAAAACAATTAGCCTTACCTAGCCCAACTCCAAGGCCCAGCCAATTGTCTAACCAAAGCACAGCAATTACAATAGCCAATATATATTCAGTTAAATGGACTCAAATTGACATAAGATTTAGATTAAAATTCGTTTCGGCATAGCTTTCACTAGTAGCTTTATAACTTGAGTCAACCTTTAGGAGCGCCTGTAATTTCTTGCCATCTAGTAGGGGTGCAACTCGGGCGGGTTGGGCGGGTTAGACAGTCAACCCTAGCCCAACCCTAGGTATATAATCTTCAACCCTAACCCTAACCCTAACCCTACCTCGGGTTGAGAAACTCAACCCGAGCCCAGCCCGAGTTTAATTCGGGCGGGCTCGGGTTGAATTCGGGTTCACTGCAAGAGAGACAGAGAGAGGGAGGAAATAATTACAAATTCATAAAACAATCCATATATTTCATTCATAACAGTGCACGATTATTGATCATCTGTTTTCACACCAAAAAACTTGTAATCTCAAAGTACAATCTCAGAAAACATAGAAATTAAACTCATAAAAATATTAAACTTAAAACATCACACTATCACACTAATTGAATTCGGGTTCGGGTTGAAATCGGGTTGCCGATGCCTCAACCCGAGCCCGGCCCAAATTGAATTCGGGTTGAAGTTTTTTGACCCAAGCCCAACCCAAGTATTAAAAACCCTAGCCCAAGCCCTAATTTTTTCGGGTTGGGCTCGGGTTGAAATCGGGTTGCCCAACCCAAGTTGCACCCCTACCATCTAGACCCTACTGATGACTTCCCCCGTGAGTTTGGACTATTATTGTCACATCCAAGCGGGAGTTCCATCCCAGATTGCCTCACAATCATTTTTTTATACAAAAAAAAGAAAAAGAAAAAGAAGCATTAATAATGTTACTAAAACTCAGTAGTGTCAAAATTTATTTTATTCATAAAGTTAATAATTTAAATAAATAAAAATATATATAGAAAAAGAAACTTCATTTTGAAATAGTAATAAGAATACGGCGAAAACAAACAAGAAGCCATATCGGACTGGGCTGTGCCTTTACTGGCGTGGGTTCATTTGAACTTCCAAATAAACATTGGTAGGTAGTCCAGAAAATATACACAAAAGAGATAAAAATCACCAAAGCTTCTTCGGCTGTAAATATCAAAAATACCATGTTAAATGGTGGCACTTTCTTGCTTCCTCGCCTCCCTCTTTCTTCCTCCGCCCGAAGGTGACTCTCTCTCTCTCTCTCTCTCTCACACACACACACACACACACATATTTATATATGTGCAAATTCATATATAAATTGTGGGTCTTTGATTTTTTTTCGATTTCTGATGGTTAATTTAACATTCAGCTTTGATAAAAAGAAGTAAGTGAATGGCTCTATATTGTAAAACCCACAACCCTCAATCCACAAATATGCTCCAACTAACGTTTACTCTTTTTGGTTGCTCAGAGAATATCCAAAGGTAAAGACTTTATTTCTTTTTTTGAACCTTGCCTTGCATATTACTTCTTATGATTGTTGTCCTGTTATTGAGGCACTGTTTGGTTATTTTGTAAGTTCTTTACTTCTTATAAATTATAATGTTTTTGGTAGGAAACATTACGTCGAGTTTTGCTCTAAAAAGCAAAATTTTTTGCCAATAAACATTAAAGTTGATTTCTGCTCTCAATTGAAATTATTGAAATAATAAAGACATACATTTAAACATTTCCCTTCAACTGAAAATAAAGAGAGGAGGGTATTAAAGAAATTGTGAATCCTATGCATTGATTATGTATGCAAAAGCCAATTAGTTGCTTTTTTGGCAGTTGGGTGGAGGCCCTGTTTCATTGATAATCCTGTACTTTCAGCAACCAAATGGAGCATAAGATGTGTGAAAATCATAGCTCAGTTGAAACTGTCCAAATTTTATTCCTGGGAATTGAAATTTAAGTTTGTAATTTGCAGCACAATTTTTTTGAGCAAAATGAGCACTACGGCAGATCCATTATGTCGGAAGTTTGTTCCAGTTGAACAGAGTGAGATTACTTCGATAAGTAAACCTGATGGTATGTATATTGCTGTTGAATCGGTCTATTTGATTCTTTAAAAAAAAAAAATCATTCCTTTTTGGGTGTCACCTGTTTTTGAATTTTTTTTCCACCCACTCTAACCATGCCATGTCAAATGCAATATTACAGGCTTCAAATTCCGTCTTGTCTCATACAACATCTTGGCTCAGGTAGACAGGCCTTTTCGTGGTGTTTTTGTTTGTCTAATTGATTTCATTTATATTCTTTCATGGCATATCTTTTCTCTGTTGCATTTATGTCCATTGTAAAGTGGCACTCTAGAAACTTGCCAAGTATTTTTCTGGGCCAAAGATATAATGTTGGGTTTTGAGGGGGTAAGATGAAAGCATTCTAGAGGATACATTTATTGATCACATTTCCACAAATACTATTTAATTAGCCTCAGAGGTTATACTTGCATGCCTATGTACATGTCAAAATAACGAAGGATGAATATGAAGAAGTGAGTTACACAAATCAAGATTCAAGGGGATGTGCATTCTAAAAAATCCAACAATAACAAACCCCTATTAGCTTAGAATTTCCCATCATAGATTGACGAACTAGATTCCTAAGAAAATGCAGCTGTGGTATGGCCCTGAAGAGTGAAATTGTGTGACAAATCAAATATATGATATTGCTTATTCAATTGTGCTGTTTCATTCGTACATGAAATCCCCCCAGGCCCTGCTCTGCATTTATATGAGTACCACGCCCAAGGGTCGCCAACTTTTTTGATAGATGAACTCAAAGATCCGCTCTCCCCCCACTGAACCACATCACTTGTTGAGTAGTTTCATTTTTTTTTCTTTGTTGGGAGGAGAAGCCTATTTGCTTATGTTGAAGCTAAATTTTCCCTGATTAATTGTAATCCTTAATGCCATTTAACTTTGAAGGCATACGTGAAGAGTGCTCTTTTTCCACACTCTCCATCGCCTTGTCTCAGGTAAATCCTATCATTTTAAGTATATTATGTTACATAACTGATTCTTTGAATTCTTTTATTATTAAGTATCTCTCTTCTTTATTGGTCAATGCTGTTGAAGAATTAGGTATCTCGCTGAAATAGTTTTTACATTCATTGCCCTCTAACTCTCTTAGACTGTTATAGTTACGTCTATCATTCACCGGGGCATTGGTCACTGGCTCAACTGTCATCAGGTCACCATCTTCCTCGACCTTCTGGCATTGGGCATCAATAGTTGTGTTTTGTTGGTTCCACATATATTTAACTAATAATTCAAAATTTGATCCTAGAGTGATTCATGTTAGGTTTATATAGGAGGCAATCATGAATTCTCAGTGTATTCGTGTATGAGAGAGAGTACAGTTCTATGGGGTCACTGGTAATGCACATAAACTTGTAAGGCTATACCACGATTGATTAGGTAATCCTGGCTTAGTAAAATCATATAGTTGGTCCATATTTGGTTAGGCTATTTCACGCACGTCCTCTATAATATGTGAAGTTACTGTTGAAAATCAAAGGTAGTTTCTCTACAGATATGCGACATCTGTAATTGTAAAAAAAGTATACATAGAAATTATCTTTTTGACTTTTCAGTAAACCTCAATATAGAAATGGCAAGCTACTTAAATGTGCAGAATCATGGTCTAGTTTGCATACTGCTCTGGCAAATTAGGTTTCAAGTTGGACAGATTCTTGAAGTATTAAGATTAGTGTATGTTTGTTACAGGTGGAAACCTCGTTCCCAGGCAATATTGACTGTTCTCAAGAGCCTTGGGGCTGATTTCCTTTGCTTACAGGTTTTCATCAATTTCTCGTTATAATCAATGGTGTAGACTCATTTTAAAGCTTGCTTGTTTGTAACGTCTGTTAAGCTTCATTCTCCATGGTCTTTTGGTTTTCTTCTTTAAATCGATATTGCAAATTTCACTAGGAGCTAGATGAGTATGATAGCTTCTACAAAAGAAATATCGAAAGCCATGGCTACTCAAGTATCTACATTCAGAGAAGTGGGCAAAAGCGTGACGGGTGTGGGATCTTTTATAAACCTAATAGGTATACTGAACCTTTTCTTTTTTTAGTTCAAAATAACTGATCAACTTTGATGTTTTTGCCACCCATCTGTAAATTCATGATGACTTGGTATGTTGGGGTCTGATGTACCTTTGGCAAATTTTCTTGAACTATTCAGAGACCTAAAAAGACTAACATTAACTCAACACTTAAGAATGACCTTCACTCAAAGTAGATTTTTGAAAAACTCTTCCATGCAACTTCAGGGGATCATCATGTATTTATGGTAGATTATCTTCCTTATCATTATAGTTCCTGGTTTGAAATCAAATCTTTTGCATTGAATTGACTTGCCAATTTCATATTGGAGTCCTGCCGCTGAACAACAGTCAAGTTCTAGTAGTTGTCTATTTTAAATGTGAGAGAGTTGACGTTGTTTTCCTGTGCTTTTATGTAAGCTTTCTTTTTGATACTTTATTCAGTTCAGAATTGGTCATAGAGGAGAAAATAGATTACAATGATCTTGTAAACTCAGTACAAAGTGGAGCAACATCATGCGAGGTAAAAAATAATGATGCGCTGCTTTGTGGTGGAAATAAAGATGCCGGAGTAAAAGGTTGTATTTTGTAGCCAAATTATACCTGTTATACTATTCATAGATCATGTTATGTTGGTGACTTATTTCTTAAATGTCTAATTTTCAGATTTAGAGCCAAAAAATAACCGAGAGGATCATGGAGATCCTAATGATCCGCTTGTAAGATTAAAACGTGACTGCGTTGGTATCATGGCTGCCTTCAGGCTTAAGGATCCTTCTGGCCATCTCGTTATTGTTGCAAACACGCACCTTTACTGGTAAACTGGTTTAAGTTTCACATCTGTTGGCTATGTCTTGTATTTGTGTGTCTTTACCTCTGAATGGAATATTCGTTATCTTTTTTAGTTCAGAGTGTTGACTATCAGTATTGAACTTTGCTGCTCCAGGGATCCAGAATGGGCTGATGTTAAGCTTGCACAAGCTAAATACTTGCTGTCACGCTTAGCTCAATTCAAAATGCTGGTATCAGACAAATTTGAAAGCACACCTTCTGTAATTGTTGCCGGTGACTTCAATTCGGTCCCTGGAGATAAGGTTTGTCAGTACTCCACGATTTCTACTTGGAAATTTCAATTCTTACTTTAATGCTTGGCTGCCTTTGATTGGCTGAGATCTTTATTGCACGGTTTGCCAAAATTGTTGATGCGAGCTTAGTTGCAGATGCAAGTATCCTCTACAATCAAATAATTCTTTGTGTATCGAGATTTCATTCCTTAGTGTTATTTGAATTGTTAAACAACAATTTATTCCAAAAGCTTAAGCTAGCAGAGAGGGTGTAACTTAAGTATTTACATTTCAACATGCTCCCTCTTGTGCTGGCTAGATTTTGAATCTAGCATGTGAAAATTTGGATAATTATCACGGGGGCAGCAAGGTTCAAGTACAGGATCTCTTGCTCTGATACTATGTTAAACAACCATTTACTCCAAATCTATTAGAGAGGGGGAAATTTAAGTATTTATATTTCAATATTCTTATATTTACAGATCTACTTTACGAAATTTGGTTGTGACTTGTGCCACTCAAAGTTAGACTAAGATTAAAATTTGATTAATATTTATAACTTATGATTGGGAGAAACCAATATATACTAAGATTGCGTATTTTCATGTGCGACATGGACAGGCATGTCAATCCATGTGGATGCAGGAGAGAGTTGCTAAAATCCTTTGCTTCTCTAGCCTAGTTCTCTCTAGATTAAAGATTTATTGAACAAATGAGATAGCATTAATATTGTTTCATTCCCAATAATTTCTAGGTTGACCCTTTTTTGGCTGGCAATTTTGCTAGAATAAAAATGTTGCTGCCAGAGCAACAAGTAACAAAAAAGACAATTGTGTCCTCCAAACTTGAAAAAGTCCAACCAATTTGTTGCCTTCTCTCCTCGGCTTTCCCCTCATCCTCGGCAGCAAGCCGTCAAAACCACATCTTTCCTATGACATTTCAGTGAATCATGGCATGTGATCGCTGTGAACCACCACCAACCTCTTGCTCTAAGGACCACAATCAGTATTCCACATATGACATGCCGCAAGTATCATTGAAGAACCACCAGTCTCATACCCCATTGTGTCCTCATTTTCGACAAGAGTACCCTAAGGACTGCAACCCTCTCTCTCTCTCTAACCGCCCATTAATGTGCTACACAATCCCCAACATGTTCTGCCCATCTCGTCTCAACCTTTACATTGCAGACACATACTCGCCGAGTCTGCTTTTTGTGAAGTTTGAGAGGAATGAATTTTCTATGCATAGTTTAAAAGTGGTCTTTACAAAGTAGTTGAAACACTGTTTTGGAATTCTCGTAATAATCTTAACAAGATTCATGTTGTTTCAGGTATATCAATACCTTGTTTCAGGCGCTTCTTCCCTGGGGCCTCTGTCAGAATGTCATGAGGATCTACCAATATCATTATGTAGTGTTTATGCACATACAAGGGGAGAACCACAATTCACAAACTGCACGCCTGGCTTTACTGGTACTCTTGACTACATTTTTTTTTCTCCTTCTGGGGATGTCAAACCAGTCAGTTACCTTGAACTTCCCGAACCAGAATCATCTGATGTACAAGGTGGATTACCAAATTACCAGTACCCAAGTGATCATCTGCCAATTGGTGCTGAATTTGAAGTTGTGTGAGGAAAATAAATATCATTGGGCGGGTCACATTTTGCCGCTGCTCCTGCTGATTCGTCTCTCTTCCTTCGCGATGACCAGAAGGAGAAAGGAGAAAACCCTCCCAGTCCCTGGTACGTGGGGATTTCAAGTCAGCTAACCATTCTTTGTTTTTGGAAAATTTATCTAGGAAGCTCCCGCAACATTACTTGAATGGTGTAACAAATTGCATTGAACTGTTTACTTTGCTAGTTTTGCATTTGGTTGTACCAATGAGATGCAATAATTCCATTTTTATGTTTTCAAAATCAAGGACAAATTTGCACTAACTTACCTGTTTGGTTTGCATCTCAGAAACTGTTTTTTTGTATTCAAAAACAGTTTCTGGGAAAAAAGTTGATTGACTAGCTGTTTTTTATTTTTGTTTTTTGAAAATTGAGAATAAAAAATGAGTAGATTTTAGATTACAAGTTCTACCACCACCATGCTCCCACCACCACTAACACTAAATTTTTTTTTTTATTGTTTTTTGGGTTATTGTCTAAACAAGTTTTACTGTTTTTTGTTTCGTAGAATTATTTTTAGAATTATATAACTAAACCAGTTCTGTTATACAAAAAATATCAAAACACACTTTTTTAAAACTCTTTGTAAAAATAATTTTTAGATACTATTTTTTGAAATGAAAACTAAACCGAGTCAGTTTTTGGTTTCCGTTGAATCTGTACTCCCTTACCTCTATCGGAAAATTCTAATGTTGTATACTTTGCCTTTCTCCTCCTCTGTCACTTTTATGGATTCCAACCTTTTCTTTTGAAACCCGTGGGTTTTTCCGACTGTTATACTTGAGCTACTTATGTAGGGTTGCAGATTGGGCAGGGGTGAGTATTCTTACGGCTAGTTGAAGGTGTAATTCGAGTTGAGCCTATTGAATTTGAGTATACTTGGATTTGGTGTAATTGGGATGCAACTAGTTAGGGTCGAGTTTAGATTCTTGCTCAATCAAGATTGACATAAGCTTGTAAATATTCATGCTCTACTCTGTTAAAAGCGAGTTTAATTCTCTATAAAAATATTTGAACATTAAACTTTATAATTGTATAATAGATCTTAAAATAATCAATTCTAAACAAAAATTTGCAGAAATCTGTATAATCAATTATGTTCTAGAGTTATTTGAGACAAATTAAGGATTTTTTATATTTTGAACTGGAATTGATAACAAAATTAGAATTATAATAGGTAGGAATTTATTTAAGTCGAATTGAACTTATTCGAACCAAGTTGCATAAAGGTTTTTTTTTTTCAACGGCTAAAAGTGTTCGGGTTAGTTTACGCGTACTTCAACTAATTTTTTATTTGGTTCGATCAAAGGTAGGCCATCCATGTCGGGATTAAATTATTCATGAGGGATAAATCTCTCATGGTCCGACCCCAAAATATTGTCAAAGATTCAAACTCAAAATGTCTAGGTTTACAGTTGAAGATTTCATGCACACTGGTTTTGAATTCTCGATTGCCTTTTATTATTAAAAAAACTCATTTGATTCTTTTATTTTATGGTATAAGCTTTATAATATGTTATGTTCTTTGAATTTTGTGGACTCTTTAATTCAATTGTTACTCTTGGAACCTTGTTGATGCTAGCCGCAATAGAAATAATTTTATAGTCGAATTCAGATTTTTTTTAATTACATTTTGACTCAAAGCTAGATCATCCCACCATTTATTAATAGACCCATCATTCATACACGGTGAATGATTTACCATTGAATAATATTGAAAACAAATATAATGGAGAGAATCTCAATCTTCCACAGTTTAGGTTTAGTTTTGTTGCAAGGATTAATTACACATTTGCCACACAGAATTTCACCCAATTCTCAATTTGACTCTTAAACATTTTATTCGTTCTATTTTGTCCTCTTATAGCTAATTTTTTTTACACCAAAAAAACATATATGTATCAGGTGATGCACACGTGTAAAAGTCGAGGGAGAAAATAATAATTCACATTTGTTTTAACTTCAAATTTGTATTATTAATGTGTAATCTAGCTCGTATCAATCTCTTTGATGAATCATCATCCATGGATATGCTCATGTTCTTATTAGAGGTGTTTAAATTTTTGATTAGCCGTAATTTCCTACTCTACCCGACTCTATTGAACGGTTAGCCGAAAAAATCGGGTAGGAATGCGGAATAGCCATTAATTTTCGTATTCCTACCCTATTCTACCTGCATTAATTAATTTATATATATATATATATATATATATATATATATATATAAACTAAAAACCTTAATTTCCTAACCATATTGTTTAAACTTAAAATAATTGTTATTATATTTGTGCAACAATTATGATGAATTGATATTTATACTTTCTTGTGTTTTATTATAATTGTTGTTGTAATTGTTTTAGATTTTAGTGTTATTGATTTATTGTATTGTTAAATTGGTGTATGTTATTTAATTAAATTGTTAAAATGATCCAAAAATTAATAATTACAAAAGTGTTCATTCAATTTCTTACCCGATTAATTTGGCTGGAAGTCGGGTAGGAATACCACACTTGATCGGGTATGGTAGGCGAAGAAACTTCTACAAAATATTAAATAGGAAGACGAAATATCATATTTCCTCCCGTAGGATAGAGTGAACACCCTAATTCTTATAATGTTATAAATTTCCGCTGTGGAATCAGCAATGTGCCCTTTCATTCATACAGAGCCTGAATTGGCTGTAGGTCGTTTCTGACCTAGTGTTTGTACAAGTCGGCTGTCATTAGTGTCAAGGCAGTGGTATTTGCTAGAGAAGTTTTTTATTTTTTAATAACGGGATACCGTCCCACAACTTATAACTACAACATAAACTCGGTATATATATAATTATTCACAAATTACGTGAGAACCTCTCCTGCAAGACTTGAAAATTAAATATTGAAATAATAATTGTTGAGACTTTTCATCCGAGGTACTTGGCGGGTTTACTAGAGAAAGTTTTTGTTCTTGTACATCCCATTAGTTGTGTATCATTCTGATAATTAGTAAAGTTTTTTTTCTTTTTTTTTTATGGGCCGCGTGAACGTAGGCCTCCACTGTCACAAATTATGACGTAGGCTCCACCACTTGGGTAGACCTTAGGCGGGCGCCCCTCCAGAGTGCAATGGAGGTCGCCAACCTAGGCCATGGGCCTTCATGATCACCCATTGACCCTGTCCAGGTAAGTTTGTTTAAAACGACTCTGCAAGTAAGAAAGTAACTGGCTTATGGCTAAATAATGCTTCTTGTTACTTTGTGTCGTCTCACTAATAAATACTTTGTGTCACACTAGACTCAATTATAAGAAATTAAATCGTACGTAATCAGTCATAATTTACGCATATCAAATTAATCAAGATGTCTATTGCAAACTTGGGACTACAAAGGAGAAATTCTTCGGCCCCTGTCTTTTAATGAAGCTAGTGATAGAAGTGTTAATCGAGTCGAGTTTTGCAAACTTGAGTTCGAGCTTGTCGAGTAAATTATTTAAGCTCGACTTGTTTAGAAAATAAGCTGAGTCGAATCCAAATAGTTCGATTATTTTACATATAAATGAGTTGAACTTGAGCCGAGATTTTTAAACTCATTTTTTTAAACGAGTCTATGAAATTATTCAAATTCAATTTATTTAGAACATGAGCCGAGTTCTATTCAAGCCAAGCTTGAGTAATTCGATTAACACCCTAGGTAGTGATGGATTTACTAGGGAAGGTTTTTGCTCTGCTACAACTCATTAGCTGTATCTTTTCTGTATATAAATGAAGTTTGCTCACCTAAGCAATTAACAAAGTAACTGAATACTAATGGCTAATAATAATACTTCTTGTTATTTTGTGTCCTCTCACTCATAAATACTTCCTGTCCCACCCCACTTGCTTATTAATTATTATAAACTGAATCATAAACATGAAATTACTTAGAAAGTTTGTTGTAAGATTCGAATTTAGAATTTTGAGATAGTAATTTTGATTTTTGTTTTTGTTTTCTTCATTCAGACTCTGACATTAACTTATTAGATTTTTTTTTTTTAATAAAATTATTGAATATAGCATTCTTAATGTATATCTCCTATCGATAAAAAAATATTTAGTATAATGATAATATCACATTATTATCATTAATTTCTACTTCACACATCTAATTTATAGTTAGTAGATTCAATTCTCAATTTATAAAAGCACAACAACGATCAAGATTAATCTAATTTTTATCTATTTTAATCAAATAATATACATTTCATCTTAATTTTTTTTATATAAAATATAAATATTCCATGATCAATATTTGATCTTTAATATTATACAAGCATGTCTTCAAATATTGCTAGTGTAAGAGGAGTGGCAACCCTAGCTCGTCAATATGACACGACTCTTGACAATATCGTCAAATAAATATTTTAAATAAATATTTTACACTTTGAATACATTAAATAATTTTTTGGGAAAATTTCAACCACACCCCCTCTAGTTTACCATATCTTTAAAGACACCCCCTCTATTTTCTGAATCTTTAGTAACACCCCCTATCAGATTAAAAATATTAACTAGAATGTAATTTTACTAAATTGCCCATAATATATTTGAGGATAAACTTCATCCACACCCCCTCTAGGTAAGCATATCTTCAATGAGACCCCATCTGTTTTCTAATTTTTTTTACGTATTAAAATTCGAGTGAATTAAAATTCGATTCAAGCTAATTAGAATTTATTTTTTTACATATTAAAATTTGAATCAATTAAAAATTATATTTTTTACGTATTAAAATTTGGGCTAATTAAAATTCTATTTGAGCCAATTAAAATTTATTTTTAATCGACTCAAATCAAATTTTAATCAACTAGTATTGAATTTTAATCAGCCAAATTTTAATACATCAAAAATATAAATTTTAATTGACTCAAATTTTAATAAATCGAATTTTAATTGACACGAATTTTAATAAGTAAAAAAATATAAATTTTAATCGACTTGAAAGCGAATTTTAATCGGTGCTAACAACTCAGGTAGAGTTCAAATCGACTCAAATTTTAATATGCAAAAAATAAATTTTAATAGGCTCGAATTTTAATACGTTAAAAAAAATAAAATTTATTCAGTTTCAATCTAATTTTAATTGGTTCAAATTTTAATATGTAGAAAAATAAATTTTAATCGGCTCGAATTTTAATAAAATTTTATGTAGAAAATTTATTTGAGGTTTATGTAGGGGCATTTTTGGTATTTTAGATTAATTTTTTTTGTTAGAAATGATAGTTTAATGGTAAGAGGTGTTAGTGATGTTTAAATATAAACTAGAAGGGGTATCAGTGATGTTTTTGATAATTGAAAGGGTGTCCTTGAAGATATAATAAACTAGGAGGGGGTGATTGAAATTTTCCCTAATTTTTTTTGTTGGAAGTTATAAAGACGATATAAAAATATCGACAAGTAAGTCAAAGGACATGACAAGATTTGAACGCGACTAACCAGCTTGCCGTTCTACCCTAATCAAAAGCTGCCACGTGTAACAACTCTATATACACATCCCATCAGCCAACCAAAAATAAAAACACAATACCGAAAAAAAACCCACAAATTTGGAAACAAAAACACCGAATTTTCACTTTCTTGACATCATCTATCTCACTTTAATGGATTGAAAATGGAGCAACCGTTTATAAATGAGGCCACGTAGAGACCCAGAAAGGCGCAAATTCATCAACACCTCAGAACACGGAAAACTCGCCGTCGAAGGTGAGGCTCACCGTCGCTTAACTCTGGTGCGTTTCGTGTTCATAATCATCATGTCGGGTCAGTCAAGGAAGTGGATGATCTTGGTAGCTACTATATGGATTCAGGCATTTACTGGGACTAATTTTGATTTCTCTGCGTATTCGTCGGAGATGAAGGAGGTGTTGGGGGTGTCGCAGGTGCAGCTGAACTATCTGGCGACTGCGTCGGACCTTGGGAAGGCGTTGGGGTGGTCATCGGGACTGGCCTTGATGTACTTGCCCTTGTGGGTGGTCATGTTCATGGCTGCTTTCATGGGTTTGTTTGGTTATGGTCTTCAGTGGCTTGTCGTTCGGCATATCATTGCCTTGCCTTATTTTGTGGTCAGCTCTCTCTCTCTCTCTCTCTCTCTCTCTATATATATATATATATATATATATATATATATATATATATATATATATTACGAAATCAAGAAAGACAATGAAATTCAAACTCGCGAATATCAAGTTTAAATGAATTTTCACATGAGTTTTTAATCTCTTCTTGCTAGAAAAAAGTGCTTTTATTATTCAGTCAATTCTTGAATGGCTATGGCCTTTCGTCTTCTTTCTTTGTTCATATTTTATTTCTATTTTTTATTTCTGGGTTTTCTTGTTAATGAAAAATGGACAATCTCTTGTTTTTTGTTTGATTGTTCACTCACATCTTGAATTTTTATAGCCTTTTTCCTAAATAAGACACTCTCTCTCTCTATATATATGTATATATATACATACATGTTTTTTGTCCTCTTTTTTCATTTTTTTTATGGTTATTCTGATAAATAAATCCATCTAGAAGGCGAGGGGTGTAGCACAGCACAGCCACAAGTTTGTTACTTGATATCCTCCACTAAATCTTATCAGTTCAAATTTTATGAATTTTGATTAAATAAAAAGTTATAGGTCAATGAATTCTACTCTTGGTTTCTGTTCATCCCTCCCACCTACTCTTGGTTTCTGTTCATCCCTCCCACCTACATGCAATGCAATGAATACCAATATAAAAAAACAATAAAATTTAATAGAAATTGGTAGAATTCAAAATTCAGAGAACAAAACAGTAAAACTTTCATTTGATCGGGACTTTTGGCTGTTTTTTTTCCAATTGTGTATCTCTAGCTTTCTATGGTAGTTATAAGGCCGTGACAAAAAATACTTAACCAAATGACAAACTGCATTATGTAATGGGGAAACTCTACAGTACCAAAATCGGTACTATCGGTTATTACTTTGTATGATAAAAGTATAATTTTGAAAGAAAAAATTATAATTATTAAAAAGAGGTCATGATCGATCACAAACACTTATGATCGATCATAAAAAATGCGATATCAATTCTATGTATTATGGGTGCCGTAAAAATTCCCAAGTAAGTGATGGTCTTATTGATGTGATGGGATAAAAATTTCATATAACAGTGATGTGTAGTTATTGGATCGGATGATTATTGGTAGATAAGGAATAGTGAAGTTTATAAGTCATACATAAATGTTTATAACGAGTTTGTAATTCTGAACATCGATAATACTACGATGTCACTCACGTATTGAATATTTTCTCAGCATGATGATGTTTAGTGAACCTCGATTCTCCTCCATCGGAAAATGAGACATCAAACATACAATATTTTTTTGTAAAAAATTATTGATTTGTTATCTTTCAATTTCATAACCGTACATGTAACACTTATAATCACACACGTAGGGCTGATAATCGAGCCGAGTTACTCGGGCTCGGTTCTACTAGGACTCGACTGGAGCTCGACTTGAATGCTAAACGAGTCGAGTTTGAACAATTTTTTAGTCTCATTAGCTTGGCTCATTCATATGTAAAATAATCGAATTATTTGAACTCAGTTCAGACTCATTTCATTTTAAACGAACCGAGTTCGATAGGCTCAACTTGAGCACTTGACTCGATTATCAGCCCTACACATACGTGCATGCATGTGCGCACACTTTTTTTTTTAGTTATTTATATTCTCTAATAATTTTTAGGTTAGTATAAATCATTTCTATTTTTTTGTGGCAGATTTTTTTTATTCTGTTCTTTTTCACTTTATTCTTCATGGACTTTTTCCTTTTTCACTTTCCCTATATGTTCATGAGGACATACTAGTTTCACGTAGAAGGTATCAGAAGTGTCTAGTGTCTCATCGATAGGCACGAGTAGTCATTTAACACACTAGGGCACACATTTTATTATTGGGAATGTTCTAGACACTGCCATCTTCTTTCTTCTACCGGCACCACTTCACACTGTTTCTCTGCAAATGGTATGTGGCCCACGTACTAGTCCGTTAGTATAGCAGCCCACCAGTCCATGGACTGCATACAATATCTACAAATGGTATGCAGCCCATGGGCCACATATGTTAGTCCATTAGCCCATCATGCTGTGGGTCAGTCGGCCCATCACATCATGGTCCTGGCCCAATGAAAATTGTTCATTGTGGAATTCCTGACCTCAATTTTCTCATTCTGCTTCAAATTATTTACTGAAGTAGTTGCCAAGTTGTCGATGGTAACCGGAAGATCTCATTATTTGAGGAGTAACGCTAGACGGACTAAAAAACAGGACAAAAAATAGAGATAAAACGATGCGACACTGATATGAAAGGGAAAATTTGAATTTTAAATGATAAAAGTCGGATAAAAAACATCACCATATGACACATCATTTGGTCTCTTCTCCTCGTTCCGTTTTCTAGTCAACCTAGCATTACCAAGGATCTTTTTTCTCTATAGTTTTTAATTATTTCTTTTCTCTATTTATTGCCTGATTGATTAAAACTGATTTTTTGAAACTTGTTGCAGGTATTTCTACTTTGTCTGTTGGCGGGGTGTAGCATCTGTTGGTTCAACACTATCTGTTTTGTTCTCTGCATTCAAAACTTCCCCTCCAATATACCCCTTGCATTGTCTCTCACAGTGAGCTTCAATGGTGTTAGTGCAGCCTTATACAACCTTGCTGCAAAAGCTCTCAACCCATCCACTGCTGCATTGTACCTTCTTCTCAATGCAATCATACCCCTCTTCACCTCCATTGCAGCCCTCGTCCCAATTCTCCGGCAACCCTCCTTGGATCCTCTTCCCCTCGACGCCATTCGTCGTGATCAGTTCATATTTCTGTTATTGAACTCCTTAGCAGCCATTACTGGCCTCTACCTTCTTCTCATACATGCAATGGACTCATTGACAGCTCGTTGTCTCTTCGGTGGTGCCCTTTTTCTTCTCGTCTTGCCCTTAGGCATCCCGGGCATTGTCTATGCTCGAGAATGGTTCCACAGGAACATTTATGCAAGCTTTAGACTTGAAGGCTCGAGTTTCATTCTTGTTGGCGCTGATGATCTTGAGCTACATAAAGAATTGATTAGTCGTGAGGGTGATTTAGTAAATAAAGAGGCATTCACTGATAATGAAAATGGATTGACACTTGGTATCACCAGACAAAACAACACGGGGGGTTGTTGTGAGACGGTGATGGAAAGGGATCGATTGGTAATGCTCGGGGAGGAGCACAAGGCTCAAAAGCTCGTTGGACGGTTGGACTTTTGGCTGTACTACTTTGCTTATTTGTGTGGGGGTACAATTGGGCTAGTGTACAGTAACAATTTAGGGCAGATAGCAGAGTCACTTGGACAGAGTTCAACGACCTCAACCCTTATTACTATCTATTCATCCTTCTCCTTCTTTGGTAGATTGCTTTCAGCAGCTCCAGATGTTCTTAGAAGGTAAAGTAAAGCCAACTCATGATTGATTGAACTTTCTTTGCATTCTGAGCATTCTATTATACTGATTTTCTAACGAATTTTCTTGAAGTTTGATATAGTGCTTATTATGCATGCAAACTAGAAGTGGACTATAGCCAATTGTCCTTAAAACTTATTTATTTTGATGTGGTGTTGTCCTGTTAAACGATCCGAGCAGTTTGAACTTCAGTTTGGCTAGTTCCAACTTGTAAAAATCAATTGAATCTAATTACAGTTTGTTGTCATTTTGTAAACAAGCTAAATTTCAGCGATGTGTGATGAAACTCAAATATTATTATTTTTTTTTTCAATTAATTCTAATTTTATGGTAAAACAATCCTTTTTCTAAAGTTGAATAATCTTAACCTTACTCACAAATAGCTCCAAATACCATTCTCTTTATTTTCTCTTTCTTCCATAAATTTTTGAAAAATTTAAAGTTCTAGGGTTTTATTTTATAATTGATTGATTTTTGCGAGTTTTTTTTAGAAAAATTATTATTTAAACTTGACTATTTAGTTATAAGGTCTAATTTTTAATTTTTTAAACTTAAACAATTGTGTTCTGTCTCAACCCAAATTTGGCTCCAATGTCCAAAAATTATGCGACTCGAACTCGAGCTCAAGCTCTACCAGTCACAATTGAGCCGAGCCGAGCCGAAGCATTCTAAAGTTTAACAAGACTTAATCTCGATTAACAAGTAATGCAAAGCTGCCCAACTTGTATTCTAAAAAATTTATTTCAAATGAATTGACACCTTCACACACCACATATTTTACGAAAAAATTGATTTATTGGGGCCCACAGTGTGGTGTATAAAGGTAGTAATGTTATGCTTTACCAAGTTTTTTACTAAGTTGTTCATTGTAAGTGATGTGATATAATCTCTATCATTAAATATTGTTGATTTCTATGCGAAGGAAGTTCTACTTTGCGAGGACTGGGTGGCTGGCCATTGCTCTTCTACCCACACCAATAGCCTTCTTTCTCCTCGCCGCAACAGGCAATGAGACGGCACTGCACGCAGGTACGGCCCTAATTGGGCTGAGCTCCGGCTTCATATTCGCGGCGGCAGTCTCAATAACCTCCGAGCTCTTCGGACCTAACAGTGTAGGTGTCAACCACAACATTCTCATCACCAACATCCCCATCGGCTCACTCATCTACGGGTTCCTTGCTGCACTTGTATACGATTCCCATGCAAGCTCGAGCTTGGCAGCCATGGCCGACATGCTCGTGTGCATGGGGAGACACTGTTATTTCTTCACTTTTGTGTGGTGGGGATGCATTTCTGTGGTGGGATTGGCATCAAGTTTGGTCTTGTTCTTGAGAACTCGGCCTGCTTATGTTCGGTTTGAACAAAACCGGACTTCTTCAAGTTCGTCCTAATTGTTTTTTTTTGTGTTGTCTAGAAGACAAGTTAACTTGGTGATTAGGTTTAGGAGAACAGGTTGATCAGAAGATAAATTGTTTAGAGTTGTCATTTGAATTTTGAATTTGAAGATTAGAAATTACAGAGTCATATAGCTTATACACTGTTGAGAAAATACCCTCGAGGGCGGGACTTGCGATATCGTTAATGTTGTTTCATTGTGATTTGGAATTCACGTGTTCGAGTCGCAAAAATAATTTTTCTACTTGCAGGGATAAGACTACGTAAATTTAACATTCCTATGACCCCCACAATGAAGGAAACTTCATGTAATGGATATACCTTTTAAAAGTTTTGCAGTTCTGCCTTTTAAAAAGTTCTATAGTTCTGCTCTTGCCATTGGATTAGTAGTTGGATTTAGGGTTTAATTTAGGAGTAAATATTGGGTGTAACAGTGACACCACGTCATCATCGTCAAGGATGTCTATGGGCCAGATTACCCATGGGTCTCATTACTCGGCCCGAAAAAAATAGGCTCAAAATCCGATAGGTTTAATAGTTGGTTCACCCAAACCAAATATCATTCAAGAGAGGACTTGGGCCTACTCTAAAACCATTACCCGGCCCGAAATCTGGCCCAATGGCCCGCCCATAAAAAGTCCGTTAAAATTCAGCCCAAGAACCCCCCGCCCAGCCAAGTCCGAACAGTCCGTCCACCTTCCTTTGAAAAAAGTTAAAAACATTAATTTTAAA
Source organism: Ilex aquifolium (assembly GCA_951799425.1). Classification (NCBI taxonomy): domain Eukaryota; kingdom Viridiplantae; phylum Streptophyta; class Magnoliopsida; order Aquifoliales; family Aquifoliaceae; genus Ilex; species Ilex aquifolium. The sequence goes on from OX637392.1 coordinate 8,647,247, forward strand.
ATTTAAAAAAGATAGATAGGTGGGTGGGTGTCAACCTAGTTGAGATATACTCATTCTATTGTGATTTAGTTCCTCCCTTATTTATAAATAAAATTATTTTTTATTTATTTTTTGTCCATTTTGACTTTACTTTTAATTCAAAAAAGTAATTTACAAAACTATTAAGTTAAAACAAACATTCATTATTTCTAAATGAAGTTGTATATAAAAAGTTCTTCCGCTAAGCCCGCCCAATGAGTGACGGTTGGGCTGCAAATAACCTACCCTTACCTGAAGCCCGGTCCGGCGCATCTGATAACTCACCTGGGTAAAGGCTTGGGTTTCCCTTACCCAAGCCAAAACCCAAGCCGAGGTCGGCCCATGAACACCCCTAATAACCGTTATATAGTGTCATCATCTAATAATAAATCTACAAGTGAGCAAGATGAATTCTTCTACTTGTTCCCACTGTATTCTTAATTTAGCCGCATGTTTAACATTTTGAGAATTCTAGAAAAATAGGGATGCTAATGCTTTTTGGGTCGATCCAGAATTTCGGAACATAAATCAATTTTTTTTATTAAGCAAATTCATTTATTAAGCAATTTTTTTTGTTACAAATTTTTTCCTTTGGTCCTGTGGACAATTTTATACTATTTCTACAATATCAGAGTTTTTGTTCAGAGCTCTTTCTTTTTTCTCTTTTTGTTCATAGCACATACATATGGATAGCATGTCCAATTTATGTTCTTTTGACAGAAGTTTACTTATAACAAACTATTCGGATCTAATATTGTGGAAAAATAATATTAGCATTATAATTATAATTTGTTAATGAGTTTCAAGTTATCATATTGCAAAAAAAAAAAAAAACCTAACTTCGCCGCTTGTTAAGAGTGAGTCTTCGTATTAGATTGTGATGGGACATGCTTGGAGATTGATGGGAAGACAACACGTGTCCTTAGTGCGGTAGATTTGGACCATCCATGAAGCAACACGTGTCCTCGGCACAAGTCTCTTCGGCGTACATGATTCCTGAGACGCTGTCTGATCGACATGTGTCTTCGGTGCCTATGTCCCCTGGGACACTAGTTGTTTGACATGTGTCCTCGACATTTGCATCCTCCTGAAGTACTCACTGTTTGACATATGTCCTCGGCATTTTCGATCCCCTGTGGAACTCTCCACCTAACATGTGGTCTCAGTGTTAAGTTCCCACTCTACCGAGGTATTGACAATTGTCCTGATGGTTAGCCCCGGTCAAATGACTAAGTTCTTAAAGAAGATAAATAAGGAGTCATGTAATGCAAGCATGCCAACAATTAAGGTCAAGCAAACATCATCACTTAGATGTGGAGTGAACTATCAATAATCGATTCCCCCTTTCCAAGGTAATCAGAGTGGCAGGAAAGACAGCTCAGTAGCCAATAATAAGGGTGTATGAAGTAGAAAGCATAGAAGACATGACCTCTTGGAGGGCAATGGACGAAAGTGTTCTTGTGCATGCGCAGCCACAATGAGGGCACATTAAATGATCCCCTCAGAAAAATGGGACACATTTATTGCAAAGCAAGATTAGGAAGGTGAGCATTAAATAATTGGAGGTATGAGCATTAAATGCAGAAGCTTCTACCACGTGAAAAGAAAGGCTCACTGCTCGAGGACTAAGCCCCACCTGTTGCCTTCCAACGAGGAGTCTTCCCTCTAAAGGAACCAGCTATCTGTAATGATTGACTCTAGGGAGGTATAAGTAGCACTTACGAACACAAGTCAAAAGGTTTGCAAATCTCACCCAAGTAATAGAACAGTGTTTTTCCAACCTTCTCCCATGCACTGACTTGATCGTTAGAAGGGTTACGCTAGATAACACTCTGGCGCCCTTCTAACATTTCTCTTTGAGTGACATGACTCAGTTCGATAACTCATTAAAGAGTTTCATCACCATTCATTACGACTTTTCAACATTCATTCGCTATGGAGCTTTCGATTTTTCAGATAACCTCGAGTTTATTAAGAGAGAGATTTGTTGATTTATTTATTATGTGGGAATCATGTGCACAGATGGATTTCACTAGTCATATAATAATTATAATCTATAATTTCGCCAAATTAAGTTTTTTAGATGAATACCAATAGTATTATGATAAAATTAGACTGCATGTTGTCCAAGGGCTAAGTGGCTCCAACTAGACACAACAAATTGTTTACAATCCATCACCAGAAGAAAAAGAACCAACACCTCGAACTACCAGGTACAACTTCGCCTCAATGTTAGATTATGTGAAGAATAATATTATATATATTCTAACAGTAGTGGTAGCTCTACCAGCTGATAAATTTTTTATGAGGAGTAAGTTAAGAGTTCGAATATATCATGAAGCATAATTTTTTAGAGTCACCACTCATAGATTTACCCTCTTGTCCAGAAAAGTGGCTTTGTAAAAGGTCCAACATTAGTCCGGTATGTAAACGGAGTAATAGTGCAGTGATTTACTAGGATAATTGGAATATCAAAAAAAAAAAAAAAATTATGCATGCTCTAATAGAGTTACCAAAACTATTTTTACTAAATGAGTTGGCAGGCTGCATATTCTATCAAAAAGTATTTTGAGAAGCAAATTATAGGGCCCAACATTGATTTGAGTCTACCAACCCATTTGGTAAAAGTAATATTATTAAATTTTTCATTATGCATAGCATTGATTTTATGAAGCCTTGTATTGAGACCACCTATGGAAAAAATGATAAAAACTAGTAAATTACTTCGAAGGGTAGCTCAAATATTAACAGTGACGTGTTGTAAATATAGATATATTGAGTTTGAATTTTGACAATTCTTTGGGGCTAGGTCATGAGGAATAAATCTCTCATAATTACCTTAATCCCGAAATAGATAATCAGCATTTGACCAAACCGAGAAGGTGATTAATTGATATACGCATAAATTGATCCGGCTAACCATTGAACCAAAAACAGAGAGTTAAGAGCATTATATTTAAATGTTGCTGGGGGCCATGAATTTTATTTACTAAACCCCGTTACAGGTAGGAGAAATTATACTCTGTATCCTGAAAAATGTAAAAAAAATATTTTATATCCTAAAAGATTAGATTTTATATATTGCACCTTCAATGTAAAAAGAGTTGTAATGTGACCCCTCTGTTAACTTCTGTTACTTATTCCGTCAAAAATCACCCTATTGACGTTGACAGAATGAGTAAAAAAAACTAATGGAAGGGCCAGATTGAAACAATTTTAATAAATTCATAGTGTAAAGTAAGAATTTATAAATCTTTTAGGATACAAAATACAATTCACCCAATATGTATTGTGCTATATAAGGAAGTGGAGGTTTATATTCTAGTGTTTTTGTCTCTCGTTGTCAAGTTCCCACTTCCTAATTGATCACTTTCTCATGCAAAGAATGATTAATCATCCTCCTAACTGTGAGTCTAGTCAATTAAAAACTAAAAGAATTCAGCATTATTAAAAAATTTGCATAAGCAGTACTTGGATATGACTGTTAAATGAATCAAGTTGGACAAGCTCGAGTTGGTACTAGCTCTATCAAGATCACTCGTAGCGTAGTAGACATAAACTAAATATGATCGATTTCTTAATCTCGTTTAGTTTTCAAGCACAACTCGAGTAATGTTCTTCTCGGTTCCATATGCTTAAATGTGATTCGTTTGTTATATAACTGAGTACTTTTTTTTATGATGCAATTAGTTTAATGGATAAGATATCAAAATTCTAGTAAATAGATTTGTATGCGTCAATCTGAATGGACATCTATCTGTTTTTTTCCCCAAATTACTCAATTGCCCAGATTTGAGCTCGTATTCGAGCTCTCTATAGAAAAAATGTGCCGACCCAAACCATAGTGGAGAAGATATGATTTAGAAATTGGGTCGAGCTCGAAACAAAAACAAAAATCTAAGATTGACAATCAAGTTCAAGTTTGTGACAAGTAATTTGATCTAAGATTGAACAAGGATCGATCCAACCTCAATAATCCACCTTGATTCAATGTCGGGTAATTCGAGTCAAATTCAACATACTAAAACTCATATGTAACACCAATACATATGCCCTTTATTTATAATTTAGGCACAAAATACTAACTGCAGTTTATTTACTTGTATTCAAATTCTGTTTGTAATGATAAATTGCTGATATCACATAAATAAAGTTTGGAATAGTCTACGGTATCGAAAAAAAAATTCGGCATCACATTGCCATTTATAACTTTTGTAAATATTTTTACAATTTTTATGGGTGTTTTTATCACTTTTGTGATAAATGTTAGGATCGATTGTAAAAACAGTTATCACAAAAATAATAAAAATATCCACAAAAATTGTCAAAATATCCATAAAAGTTATAAATTTCTTTGTTATAAAATGATCGGTAAAAATTATAGAAACATTAAGTAAACTATTTGATTTGGTGAAAAAGTGGTGGATGAAAAATAGTAAATGAAAAATGGGATGGAAAATGATATTTTTTTTGTTTGATACAGAGGAAAAATTAAGGAAAATGAAAAATGGGTGAAAAATATATCCTTTCCACCCACCATTTTTAATCATCCAAAAAATGGGCGAAAAAAGTAAACGGTGGAACAATTCTTCGAAATTACCATTTTAATCATTTAAAGTGACAAATTTTAGAGTGTGCGACCCACTTTTTTCTTGTCATTTTTTATGTACAAGTGGACCATATTTGTTGGGTTCACCAAAGTTATAGTAAATATCTCTCATATAAAAGGGTAATTATGATAATTTTTTGTGCCATTTTTTCATTTATTTATCTTCTTATATCACATAAAATAATAAAAATTTATTCTTTCTATTTTTTCATCTTTCATACCAAACAAAAGAAAAAAAAATATATTTTTTTTCCTTTGAATGATAGAAAATCTTCCTACCTAATAAACCATAGTTTAAAAACCTTAAGATGCCATAAGTCCAGTTTAGAAGAAGTTGAAGTGTCTTTTTCTTGTCCTACTCTAAACTAGATAATGACCTAACCAATAATAAGGCTTAAAAAAAGACCCACGTTTGGACCATTTGGTCACACATTACCTCAGACTTCTGACCTTTCAGCATGTAATCCCCATCAAATGAAAAAACCGAAAAAGAAAGGTTAGTTAATAGCTGTCACCAGTTTTAAAGCTGGGCCCACATACCATAAGCAATTATGATCATACAATAAAGGATGCTGGTCCCACCATGACCAGTATTTCACCACTGTACCAAATGTACGTTATCATTTTTGGTGAAATTTATCACTTTTTAAATTGAAATTAAATTTAAAAAATTGTAAATTCAAAATTTGAGTGACCCCAAAAATTAATAAATTCTAAATAAAAATTAATTTAAATACCTAAAAAATAAAAAATAATACATTATCCAACAAAAATTTCAGCACCACCCTGAGAAACCCGGTACACATTCAGACGGTATTAATGCAAAGTACACAATTAATATCTCCACGTGCATCACCAACCAAAGCATCACCATGTTCGGAAATACGCATATGCCAGTGATTCCAATACTGAAATGACTTAACTGCCCACACTTGCATAGATGTACGATGCAAATATCTAGGGACTTTAAGGTAAAACCAACTCTTCAACTTCTATTCACCTTCTTCTCAAGAATCTCAACCATTCTACCTATAAGTACCCACGAAAATACAATAATTTCTTCGCCCCAGCGGTTGGGAAATTCAGACATTCTATATTTAAAATTCGATAATTTCTACGTAATCAGATTGAGACATTTATATCACGTTATACCCTGGAATTATATCTTTACTTTAAAATGACCCCTCAACTTCAGTTTAGGTAAATTTAATCCTGTAAGACCAACAATCTTACATTAAAACAAATGAAAAAAAAGTAATATGATTGCTTCAAATTTCTTTTTTTTTTTTTTGATTGAAGCGAAGAATTGAACGAAAATGGCTGATTATTGATGAACTGGTCTAGCAAGTGTGGCATTACCAACATGTAAGCAAAATACCCCCAATAAGGCCGGATTTGAACAGAAAGTATAACCCCATTATGACCCCAAACTTTTGCTGAAATTAAAAACAAACCCACCTAAAATTAAAACATCTTTCTTCACCATTCAGGCTCATTTCCCTCACCATCCGTGCTTTTACATGGCCACCGACATCACTGCGGCGCAGAACCAAATTACTAAAATGCCCATCATGATGTATACAATGATGAAGGGGGGCAATATTTGATCCAAAGCTTCATCACCATGAGCAGTGGTAAATCTATATCCAAAGATACATAAACAACCCCTTGCCTCCCACTTTTTTTAAATTTTTCTAAAAAAACCCCCAAACTTAACAAATTCTTAGAAGAAACCCCTGTAAATCAGGAAAAAAACTTACTTTCCACTGCCTCTACCAATCATGTCCTTGGACCTGATGATGGAGTCAAGCCTCTGTAACTTCAACTGTTGCTTGAACTTATTGATGAAATCACCAGCTTTGGCATCAACCTCTTCGTCCCAATCGGTCACTCCAGCATTCGTCTCCCTCACAGTCGCCGGCCGACGAGACTCCACAATATCCTCTTCCTCAGAATTCCCAAAATCTGACTTCAAACTCGCCGACTTCCTCATCTTCTTCGGCACCTTCGCGGGCACCTCGCTGGACGCTGGTTTGGTGCCAGACTTGGCCGTGCTAAAGTGACGGTCTGTGAACTGACTGTACACCTCATCCAGGGTTTGTACCTCTTCATGTCCTTCTTCTTCTTCTGATTCGTCATGGTTTTGTTGAAGATTGTATTGGGTTTGGGTATCTAATTTCGGGGCCTCTTCTTCAAGAGTTTGTTGAAAACCGTACTGGGTCTGTATTTCTTGGGATCTTTGTTGATGGAGTTGTTCGAAAATATATTGGGATTGAGCTTCTCCTAGGGTCTGTTGTTCATGTTCTTGTGGAAAAACGTACTGGGTCTGTGTTTCTTGGGTTATTTGTTGATGGGTTTGTTCGAAAATGTATTGGGATTGAGCTTCTTCTAGGGTTTGTTGTTCATGGTTTTGGGCAAAAACATACTGGGTATGAGATTCTAGGGTCTGTTGAAGAGGGAAATGGGTGTCTGAATCTGGGTTTTCCTTGAAGTGGTTGGCGATGGAGGGTAATGGGTGGGGTTCTTGGGATCTGTAGCTGTAGAGGTTGATGGACCTGAGACGTTGAAGAACAGAGGGTGATTTAGCGATTTTGGGCTGTTGTGAGTCGTCTTGAGCTTGCTGTGGTTGTTGGGGCCGTCTCTGGTTTGCTAAGCTTGAGGTAATGACGATGGTGCCTATCATCACATTGAGGAGGACAAAGAACACATTTGGTGTGAACCAGCTGTTCATTGAAGCCCAGATCGATGGTGTAGATGCAGATACAAACTCCCCAAACATTGTTATTTAGAGAGAGAATGTGTTTCAGAGAGTCAGAGAGAGAGAGAGATAGAGAATGGGTGGAGGAAGGTTGTTTGCAGAGTTGGAGAGAGAAAAGTAGGAGAGAAAGACAGAGCTGTTGGTGGTGGGATTAATATGTTAATCTGTATGCGGATATTTTTTATGTGTTAATGGCACTTTGACCTCGAAAAGCTTTAAAATTATCATTTTGTCCCTTCAAGAAATAAAAAAACTTGTATCACACTATAAACTTTTCAAAATGATAACAGTATTTTGTTATGTCTAAACTACATTTGAATTATTGTGATATTTTCAACCGATTATCTGAATTCAAATTCTAATTTAATATATTTTCAACATTTTCTTCCTTTGCCCTTTTGGCAAGGGCATTATAGTTTACCAGCTGGGGACTGCAGACAGACTCCTTTCACTACTTCACAGTACAAGAATAGATGCATAACATCTTTAATCCAACAATCCTCTTTGACACCTCCAATAGAAGCAAAGAATCCCTAGATCTGTTTGTTGCGATCCTTGTCATTGTCATATGGAAATTGAGAAACAAACTCCAATTCAATCAGACACATATCTCCTTACCTCAGATGCAGCAAGAAATCATGATGATGTACATGGAATTCAAGGAAACCAGACTTCAACCTAAGCAATCTAGCCATTGAAACAACCATGCACAAAAGCAACATCAAATCAACAAGATTGTCCCTAAAAATGGTGAGATCAATATCAATGTTGATGCAGCAGTTGGGTGGAACAACACTAGGAGCTGTAATTAGGAGTGACTAAGACACATACCCCTTAATTGTTGAAGCACTTGCAGCAACAATGGCAATGCTTTGGGCTCATGCAAAAAATTGGAGTTATCTAACCATTGAAGGAGACTCCCAAGCTGTCATCCATGCTGTACTTCTTACTAATGTCAAGCTCCACTAGACTATTAGAGCAACTCCAAGGAGGCTATGTAAACTAGCTAGCAAAAATATATATATGAGAGAGAGAGAGAGAGAGAGGGCTAGCAAGGGAGAAGCTTCAGTTGGTGGAGCAGATTGTTGGCACAAAAAGCAGACTACCGAGCAGATTGTGGGCTAGCTACATGGAGCGAGTGAAAATGGGGTTATCTATTTTAGATAGCCTTTTAACTAGTCCCTTGGAGCCATATTTTGGGGAGAAGTTATCTAAAATAGCTAAAAAAAACCTTTTAGATAGCCCCTTAGAGTTGCTCTTAATTCTATCATTCATGACCTCAAGTACTTGCTAACACAGCACCAGGGATGGAAAATGAACCACACATACCGATTGGCAAACACTATCGCTCATGAACTCACCAGATGAGGACTCAAAATGAATTACAATGTGAAGTTAGATGGAAATGACACCCCACATGCATTCAGAGGCAAAGTTAATCTAGACAATAACACTGCGTAGAGCAAGATGAATTCCTTTATTTATTTATTTTGTCTTTCCCTTATTACTTGTATCTCCAATCTTCAAAAAAAAAATTAACATGTTATTAAATTCTTATTGATGAAATTGATTTAAAATTTAGATATGATTCATTAATTGATTTATTTGAATGGAATATTCAATTTTTTATTATTAAAGTTCAAAATAAAATATGTGAAATATTCGATCAGTTTCGAATTACAATTTTTATTAGATTTTGATTCACATCCAATGAATTGAGATCTAAATTCACCCATTGATAGGCTAATACATGTACCGCATATTATTAACAGATGAAAATTTTGATGATGTTGACTAAATGTAATTGGGGTACATTATGATTATTCAAATAATTTTAGGGTGTAATAAAAATTGTTTGATGTTTTAAGGAGAAAAGTCTAAATTTTTAAAAATTTTCATGTGGTAAAATGCAATTTCACTCTATTCTAAAACTTGTAGTATCATTGTCAGGTTCTGAATGGGACACGTCACAAGTGTCAATGTGATGGAGGACAATAGGAGCATGTGAAGAAATGGACAAAAGAGAACGGGTGGACATGGAGAGTTTGTAAATTGAGGTGAAATCAATTATAATATATTTTCTTATTAATTTTTTTTTGACGAATTATCTATGATTACTTGTCATGGAATTATTTATTTATTAATGATAAATTTGTTAAAAATAATTATATATATATATATATTAGAGGGTATCTTAAGCCAATGAGATTTGAGATTAATTTGGAATTAATAAAGGGGTGGTGATGCGGACAACACAGCAGTACAACGCAGTAAAGGAATAAGACGACGCCGTTCTGGCTTCTGTTTTCTGCAGTTTCAGGTTCTGTACTGATCACTGAACATAAAAAAGCTGATTTTAAGATTTTAGTAGAAGTTTTGCAGGTCTATAAATGGGCATAATTATTAGTAACTAATTGGCTGTCTTGTTTGGAAACATGGACTCTAAGGACATCCCAAATCTTTAGACTTACCTAAAATGGAGTCGACTATGGTTCTACACAAAATAAATTGTTGTGTGACTTGTATTTCAAGTCTCAATTGGATTTGGAGATTTACCATGGGCAACTCGTTGAAATTAAATTTATTGACTCAAGGGTATTTATTTTCAAATAGAAGATTGTTTCATTATTTAATTGGGATTGTATTGAAGTATCCAACCGGTGATGAGTTCTAGTCCTACATGGATTATGTGATTTAAACCTATTGTCTTAAAATGAGTTTTCTAGTCTATAAATATAGGGATTTTGGTTTGCTCTATTTGGTATCTTTCCAATAATTATTGTAATATTGGAATAGAGCGGGTGGATGTTCTCTTGTCTTTTGATTTGAGAACTTTGTAATCTCCAACATTCAATAGTGAAATCTTGCCGTTGTGTTTCATTCGTGGACGTAGGCTTGTTTGTTGAGCCGAACCACGTAAATCTTTGTGTTCTATTTTTCTATTTCGTTGTGTTATTATTTTGCTTGTGGTTTTGGTTCATAACAAATTGGTATCAGAGCTATTGGTTTCGAGATGGCTACAGCAAAATTCGAGATAGAAAATTTTGATAGTCAGAAAAATTTCAGTTTATGGCAGATCAAGATGAAGGCATTGCTTCGTCAGCAGGGTTTGCCAAATGCCATTGATGGAACTTTATCCAAGGAGACAGATCAGACTAAAATTGCTGATATTGAAGAAAAAGCACACAGTGTAATTCAGTTGTCTCTTGCAGATGAAGTTCTTCGTGAGGTTATCGATGAAGACAAAGCCGAAGGGCTATGGAAAAAGTTGGAGAGTTTATATATGAAGAAGTCTCTCGCCAACCGCTTGTATCTAAAGCAACGGTTGTATACACTCAAGATGAAGGAAGGTACGCCCATTAACGAACATCTTGATGAATTTAACAAAATTATTATTGACTTGAAAAATATTGATATTAAAATTGGGGATGAAGATCAAGCCCTGATTGTGTTATGCTCGCTGTCTGATTCGTTTGATAATTTTGTTAATTCGATGTTGTATGGGAGAGACTCAATCTCTTTAGTTGATGTGAAATTCTCTTTGAATTCTAAGGAGTTGCGTACTATATTGAACGGTAAGGGCAGTGATGCTCAGGCCGAGGGTTTATTTGTGAAGGGTCATCATGATAATTCCTCTAATAATAATAGAGGTCGATCCGTTGAAAGAAATTCAAATAAAGAAAAAAAAAACTGGATATCGATCACAGTCTAGAAAGAAACAGAATAATGTTGAATGTTTTTATTGTCATAAAATTGGTCATTATAAGCGTGATTGTTTTAAGGTGAAAAATAAAGGGGGATAGAAAAAATTAAATTCTTCCGATTTCTCTAGTGTTGCTGGTATTGCAGAAGATACATCTGATGGTTTAGATAATATCCTTACAATCTCTGATGGACGTTTTAATGATGAATGGATTCTTGATTCGGGTTGTTCTTATCATATGTGCCCTAATAGGGATTGATTTACCACCTATGAGTCAATCAATTATGGTTCAGTCTTGATGGGAAATAATAGTGCTTGCAAGACTGTTGGAATAGGTACTATCCGAATTAAGACACATGATGGGGTTGTGAGGACTTTGACAGATGTACGACATATTCCAGAATTAAAGAAGAATTTGATTTCCTTAGGTACTTTAGATTCCATTGGTTGTAGGTTTTCTGCTGAAGGTGGAGTTATGAAAGTCTGCAAAGGTTCCTTAGTTGTGATGAAAGGTAAAAAGATTAATGACCTTTATGTTCTTCATGGTGATACTGTGATTGGTGCAACTGGTGTGTCATCTTCAAAAATTTCAGATTCAGATACTACCCAGCTATGACATTTGCGTTTGGGTCACATGAGCGAGAGGGGCATAGAAGTCTTGTGTAAACAGAGTTTGCTTGGTAAACAGGAAATTGAGACTCTTGATTTTTGTGAGCATTGTGTCTTTGGGAAACAATGCAGAGTCAAGTTCAGTACAACTATTCATAGGACTAAAGGTATAGTTGATTATATTCATTCAGACCTTTTGGGTCCTTCTCAGGTTTCATCTAAGGGTGGTGCTCGGTTTCTTTTGACATTTATTGATGATTATTCAAGAAAGGTCTGAGTATATTTTCTGAAACGCAAGAGTGATGTTTTTGGGACTTTCAAGTAATAGAAGACTTTGATTGAGAAACAGACAGACAAGAAAGTCAAGCGTCTCAGAACAGATAATGGTTTAGAATTTTGTGGAGGTGAATTTAATGAGTTCTGCAAAGATGAAGGCATTGTTAGGCATCGTACTGTCTGGTCTACTCCACAGCAAAATGGGGTTGCAGAGAGGATGAACATGACTATTTTGGAGAGAGCACGTTGTATATTCTCTAATGCAGGATTATATAAAGATTTTTGGGCTGAGGCTGTCAGCACTGTTTGCTATTTGGTTAATCGTTCTCCATCCACTGCTATTGAGTTGAAGACTCCACATGAGGTATGGTCTGGTACTCCTGCTGATTATTTTGATTTAAAAATATTTGGTTGCACTGCTTATTGTCATGTGAATGATGGTAAACTTGAGTCTAAGGCTAAGAAGTGTATATTTATTGGTTATGCTAATGGTGTGAAAGGATATAGATTATGGTGTTCTGATCCTAAATCACCTAAGTTTATAGTCAGTAGGGATGTTGTATTTGATGAATCTTCCATGTTTCATCCGAGAAAGGAGTTTGTAATTTCTGGAGGGAAAGAACAGGGTTATAGCAAGGAGGTGGAGCAATAGGTAGAAGTTTCACAGAAAGTACTTGAAAGTACTCCAGGTCAATCTATTTCAGATTTACCTGGTTCTAGTTCAGGTGATGATCCACAAGAGCAACAGGAGTATAGTATTGCAATAGGCAGAGAGAAGAGACAAATTAGACCCCCTCAGAAATATGGGTATGCAGATTTGGTGGCTTATGCACTGACTATAGCAAAGGAGTTTGATGTTCAGGAGCCTTCCACATATTCAGAAGCTGTCACAGGCAATGAGTCTGCACATTGGGTTGTTGCTATGGCCGAGAAAATTGAATCTCTTTATTAGAACCAGACTTGGAAATTACTGAAGTTGCCTAAGGGCATGAAGACTGTTGGCTGCAAATGGGTCTTCAAGAAAAAAAAAGGAATCCCAGGGGTTGAATCTGCAAGGTACAAGGCACGGTTAGTTACAAAGGGCTACAGTCAGAGAGAGGGTGTGGACTTCAATGAAGTTTTCTCACCAGTGGTGAAATATAGCTCTATTCGTGTATGGCTTGCCATAGTTGTTTCACTCAATCTTGAGCTTGAGCAACTTGATGTAAAAATAACTTTTCTACATGGTGAGTTAGAGGAAACTATCTACATGCATCAACCAGAGGGTTTTATTGTTCAATGTAAAGAAGATCATGTTTGCTTGTTGAATAAATCATTATATGGTCTGAAATAGTCTCCAAGGCAGTGGTACAAACGTTTTGACACCTTTATGGTAGATCATGGTTACTCTAGAAGTAATTATGATAGTTGTGTGTATCACAGACAGTTGTCAGATGGTTCTTTTATATATTTATTGTTTTATGTGGATGACATGCTTATTGCTGCTAAGAGCATGTTAGAGATTGACAAGTTGAAGAAACAGTTGAGTTCAGAATTTGAGATGAAAGATTTAGGTGCTGCAAAGAAAATTTTGGGTATGAAGATTTACAGGGATAGAAGAACAGGTATGTTATATTTATCTCAAAAGAAATATATTGAGAAAGTTATTGAGCGATTTGGAATGCAGAATTCGAAGCCCGTGAGTACTCCACTTGCCAGTCACTTTAGGCTTTCAGCAGCTTTATCACCACAAAGTGAGAATGAGGAGCAGTTTATGTCTCGTGTTCCTTATTCTAGTGCAGTTGGGAGCATCATGTATGCTATGGTTTGCACTCGTCCAGATATTTCACAGGCAGTTAGTGCGGTTAGCCGTTACATGGCTAATCCTGGGAAGATTCATTGGCAGGCTGTGAAATGGATACTTCGTTATTTGAGAGGCACTACTGATGTTGGCTTAGTATTTGGTAGAAGAGATGGCATCGATTCTACAGTTGTTGGTTTTGTTGATTCAGATTATGCATGTGATCTAGATAAGAGGAGATCTCTAACAGGTTATGTTTTTACTTTATTTGGGTGCACTGTAAGTTGGAGAGTGATCCTACAGTCTACAGTTGTTTTGTCTACCACAGAGGTTGAATACATGGCAGTATCAGAGGCAGTTAAAGAAGCAATTTGGTTAAGAGATTTGGTCTGTGATTTAGGCTTAGAAGATGAGGTAACTACTGTATTTTGTGATAGTCAAAGTGCAATACATTTGACCAAAAATCATATGTATCATGAAAGGACCAAACACATTGATGTTAGGTATCACTTCCTTCGTGAGGTTATGGCACAAGATATTGTCACAGTGAAAAAGGTTGCTTCAGCAGAGAACCCAGCAGATATGTTTACTAAGCCGGTACCAGTGCTCAAGTTCAAGCATTGCTTGGACTTGATTGGTGTTTGCACTGTTTGAGATACCCTTCGGGGTATTTGACGAAAGCAGTGGTCAAATTCACTTATGGTTGGATGGCTTGATGGAATACAAGCCAAGGTGGAGATTTGTTGTGTGATTTGTATTCCAAGTCTCAATTGGATTTGGAGATTTACCATGGGCAGCCCATTGAGATTAAATTTGTTGACTCAAGGGTATTTGTTTTCAAATAGAAGATTGTTTCATTATTTAATTGAGATTGTATTGAAGTATCCAACCGGTGATGAGTTCTAGTCCTACATGGATTATGTGATTTAAACTTCTTGCCTTAAAAGGAGTTTTCTAGCCTATAAATATAGAAATTTTGGTTTGCTCTATTTGGTGTCTTTCTAATAATTATTGTAATATTGGAATAGAGCGGGTGGATGTTCTCTTGCCTTTTGATTTGAGAACTTTGTAATCTCCAACATTCAATAGTGAAATTTTGTTGTTGTGTTTCGTTCGTGGACGTAGGCTTGCTTGTTGAGCCAAACCACGTAAATCTTTGTGTTCTATTTTTCTATTTCGTTGTGTTATTATTTTGCTTGTGGTTTTGGTTCATAACATAAATTTATATCGCATCAATAAAATTTATAAATTTTGTGAACTGAGGTACAAGTTTGTAATTTTTTTTTACAATAATTTTTTTTTTTTACAACTTTTAAGTTCATATTATAACTTTTATAGTTTAAATTATAATTTTTGTAAGTCTTTCGAGATCTGACGAGCCCATATTCAGATCAGGTTTAGCCCACTTCATGGGTTAAACCTGGTGATGCACAAATTAGATTTGTACATCATCTGTCAGATGAGCAATAATAAATGCAGTAGTAAAGTAGAAAGATATAGAGACACAAGTAAGACAATGATTTATAGTGGTTCGGTCAACGTGACCTACGTCCACTTTGAATGGCTAGGGTCGCCGGGGTATTTTATTATTTCGAGGAGTGTAGGGAGAGCACGGAGTTACAAGTTGAGAGAGATAGGAGAGATGTGCTTGACTGAATGTGATTTTCCCCCCAAGTGTTGGCGAGGCTTACAATTTATAGTCGTTTCTTAACAAATAGGGACGACTTAATAGTAACTAAATAGCTAATCTGGTGGAACAGACGACTTCTTCTCAACGGATGAGATAGTTGCGGTGCTCTCCATAAGATTTGGTCAAATGATGAGGTGGAGGTTGACTCTTTCCAAGGCGGCGAAGATGAGACTCTTGGATGACCCTGCATGCTCCCCTACTGATGTAGCTCCTCGAACCTGATGAGCTTGACCGAACGTGGACCATTTTGGGCTGGATTTGCTGGATCTCTTGGAGTTGGGCTATTAATTCAGACTGGACTTTTAACATGAGTTGGCCCTTTGGGCTTGGCCTATCATTTGCCCCCAATGCCCTGCGTTCAATAGAACTTATAGAGGAGGGCATTCGGTTGAGTTTGAATTTCGGCTGAACGGACAATTGAAAAAACATTGGGAGGCCAAAACAGATGCTTATAGGCCTTTTTTGGGATTTTAACAGCATCCCACACAACCAAAGGTAGTGAGTCTTGTAGGGCTCGCGAGAGCTTTGATTTGATATATTATGGGCCCCGTTTGGAGGTGGGTGAGCTGGCCGTGCGCACAAGAGAGGCGGCCGCGATGGCTGGGCGCGTATGAGGGGCTGCTGCCCGGGCTGGGCGCGCAGGTTGGGCGCCTATGGCGCTGGGCACTGCTGGAGGGGCGCCTATGGTGTTGGGCACTGCTAGAGGGGCGCCCATGGCGTTGGGCGCTGCTGGATGGGCGCAAAAAAATAAGGCCCGATTGTTGACATTGAATTTAATATAGTCCCGCGAGTTGCAGACGGCCTGAGTTTCAAAAATGTGCCTGGAGATAGTAAAAACAATGTTATTCCAACATCAAAATATCTAACATGATTAGCTGAAGAGAGAGGCAGACTACTTGCGTGAGAGCAAAGACAGAGTCTGAGGATTGCTCGTGAGAGAGCTACACCTTTTGAGACCGAGCTTTTGACGACCCATGAGAGAGCCGCTAAGCTGGAGATATAGGCTGGTTGCTTGAGAGCAGGGTAGATGTCAAGCTTTTGGCGACCAACGAGAGAGCCACTCAGTTGGAGATGTAGGTTGCCTGCTTGAGAGTAGAGTAGAGATAGACCAAGTTTTTGGCAACCCGCGAGAGAGCCGCTCAGCTGGAGATATAAGTTATCTGCTTGAGAGCAGAACAGAGATAGTCCAAGTTTTTGGCGACCCGCGAGAGAGCCGCTAAGCTAGAGGCAGAGGTTACCTGCTTGAGAGCAGAACATAGATAGGTTAAGCTTTTGGCGACCCGCGAGAGAGCCGCTAAGCTGGAGATACAAGCTGCCTACTTGAGAGCAGAGCAAAGATAGGCCAAGATTTTGGTGACCCGCGACAGAGCCGTTCAGTTGGAGATATAGGCTGCCTGCTTGAGAGCAGAGCAGAGATAGACCAAACTTTTGCCAACCCGCGAGAGAGTCGCTAAACTGGAGACATAGGCTGCCTGCTTGAGAATAGAGTAAAGATAGGTCAAGCTATTGGCGATCCGCGAGAGAGTCGCTAAGCTAGAGACAGAGGCTGCCTGCTTGAGAGCAGAACAGAGATAGGCCTAGCTTTTGGTGACCCGCGAGAAAGCCGCTAAGCTGGAGATACAGACTGTCTGCTTGAGAGCAAATCAGAGATAGGCCAAGCTTTTGGCGACCCACAAAAGTGCCTCTAAGTTGGAGATAGGCTGACTGTGAGGCTGCCCGCATGAGAGCAGAGATAGAGGTAGAATTTGAGGGTTAGCCCATGAGAGGGTCACCAAGCCGGAGGGCTCATTCCAATAGATTGAGATAAGGAGGGCGTTGAGGTGCTGGGCGTTTCTGGTCCTTGTGCCTTCATGGCATTGAAGACGTCACCCAGTTGATTATGTATTTCTTTGATTTTTTCGTCCTAGTAATTTGAGACTCCTTTGGAATTGTAATGGAAATGGCTCCCATGCTCTACACTTTGATTTTCGCCCTCATCCTCTTGGAAATGAGGGTCTCCACCATGGGAAGAAGGTGTTTGAGGAGGAGATGGAGGTGCCTCGTGGTTTTGGCGCGGGGCTCCCCTGTATGGGGTGCCCAAGGGGGCTCCTAAGGGGCGTCCAGGTGGGGAGCTTCTTGACGCCCAAGGCGCGGAGCTCCTCTGGCTTGAGGTCCTCCGGGCTGTGCTCTTCCTTGTTGTCCAGTAAGCATCAGTTGTAGGATCTGTTGATTCTGAATTACGAACTGTTACATTGTCTCCTGCATCTGCTGTGCATTTGGAACATGATTGGTTGGTAGAGGAGCAACCTCCTCATCTCGTGGTGGATTATCTTCAGGCTGATTCATGGATCTGGTGGTGATCGTCATAGGCTCAACAAAGGAAGTGTTTAGGTGAGAATTTTGTCGTTCCCACAGACGGCGTCAAACTGATGATGCACAAATTAGATTTTGTACACCACCTGTTAGATGAGTAATAATAAATGCAGTAGTAAAGTAGAGAGATATAAAGACATAAGTAAGATAATGATTTATAGTGGTTCGGTCAACGTGAACTACGTTCACTTTGAATGACTAGGGTCACCGGGGTATTTTATTACTTCGAAGAGTGTAGGGAGAGCAGAAAGTTTCAATCTGAGAGAGATAGGGGAGATGTGCTCGACTGAATGTGATCTGCCCCCCAAGTGTTGGCGGGGCTTACAATTTATAATCGTCTCTTAACAGATTGAGGCGATTTAATAGTAACTAAATGGCTAATCTGGTGGAGTATGCGACTTCTTCTCAACGGATGAGGTAGTTGCGGTGCTCTCCATAAGATTCGGTCAAAGGATGAGGTGGGGGTTGACTCTTTCCAAGGCGGCGAGGATGAGACTATTGGATGACCCTACATGCTTCCCTGCTGATATAGCTCTTCGAACCTGATGAGCTTGATCGGGCGTGGACCACTTTGAGAGGGACTTGTTGGGTCTCTTGAAGTTGGGCAATTAATTCAGACCAGGCTTATAACATGAGTTGGGCCCTTGGACTTGGCCCATCAAAGCCCAAATCATAAAAAAAAACAGGTTAGACTTAGTTCATGGTCTTAGTCCAATTCAAGATTCAAGAGTTCAGAGAAAGTCAACACACGTGGGAGAGCAATTATTGGGATAGCCATTACTCCAAGATAGTGTATATCCCCAACTATAGCTATCCTCTCTGATAAATTAATAGTTTTACCTTCACGTCTCTGCCACAGCTAAGATTATGTGCCTATAAATTGTAAACACCCTACACATAGGGGCAGAGAACACGCATCCCACAACTAAGATTTTGTGCCTATAAATTGTAACCCCCTACACATGGGGGCAAAGAACACACACCTCTACATGAGCGTACTCTTGCTCTGTCTCTCTCTCCAATTACCTTGTACTCTCTTATTAATAGAGTTCTTCGGCCACCGTTGCCGCCTTCAGTAGTTAGGTTATTCAAACTCAACCACCCAATCTTTGTCTCTTATTATTAATTACTTTATTACATACACTCCGCTGATTTGATTATGCATAAAACCACTTTTGTGCATCATCAATATCGATTCTAAAAATTTTAGGTTCTATTACAAGTAATCTCAAAAGTTTTAAATGACCTCAAAAAATTATAAATGATCTTCAAATGTTGTAAATAATTGTCAAAAGTTATAAATGAGTTTTAAAAATTATAAAGATAAACAACTAAACTTGTAATAACGATATGGTACAAAAAAATAAAAATTGGCACTATAAACTGCTTCACCTAAAATATATATAATGGATTTTTTTTTTTGAGCCAGAAATATATATAATGGATAAACCTGTGAATATATATAATGGATAAACCTGTGAATATATATATATATTGTTGTTGGTAGATGGTTAACTTGCAAGAGTAGTTCAATGGTGTGGGGTTAGATTTAGATGAACTGTAGACCTGTAATATTTAGGGTTTACTCTCCCAGTAACCTTGTCTTGGAAAAGTTTCTCATTACAAAAAACAAATGATGAATGATTAAATTAAAATATTTATTGTTGTTAAAATAAAAGTGATTGTTAAAAAATTAAATTTAAATAGAAGGAATTGTTGTGGTTAAAAGATTAAAATATAAATAATAAAATAAAATGTTAGATGTCAATAATTTGAGTCTTTTCTAAGTAAGAAACTTAAGAAGTTTAAGTAGGACTAATATAGATACTCTTGGATTCATCATGTTAACATTCATTTAATTTAGGAAATGACTACCATATTGAATAAAAAAATTTAATACCATACCAAAAATAATTATCTTTGAGGGTCAAATTAAATATTTTAAAAGTGAAATTATAATTGTTTATAATTGATTGCAGTATTATGATTGATCATAAAATGTATTATCTATATAATAAAGTAACTTACAATTCAAATTTCAAAAGATAACAAAAAATGACTTTTGCTTTTCGCGGTTCAGATTGCTTTAAATTTTACATTAAAGTTAATCTAACGGCTAATATTAAAACCCTAAATTTAATAGAAAAAATAGGTCTCTAAGGGTGTGTTTGAAGTCACTTTTAAAAAGTAATTTTAGAAATTATTTTTCATAAATATTTTTTTAAAAAAAAATATAGTGTTTGAAACTGCCCCATCATTACCTTTACCACCATCACTACCACTATCACCACTATCTCTACCACAATCACCATCGCCACTACCGCCATCGCCACTGCCGTCGTCGCTGCCACCACCACCACCGTCATCGTTATCGTCATCGTCATCGCCGCCGCCGTCACCGTCGCCACCACCACCGTCGTCGCCACCACCACCGTTGTCGTCGCCACCACCGTCGCCATCGCCACTGCCGCCGTCGCTGCCACCACCACCACCGTCATCGTTATCGTCATCGCCATCACCGCCACCACCACCGTCGTCGTCGCCACCGTCCCCACCACCACCACTGTCGCCATCGCCGCCATCGTCGCCACTGCCGCCGCCACTGTCACCACCACCACCACAGTCATTGCCACTCATCACAACCATCATTGTCTCCTACCACCACCATCTTTTACCCCCACTACAATCGATACTTAAATTCATTTATTTCTTCTCTATGTTTGTGATTTGATTTTGGATATGAATACAAATATATTTATTGTTTATCATTTTTTATTACTCTGTGATTTCAGATACAGATAATAACTAGTAAATATATAACCGTTGAAAAACTAGCGGTTGGCGTGCCAAGGGGACCCGCCCACCACCTGGGCGAGGACTAGTAGTGTGTACTATGTAAATTTTTGAAACTTGTATCCCCTCAGAGTTGGTCTTACCGTTTCAGACAAAAAAAAAATAATATAAAAAATGATATAAACTGAGTATATATTATATGGTGTACATAAAAATAATACAATCTAAATATAATATAAATTTGATATATCACGATTTGATAGGCTTATCATCACAGTACACACTCATGCTCTTATACTGTCTCAAAGAGTATCAGAAGGTCAAACATGAGGGACCGAGCATCATTTCACCAGCTCTGTTGGGTTTAATATGATAGAACAAGAAGAACAATTGTGGTCTCACTTTTTCAATTCAATCAAAGTTCCACTTAAAGAGAAGCTCATTCAGGGGTGGATCAAGTTAATTTGAGGCTTAAAACAATAAGATTAAATAAGATATTTTTGTTATTCTTAATATTAATTTTTTAAAAAAATTAATTTATTTTTAATTTACTATGTGAGAGAGAGACATAATAAAGATGTATTAATGTTGTCGAGAAAAATATTTTAATTTTTTTTTTTTAATAATGTTGAGCCGCCCCTAGCTCATTGAGGCATTGTCATGCTAGGCCTAGGCTTGTGACTGGGACCACGCACGGTAGTGCTGGCCCATTTGTACTGATATTATAGCTTCAGAGTAGGGTTGGCAATCAATTATATGTCGTGTAAATTTCAATCTATATCGGACAACTCTACCGCACATTTTCGATATCATACCAAAAAATTAAAAAAATATTATCTATTGTGTGCAAAAATGGACACGTGTAAAGTAAAAGAAAGACAACCGAATTGACCGGTTACTCACTTACAATACACAATAATGATGGATGAAAGATGTACCACAACAATGAGTGAGTTACAAGGATAATGAAATATTTACAATCATATATAATTTTTTTTAGTGTATTTTGGTCGAGTTCATAGCATATATAAGTCATATTTAGAGTGCTTTTGTCGTGTCTACATTTATGTTGGCTTATTTATATGGTGAATTTAAGTGGTCATTTGTCTAGATTTATGTTGAATCAATTTTTTTTAATTTAATGGTTTGTGGTGTTTGAGTCAACTTACACGCACCTCGACTAATCTCTTATTCGGTCCGGTTAAAAGTAAATCATTCACGCCGAGACTAAAGTATTCATGAGGAACAAATTCCTCATGGCTTAACCCCAATGGGTTGTTAAAATTTAAATTTTAGACGTCTAAATTTACAGCTCATCTGTGTTATTATTTGAGCTATCTCTTAGTCATTTATTCGAGTCCTATTTTTGTTTTCCAAACTTGAGTTAAACGGATCAATCATATTTTAAAGGGAAAATTACACTCTTATTTAATCACTTAAAATTCTTTGACACTTAAAATATTATACACAAATTTCTTGAGACTTATACGTGAATAACACTTAGACCTCTATCAGTAATATTCGTTAGTATATCTATTAGTAAATTACACTTAAATTTCCTAAAATTTGTAGATGTATAACACTTAAACCCATTCAAGTTTGAAATATTATATTTAGACCCTTTATTAGTTACATATTTAACGAAATCTATTGTGTTAATTACTCAATTAAAGATATAAAATATTGTGTTAATTACAGTTTGGCCTCTTATTTGCTTTTTTTTTTTTGATTTATTCTAATAAACAGTATAATTGTTTACAAATTAGTGTTGAATTGAGTTTTGTGAAATATTTATACTGATTACTATTTTTTCTTCAAAAAAATAGAATTTTATTTAGTTTTAATATTAAAAGATGATATAATAGAACATGTAAGTGTGTTGATTAGACTTATTTAATATGTTTCGTACTTGATGACAGAAAAATTAACCCAAGATGAAAATTCATTTAGTCCAAGTCCAAATTGACGTAGAGGTCGTCTAAGTTTTGGCATCAACAGTACTAATTATGAATTTAAAAAAAAAAAATTTATTTTTAATTTTATTTTAATAAATTATATAATAGAACATGAATTTTGGTTGTAAAATTTAAAATATTTGATATTTTATCTTTAATTGAAATATTTTTGGTTTAAATGTAATATTTTAAACTTAAGAGATATAAATAAGTATTACACGCTTTAAATTTTAAAGCTCTAGATGTTATTTACTAATAGATATAACAAAGATTAATTGTAAGGGTATATGTGTTGCACGCGTACAAACCATATGTTGTTCTTATGTAATACTTTAAATGTCAGAGAGTTTAGGTGATTAAGTGACAAACTTTATAAACTCTAAATGTAATTTTTAATATTTTAAACTTTTTTATCCCGCTGTTCATACACGCAGTAGTGTGTTCTGGAGAGAGAGTGTCGACACAATATCGTTAGTCCTCTTACCAAAAGTGCCATCTGGTACAAAGTTCCAACGACTCGGCCCGCCTAACCTCTTCAAAAATGTCGTCATTTTTGTTCATTAAACACCTTCGCCGTCTCTCTCTTCGATTACAAGAACATCACTACAAGCCCCGGACGGATCAATCGTGCCCACTTTGCTCAAGAATAAGAGCATATCGTCATACTATCTCTCACTATATAGAGATTCGTGTCTTCTAATTCCCGAAAACTCCACACCCATGTCAGTCATTGAGGTTATCTCCCTCTCTCTCTCTCTCTCTCTCTCTCTCTCTCTCTCTCTCTCTCTCTCTCTCTCTCTCTCTCTCTCTCTCCTGTACTTTCGTGTTCTGAAGTATTCTCTTTCCAAAAAAGAATTGATTATTGAATTTTCTATTTCTCAGGATCTATTGCCATTGCTTTGCTTTCAGCTAATCAGAGAGAAGGCTCGAATTTTCTCAGGTAAATTGCCAAAAACCAGTTCTTAATTTCCGAGAATTTTTAGGAAATAGGAACTAAATATGTTCTGGCATTTGGTTTTCGATGTTTTGATCACTGAATAACGAAGACGGACTCATATAGCCGATTCCAAATGATTGAAAGTTTGATTTAGTTTGATTTGGTTTACCAACAATTTACTCTAATTAAGCCAAACCAATTTCCTTGAAGCTTAACTGGGTGGTTATTTTCGTTTTCTAATTTATCTAATTTTGATTACCAAATCAGCGTAGATATGGGTCAAAAAAAAAAAAACATCAGCGTAGATAATTAGATTAGTTTGTTTTACTCACTCCCACTAAAAGGATTTCGCCTGATAAATTCATTTGCGATACATTGTTTTGTTCTTTTAAAAGCAGTTTTTTTTTTTTTTTTTTCTTGAATTGGTTTTGTATTCGGTCTTGAAATATGGAGTCCTGTTGCTTGGGGTCAGAAATGATTTGATTTTGCAAGATTTGTCTCTCTTTTCTCAAACATTTTCGCATTATTGAGAGTGGAACATATTCCATTCCATTAAAGATTTCATATGAATTGACTGGTTTTGGAACGATTCTCAATTTGGGTTTTTTTGTTTGTGAGAAAATATTCAACGGTGATACTATGTTACCAATGGCAATGCTGACATGGTATCATCAACTAATAATAAAATACCAAGTGGGCAAGGTTGGTAAGGAATAGTGAGTGGTAACCATTTGCTTATATGTATGGTTGGTTATTCATTTTTCTGATGTTCATTTGCTTATCTATTTTAATATTATTGGTCGATTATACCACGTTAGTATGGTCATGTAGTATCACCGTTGTAATGAATATTTTTTCGTTGTTTGGGTGGAAAAAGATCTCTAGCTTTTGGCTTCTTTAAAAGAAAAAAGGGCTGTCTTTCTTCTAATAACTTATGCAAGTTGATTGCGTTTTGGATAATTCTAATAATTGGTCTTCTTTTGCTTTCGCTCAAGAACAGGCCACGCTCATAATTTATACAAGTTGATTGCATTTTTGAGGTTTCTAATAATTAATCTCTTTTTTTTTTTGGCTTTGGCTTTGGCTTAAAAACAGGCTATGTTTTTCATTTTCTCACCAGCCAAAAAGTCTGCTTACATAACATTGTCATCTTTTTAAATTATAATGCTCGGTTGTTCTTTTTAAATCTGGATTCCTTTGATATTGATTGTGCAAAAAGATTCTTTTTTGCAGAACCTTTCTCAATCCATGTCCACCACCACTTGCCTTGGCAACAATGCCAAGCTAGATACATGCCGAGATGACTCATTGGCACTCATTTTTAAAATAGTGGCCATTGGTGCCATACTCGTAGCCGGAGTGTGTGGCATCACCATCCCACTAGTTGGCAAGAAACGTAATTTCCTCCGAACAGACTCAAACATCTTTGTTGCTGCCAAAGCCTTTGCAGCGGGTGTCATACTGGCTACAGGATTCGTTCACATGTTACCACATGCCACATCGTCTCTCACTGACTCGTGTTTGACTGCCCCCTGGTCCAAGTTCCCATTTTCCGGTTTCATTGCTATGATGGCTGCATTGGCTACATTGATGGTTGACTTTGTAGCTACTCAGTACTATGAGAGAAAACACGATACACAGAGTCAAATTGCCCGAGTTGACACATTAGACTCAGCATTGGAGTCAGGCATTGTTCCTGTGATGGAGCCAAACGAGAGGAATGAGACAGTGTTTGGGGAAGAAGAAGGTGGTGCAATGCATATTGTGGGTATGCATGCGCATGCAGCGCATCATAGACATAGCCACCCAAATGAGCAGGGGGCCTGTGAGGGGAACGTGAGTGAGGATTCCCACGGGCACTCACACTCGCATCGGTTTGGGGGTGGCGATGAGGAGGGTGGTGTGAGGCATGTTGTTGTTTCACAGGTAATTTCAGACGCTTGTCATTTAAGGCATTAGTGCCATTTACAAAGCTTTTGAAGTTCTGCTTGGTTGATTAATACATGCAGAAGTGTGTTGTTCTAGCCTTTATGGTGAATGGAAGTCCTACACAAGAACTCATGCTCATGCCTTTCTATTATTGCATTTGGACCTTTGAGTTACAGGCTTTGCTTCTAGTTTAATGAAGTGAAGAAAGCAACTTCATTTGATCATTTCCATCTAACTACGCAAGCTATTAGTATTATTTGGTTTGAGAGATGTTTAGAATGTGCATACATCTCATATTTAGAATTGGTGGGTAAGTTTCAAAATCATTTACATTGAGCTACATTGCAAAATGAATGATCATGTTCGATGCAAACTTTTTTTTATAGACTTGGTAATTTGTCTGGATGGCTGTTTTATTTTTTGTTATAAGTTCCTTTTGTGATTTTATGGTGCTTAATCTGTGGAAATGTCTGGTCTAGTCCGTTTCTGGTGTTCATTTGATGCCTTAACATTGACATGACAAATACACGTAGCCATGTAGAGGTCTGTTTTGAACTTTGAACAATATCTACTGTCACTAATCACAGTTGTCTTCTGGTTGCTTGACTTGCTTGATGGGCAGTGGTGTCTATTCTGGATATAGGTGGGGAGAGTAAAGGTGACAGCATCCTCTAACTAAATGATTTCTTTCTCATACAGCCAAATTGTGTAGCCTTGTTGAACTCCAATTTTGCTTCATACATAAAAAAAAAAAAATTAATTTTGCAGATTGTTTATTCTCAGGTATATTGCCGCTTTCATAGTGTGTTCTTTGTGCTTCGCATAGTAGAATGACTCATAAAGTGGCCTCCACTCAAATTAAGTCGCAATGTTTTTGTTGACATTAGGTTGCAATTTTCTTCTTTTAGCCAAACGGATCACTGTGTGAAATATAATTTGGTCGGAAGCAAGAAAATGTGATGATCCTTTCTTTTCTTGTTTACCTTCATACATTGAGTCCAAGTGATCATTACCACCCTTTCAATGTTACATCAAGTACTAGGTTGTTTTGTAGTCTCTGTTTATGGCATCGACGTTGTTTTGTGACAGGATCTGCCATGGTTGTAGTGCAGTTTTTGTTGATTATTAGGTGTTTTTGCTGCTACTAGATTGCACTCTGGATTTCTGACCATTTTTCGGGTCTAGTTCTCATATAATGACTGAAATGCTGGCTTAAATTGATTATTCTTTCCTTTTCTACAGGTTTTGGAACTTGGAATCCTCTCACACTCGGTGATCATTGGACTTTCACTAGGAGTTTCGCAGAGCCCATGTACCATAAGACCCTTGATTGCAGCATTATCGTTCCATCAATTCTTCGAAGGGTTTGCACTCGGAGGTTGCATCTCCCAGGCCCAATTCGGGACCCTACATGCCACGATAATGGCATGTTTTTTCGCTGTAACTGCTCCAGTCAGTATCGCCATTGGGATTGGCATTGCTTCATTTTACAACCCAAATAGCCCGAGAGCATTAGTTATTGAAGGCGTCTTTGACTCTGTATCTGCTGGTATTCTAGTCTACATGGCTTTGGTGGACCTAATTGCTGCTGATTTCTTGAGTAAGAGAATGAGCTGCAATGTGAGGCTTCAAGTAGTCTCTTATATCATGCTGTTCCTTGGGGCTGGATTGATGTCTTCTCTTGCAGTCTGGGTTTGATCATGTAAACGGTTCAACGGTCAGAAGTGTCCGAGTCAGTTTGTGTATACCTCGACTAATTTCCTTCACGGTCCGGTTAAAGGTAGACAATTCACACCAGGACTAAGGTATTCATGAGGGATAAATTCCTTATGACCTAGTTCCATGAGATTGTTAAGATTCGAACTCAGGACGTTTGTTGAAATTATGTAATTTTCCCTTTCTTCCCTCATTTTCATCAGCCAGTGCAAGAAATCATCACTTCTTTTACTCCTGCAGAAATGTTGTTTTAGTTTTCAATATCTTTATTTTTTTAAGGTTTTTTTTTTTTTTTTCATGTCACTACTTATGAAACAAAGATTGAGGTTGATTGTGGGCAAAAAATATTGCTTTTGTTTATGCCCAACAATGATTTGAATCTCTAGTTTATTAGTATTGAAAATCATATTGAAAAATAAAATAATCGCCAAACAACTCAAATCGTAGCAAAAATTGCACAATTCCATAGTGTGATGCCATTACTATGTTCCCCAAATCCCTTAAAATCCTCAACAAACATGGAGGGAGAGGACAAGAGAGTGACCCAACTTAAACTATCACTTAAACAACTTGTACAAATAGATCAAAGCAATAGGGTAATGCAAAAATAAATGCAGTCAGAACCATAAATAACATCATTGCAAAAGAATTACAAGTTAGATGTCTTCTCTTTTGAAGCATATTATTAATATTAATCTTACCATGTTTAATAATCCAAGCACAAATCTTAGCCTTGCTTTTCATATCCTCAATGAAAGTAGATAATTTCAGCAAGAAGGATTCAATCAAAGACTCATAGAAGGACTTATATGAAAACACACCCAAGAGATCAAGCAACCGCCTTCTTTTATTTAAAAGATCGATTCTTTGGATCCTTCCTTTTTTCAAATAGAACGAACAGAAGATATCCACTTGTTTCAATTTGAATTATCCGGAGAATGTTTTATATAGATATCAAATCTATTAAAAAAATGGACAATTAAACATATTTCTCGATTCAATAGAAGTCCAGAGAAAGTCTCAACTAAGGATTATCTAAAGACTCGTGGTTATTATGGAAACCGTTGGGCATGGAAAGGAGTGAAATTCAAAATCCCATGAAGAAAATACTCGTGAACTCATTTAAATCATAGAAATAATAGAAATATTATGAACCCGAGCTAACTAGTAAAAACAAAGAAACAAACAAGACAATGAATACTCCCTTAATTGAAATTCTCTTAAAATTGAATTCTCTCCTTGTTTCTCACAACAACAATAACACCTAGAGAAAATCTGAGTAATTACTGATAAAAGAATTTTCATAGACATCAAAAACTTCTCTTTTCCATTCCATTAGTATCCCCTACATAGATAACCAAACACAATAGTGAATCTTGTTCCAAAGAAAATCACGATGGTAATTTCCCAACTAAAGTCGCTCCTGTAGTCCTATATCTTGAAACCACTCCCCATCTAGCCTAGTGGTCCTTTTGCCTTCATCACTTCTCTCTCACAAGAAAACTCTTAATTTGTTATTCAAATTTTCTTGCAAATTTGACTGGAAATTTAGAGAGATGAAGAGCGAGAGAAAGAGAGAGAATAAATGTGAATAGTAGATACTATGGCTACAACTAAAAGCCAACCTACCCTACCTAAGAGCATTTCCAACAAGGGTTGTGTTTGAACTACCCAAAAGTATATTTTTTCTATTTTAGCTACTTATTTTTTCAATACACACTCTAATAGATTTTTTATATTTTAACTACTACTTTTAAATATTATTTCACATATTTTGTACCTTTGTTGGGATTGTTGGAAGGAGAGAGAGAACGGAGGGAAAGACAGAGAGTGGACAAGGAAAGTGAAAAATGATAAGAGAGAGAAAATTATAAAATATTTATACAAGTTGTTACAATAATGCTCTATATTTAAAGTATCACTATAACAAAAAATTATTTTAGAACATCTGAACATATTCTATTAAAGCATGATTTTTATCTTTGATTAATTAAATTTTAATTATTTGATAGTTTTATATGTTCCGTTGAAGATGCTCTAAGGAATTAAAGCCCACTCCTAGCCATCAAACTTCTCCCCCACTATTTCAGCCATCTAGACTAGGGGGTCTTATCCCCAACATTCATTGTCCCCTCTCCAATGCCATCCTCGATAGCCGTAGCTTTGTTTAGATTGCCCACAACTATTTTTAATCCCCTGTTTAGTTCTCAATAGTAATTGAGTTTTACCAATTATCAAAAAATATTAGCAGTGAATACAAAATTTACTGCTGCATTTTCATTCCTTGTAACTTGTTTCTCTCTCCATTCATTATTCCATGTTTATTAGAATCAAAGGAAATTTCTCAGCCTTTTTACATTGGAATCACTTCCTCCTATTTATATGAAACCAAAGCTTTCCCAGCTTTATTTTCTTCGCTCTTTTTTCCTCTTCTCTTCCTTTTCTATTTCTTTTTTTTTTCACCGATACTAAATAGAGGTTGACTCAATTATAGCTAGTACAACAAACTTGTAAAATAAAGATTTGAGAGAGTTGGGTGTGAAAATTTTTTCTATATACATTTTTCTTTCTTACCAAACGAACTTGCACACAAAAAAAGAAGAAAAAAAATCCAAGCTCTCAAACAATCTTTCAAGTTTTTCAATTTCTTTTAAACTAATATTAAAAAACAACATTGCATTTTTTTACCCTTGTTAATGCTAGTTCACTCATGCTTGAGAACATATAAATTCAACAATGATAGATTAACAAATTCTCTTCTAAGTTGGTGTTTATACAATCAAATAAGAACTATAAAATAATAAAAATAAATAAATAAATAAATTCATATCAAGTTTATAAATGTACTCTCAAATTACAAACTCCTACTTTTGGTGAATTTATTTATGATAGAAAACCTAAAAAGAAATAAACAAATTAAAGGTGAAAAAAAGAAGAGTAAAAGTAGGAGGAAAATGACTCATTGGTGAGTGGTGAGCTACTTCTTCTGTCCTTCTCCTTCCGAAGTTCCCCAAACTCATCACACTTCCACTCCAACAACCGAAGATCACTGATCGTGGACAACAAGAAGAACACCAGCAATCTCACATACCCAAATTACCTTCATCATCATTCCTAATTCACCTAAATGCCACGACTCGCCGGTCTGATCTCCGACCGCCACCCGTCGGCTCCTCTACCAGACTACTACTCCAAATCTGAAAAGAACAAAAGACCCATCTCTCTCCCTCCCCACCCTCGCTTTCCTCTACCCATTATCGTCTTTTCTACGTTCTGCTTCTTCATCGGCGTCGCCGGAGTGATTTTCGCTCTCTTTACTGTCCTTCGACCCAAACCCATCCCAGTCTTCCGCTGTGGCCGTACGGAAGACACTTTCCGAGCATTCTACTCACTACCGAGCACTCGGCGTCTCCGTGGCGGCGACACTGGGACTGGTGGTGGTGTCGTTGATCGACCGAAGCTTCTTGGGTTCGTCGGAATTCAGACTGGCTTTTCGTCTAATGATCGCCGAGCGGCGTTGAGGAGTACTTGGTTTCCCTCTGATCCTGAGGGTCTTCTCAGGTAACGACCCACCCAATTATTCTCAATTCAGTGACTGAAACTTACTTAAGAATGTCACTAATTTTCATACCCAACAAAAATTTAGGAAAAACTTTGAATCTTTATATCGATGTTCACTTTTGAAGAAAAAATTGGTTTTTGGGTGTTTGAAAGTTGAGGAATTTGAGTCAGGCAAGTAGTTTTATTGATATCAATTGAGTGCAAGTTTATTTTTTTCCCCAATATTTGTTGGTTTTCATATACTGGTAGTGCTTTTTCATCTCATCACCACCTCATCCAGGTTGGAGCAAGCTACAGGTTTAGCTTTTAGATTTGTAATTGGAAGATCAAAAGATGCAAAGAAGATGGCAGAGCTTGAGAAGGAGATTGAGAAGTACAAAGATTTTATGATTATAGATGTTGAGGAACAATATCTGAAGCTGCCATACAAAACGTAAGTTTTGAGTGCTTGAATTCATTTTATTGTGAAGATCAAAAAAGAAAAATCATTTTATTATGATATATGACTGACAATTTATATCTTGGTGGGTTTTCCTCCCTATTTCTAGGTTGGCATTTTTCAAAGCTGCCTTTGAGCTATTTGAAGCAGATTATTATGTTAAAGCTGATGATGACATTTATTTGCGCCCTGGTATTTTTTGTTAAATTTGCATAAATGTGTGGGTAGCGTCGAGCAGTTTGAAACGAATTATAACACTCACTTGTCAAATTTTCAGATCGACTAGCAACTCTTCTGGCCAAGGAGAGAACCCATTCACTGACTTACATTGGATGCATGAAGAAAGGACCCGTGATTATTGACCCCAAACTGAAATGGTAATTGTTGTTACAATTTGCACTGCAAAACGGTTACTTCGCAATACACCCGTCTAATGTCATGGAAAATTGAGCCTTTATCTATAGAACAATCTATTGAATGTATTTTTTTATTATTCAAAACATTTCAGGTTTGAGAAATCAGGACATCTAATTGGAAGTGAATACTTCTTGCATGCTTATGGTCCTATCTATGTTCTTTCTGCAGAAGTGGTAGCATCGTTGGCAATTGCTAGAAATAACAGGTTTGTCGTTGTACTGATTTATAGTTTCTGCAGAGTCTATGTTTTTTCATGGTGATATGCTATTAACTTTCACTTTCTTTGCTGAACTAAATCGGTCTCTTCAATGTGTACTTTACTGTACAAATCAAAGTATTATATGGTCCATTTATCACTCTTCCTTAGTGGTGATGACGTGATGTACTCTTATTACTTTTAGAGTGACAGTAGGTTTCTGGTAAATGAAGGCTTCCTTTTATTCTTTTGGCTAGCCTTTGAAGGTTTCCTTTTGATGCACTGATTTGTGCAGTTAGAATTATTGAAACTGAATGCTTACTATCTCCAATCGGAGAGGGAAGACTGTCCACATTGATGACCATAATTTCTTTTCAAATTCTGGACAATGCCAATATATCTTAATTTGAACAATCATGAGCATGTGAGAACTATAGGAAAAAAATCTTAATTGATGGAATCCAAATATCAGGCCTATAAAACAAATCTGCAGATGCAATTGCTGTATTTGGAATTTCGTTGAACCATTTATTGGTTGAATCATCTATGCTAAATGCTAAGTTGTTGAAGTACATTTGAATTGAATGCTGTATGGAAAAAGGGATATCCTTTCATTGAAATACCTTGTAAAGCCCATGGGGATGCTAGATGACAGTGTTTTTATTCTCACTTGTCGGTCGAAGCTTATTCTCATCCCCTTCCTACCTCTTTTGATATTTTAAACTTTTAGATTTTCACTTCCTAAAAAGAGCATTATTAGGTGACTTTTGATGGTTATTTCCTATAATTTAGCTCTCTCGTGCATGCCGAGTATGTTCATTAGTATAACTTGTAGATCCAAATGCCGCGAGCTTCTACTCTTGCATAATTTTTTGACCTGAAATTTCCTTCTCATAATTATGTTCTTGTCATGCTTTCGAGGTGATTCTTTCTGTTAGTTTTTTGTTTTCTCCAGTTATTTTTCACTAAATTGATGTAGTTTATGGCTTTCAGTTTGAGAATGTTTAGCAATGAAGATGTCACCATTGGATCATGGATGCTAGCTATGAATGTCCATCATGAGGATAACCGAGCAATATGTGATCCTCGATGCACACCCACATCTATAGCAGTTTGGGACATCCCAAAGTGTTCAGGTAAAACTGATAATGAAATGGCCTGCGGTTAATTGATGTCACCGAGTTTGGTATCATATAAATGTTTCCATGTAGAAGCCTGGAATTCTGCTTAAAGTAATTGACGTTTTGTATGGCACATGGAGGTGTTCATTCTAAAGTAACAGCGGCTGTTGCTTTATCAGCTGTTTGCCTAATTGTGTTGAAAATCTTACCTTAGGACTCCGGACAATTCTATTGATTATCCCTCTCAAGCAAGCCACGGTCTGCACATTGATCTGCATTGCTTAGTGAGAGTGGGCTTCCAGTCTTGCTTGGGTTGTGCTGTTCCTGTTATATTGCTATTTTCCCTAGCGGAGTTTTGGATGGAATCATGGCATCCATGTTGCATGCTTGAAACAATCCTTTCTTGTCAAAAACTTAATCAGTAGACCTTCCTGGTTTATTATGCATGTTGATCGATATGGAAAGCATAAAAATGAAGATAAGCTACAGTACCATTGTGATGTGTTTCCTTTCTCATCAGAATTATTTGATTATTCGTTGGCTACTTGGCATCATTTTAGTGGCTTTGCAGAAAGGATTTCCTATGTTGGTCGTGTGGTTATTCCTCTGGTTTGATCGTAGTGGAGGGGTTAGAAAATTTTATCTAAACAAAAGTGCACAGTGGGTTTTTAAAGCCTCCTGTCAAATATGTGCACAGTGTGCATGCTGGACGTGATATGTCATTCTATAGGATGTGTTCAACATATATTTAGAATAATCAGAGACAATAGGAAGAGACAGATTCTTAGTTCATTGTGACTTCTGCAAGATATATTCCTATTTTACTGTAATTGTAATATATGGATTCATCAAATTTATGGACCTTGAATTTGTACGGTATGCTCTTAAATCTCAGGTTGCTAACCTTCCATTTTTTTGTCATATGCGGCTCTAGTAACCATGTAATTCAAAAAGAAACTGTCTTAATGCAGGTAAGAATATTTTTTCCTTGATAAGAAACAAATTTTCATTGATTGTTAAACTTTATATTATCCGAGTAAAGGTGGACAAGTAGTCCAACCCTATTACATTCAAAAACAGAAAAAAAAACAGAAACCAGTAGAATATTCTCCGACAAATTGAACTATCTTTCACACGATGCCATTCAATGTAATGCTGGTAAGAAATTGTGTATTGTAGTTTTGCTTTTGCATGTTTGTTGATCTCCAAACATTTGTTAAAGAGGATTTTTTTTTTAATTCCATTTCCCTGTCTGTCACTTCAGCAAGGTTAGGTTGTGTAATGAGTACATATCTTGGAGGACTAAATTTAAAATAATGACAAATAACAATATATTTCATTATTTGTGAGAACATCCATTTACTCACTTCCACGGCCAATATTTGACTCTGTAAATTCAACCCTGCATTTTTACCATGTCTTACGATCTCCAACCTCTAAAATGTCAATATTATTTTGGGTTTTGAAATGATGAGATGCTTGTTTTGGAATGCTCTCTAAGAAGAGATTGGGTGAAAATTTTCAGGTTTATGCAACCCAGCTACTAAAATGAAGGAGCTTCACAAGATCAGTATGTGTTCCAAAAGTCCGACATTGCCCCCTGATGATCGGTAATATCATTTGGCATAAGTTGCACTGCATATGTGCACTGATTTTTTTGGTAGACGGCTTGTTGGCGAAAGAGCAATTGGGTTTTGAAGGGTACGAGCAGAAGAGGTACTTTTTTTTTGATGCATCAATTTGAATTTGGCTGTATAGTGTTAGTATTCCAGTTAAGCATTGTTTGCTTTTGTAGCCTTTTAGTCAGGAGACACTTCTTTTTACAGAAAAAAAAAAATGGTGTCATTGAATTTGTAAAATATAGTACAATAAGAATATATAGAAAATACTCCACTGGCCCATTGTCTGCAAAAGAATGTCTCTGAGAACTTAACTAATGGAAGATCAGTTTTATAGTACTGATTATTTAAGGAGACATTTAGAAGTTTTGTACTTATGAGATTACTCTATGTTGTGGATTTTATCATAATAAACATGTCTATATTCTTATAGTTTTGTATTTGAGATCTAGTATTTCCAACAAAGATGTGTGATCATGCTTCGATTTCTTTATAACAACAACATGTCAACTTGTTAATCATCACTCGTTCTCTGTATCCGTTATAATGTACAACAGTAGGCTGTAAGTAGCGAATAACCCATCGGGTGCTTGTTTATTTGCTGGCAAGACTTTTACTTCATGCTTCGGTCCATCTGATTCCTGGTCTGTTTCAGATAATCAGAAAAATGCTGAAACTATCTAAACACCTCTGAGGAGTCTCATGGGGTACCCTTTTTTCTACTCTTATCGTCAACTTTCTGCTTATCCGAGTTCTGTTTTTTGTGCCTACAATCTGTACGGTACTAGTAAAAGAAACTTGGATTGTTTTGAGTGGTTAATTGAGGAGTTGGTCACTCCCCAGGTAAGATTTAGGGTCTGGTTAGTATCACCAGGCACACAGTGTTTCGCTTCCCTCTTCTAGTAGCTAGATCTATGCTAGCTGAATAGTAGAATTTTTTTTTTTTGGTAAATTACACGTACGTCCCCTGAAGTTTGGTCAAATAACAACAAGACCCCCTCTTGTTTGGGAAATAACATTGACCTCCCTTGTTAGTGACAAAAAATGTACTGAATTACTACATCACAGAAAATGCCTATAATGAATCATTAAGCATGGTCCAGTGATTGAAGCTAGTTTTTGGTAGTCTCGAGGTTTCAGGTTCAATTCTTTCTCACATCTCCAAGGGCTAGTCATCCTTGTCTCTTAGGGAGATGTTCTAACCCAGCTCAAGCTGGCCGACCACTGAGCCCGAGGGAATAGTCGGCGCAAGTCGAGACATCCTGTAACAAAAACAAGTAAACAATATGACTATAATGCACTAAATTGCTAATTATTTTGTGCTCAATCCAAAACTTAGTTTGGAGACCCCTCCATCAACCACCTCCACACACGATAGACCTCATCGGCACCACCACAAAGCAAAACCAAGAACACAACAAAACCACCCAAATACATCACAACATTATGCTCAGTCCACCACTTAAAACCACAAAAAGTACCCAAGCCACCTCCACACCGCCGCCACTACCACCACCATCATACACCCTAATAAGGCAATACACAAGGACAATACCTAAGTCACTACTGCACCATGGCACCGCCACATCACCACCATTGCTCCGCCTGCCTCAATCAAACCATTTCCACCACCACTGCACTGCCAGCCTGAAACCCAAAATACCACCCATCATGACCCAATCAAAACCTCATAAAACCACCAAAATCGAGAACCACTTGAACAGAACCACCATCCCAGCTGCTCACCCACCAATAAAATACCCACCCCTACATTGCAATCAAAAACCACGGTCAACCAGCTGATAGTGGATGGAATTTTTGGGTAGTTGATGGTTGTGTTTTGGGCGGTGGTGGTGATGCTGAACGAAGTTGTGGTTTTTGGAGGTGATTTAACTGGGAGGGTGGCTTTAGGGTTTCAGGTGGTAGTAAAGCTGATGGTGGTGGGATCCTTGGCATGGAGAGGGTATTGGATCATTGGTAGCGTAGAGAGAGAGAAAGGTGCGAGCAGAGAAAGGGAGACGATAGGGAGGGTCTTGTTTGGCAATAAGTGTTAGGTTGTCTTTAACATGGATGTAGAACAAATTGACTTTGGCCATAATCTATATAAGGGCAATATTGGAATTCTAAAAAAATAAATTGCTTACATCAGTAAATTTTTTACGTCTCTCTAACAGTACACTATAGGAGAATGTGTTACAGACACTCAAACAAAAAAGGAGTGCAGTGTTATTTCTCAAATAAGAGGGGGTCTTGTTGTTACTTGACCAAATCTCAGGGGAGGTGGATATAATTTACCCTTACTTTTTTTTTACGCTTCTTGTTGAACTGTTGTGGTTTAACTCTCTCTCTCTCTCTCTGCCCAACATTGACATGATATCCCCAATCCTTAAGAAATCTGGTGTGTGTGCGTGTGTCTTTATAAGCCTTCAGCTACCTTCTCCTTTTTAAGGAGTTGTGTAGTTGTTTGGTGTTTAACAAAAAAAAAAAGAAATCTTGCTGTTCAAAGATTCGAATGCTTTAAACTAAGCAGCTCGTTAACACGTGCTCTCGTGTATGCAGACGAAAATGCAATGGATGAATAGGTACCCTAAACATCGACTTTGATTACACCTTCATTGAGAACTCCAATGGTTTAGACTAAGCAACTGCTTCATCTATACTAAGAACTCATACCCTTTATTGGCCACAAAATTTATGGAGAGAGAGAGAGAGAGAGAGAGAGATGGGACCTTTGCCATCAAAGAGAGTGTTTGTCATCTAGCTCGAAGGGCATGGTCCTCCCAGTTAAGCAAGCAATATCATGAAAAGCACAATTGTAACGTTAAGACAATTCTGTGACAGTATGTCTACTTACTATCAAGGCTTATTTGGTTCCAAACTTGCGCATGAGTGACTCACAATGGGCACACGTACCCTGCTTCTGACTGTAAAATTTTATTATGACACCTCACAATCAGCAATAATTTAAGATTTTAATGATGTGTATGTGTCTGTGTCTGTGTCTGTGTGTACATATACTTATATGTGTGTGTGCGCGTGCACGTGCACGCGCGTATATGTATATATGTGTATATATATATATCCTAGTTTGTGGTCAACTAGCATTATCAATATGTGAAGTGACATGAGCCAAATCCTTTTGGGTGGTGTGGAATCAAGGTTTTTTTTTTTCTTTACCTTCCGGAAATAAATTTTTTTATGAGACAGACACATATGGAACTCAAAAAACTTTCAAGTTGGATGTAATCTTTCCAACTTAAAACTATAGAACTTTTTTAAAAAAAAAATTAGTAATTAGATACCTTTCTAATTGCGAGATTTGTTGCAACAACAAGATTGTTTCGTTGTAATCTGAATGTCATATGTCCGAAATAAAAATAATTTGTTCAAAATATAAGATAAGATTGTGTACTTATGACCATCCTCATATTTACAGCTACGGGACACGGGTACATTGAACAGCCCTTTTATTACTGTTCTATAGTGATTGTAAGCTCGAGTTCTTCTAGCAAACGACATTATACAATCGGAGTGTGTTTATTATTATTATTATTTTATTTTTTTTGCAATTTTTAGGGGGAAATGATGGTATCACATCTAAACCATTGTGAGATTTTGAATGATTAAATTTACGTAATTTTATCTTCGCATGTGCAGAGAAATTGTTTTTACGATTAAGACTGATGCCTTGTTAACTGTAATAAAATAATTTTGCATTAAGATCGACTTTCACTTTGCATAGAATTCACGTAGAAGTTGAAGATGCATCGACAGTTACAACCCAACGGTCTACAGGTAGTTGACCACGGTACCCCAAAAAAAAAATAGTATCATACCTCCATTTATTATATTTTATAGTTGTTTTTATTATATTTGTGAGTGTTTTTATCACTGTTTTAATACCCAAAAAAATAATAAAAATAGTTACCACAACAGAGTTAAAAACATACCACTTTTGTGTATGAAAGAAAAGTGGTAAAAATAATTATCACAAATATTATAAAAATACCCATAACAGTGATAAAAATACTCACAAAAGTAATAAATTTTTTAGTTGTAAAATGACGTTCAAAAATTATAAAAATACTATTTAAACTAATAAATTTTAGAGATAAGATATCAATTTTTTTTTTTTTTTCCGGTACCATAGTCAAATCGAGGCTAGAGATATAGTGATCACCCACTGAGTGAATACTATGTTCACCACCGAGCGTTAGATCAGTTGGTGAGGGACTGTTCTAATTTAACCAAGGTCTTGGGTTTGAGTCTTGGGAACGCAGCTGCGTTCGGTAGGAAGAGTTTTGCCGCCCTTGTGGTCCTACCCGGCTCAAATCCGGATTAGTCGGAGCCCAATGTAACTTTCAGATACCGAATGATCTGACAAAAAAAAAAAAAAGAATACTATGTTCTGTGTGCTCATGTAGCATGGTATAACTTCGGAACAATAAATAGTTCTTTGGAGCAACGAAAGGGAATTTTAGGGGATTGTGCAGATAAGGAGGAGAGGCGGGTATAGATTTGCATGAGACCATCTTTTCTCTCCTTAGTATAGCCAAAATGCATCATATGCTTGTGCAGGCAAGGACCACAGAGGCTGACACCTCGTTTTTGGACCCACAGCTTTATCAAAAATTTATACGTTTTGAATTTAAATTTTAATAATCACATAAATCCGACTTTAAATGATGTGAGTGATTTACGGATTTTTTAGTGCATCAAATTTATGTTCTGGCCATGAATTGAGAGAATTTCCCATTATATGAAGAAAAAAATAAAACTGTCTTTGCTTTTGTGCTTGTTTCAGTTTTTATGTCATATTGATATGGTTTTCCTTCTTTTCTTATCAATTAAACAAGATCAAGCAAGGCTTTCTGAGATCCAAATTGAACAATGTAACTTTGCTGTTCTTTAATTGTGATATGTTGTAGTAGTACTTAGGGCTGTTAGTCAAACGAATCGAATCTGTCGAGTTTGAGCCGAGTTTGTTTTCTAAACGAGCCTAAAAATTTGTTCAAATTCGAGTTCGTTTAGAAAACGAACCAAGACTGAACAAGTCGAATCCGAGTCAAGCTCGAGTAGCTTAGTTTGATTAACGACCCTACTAGTACTTTCCCAAATAGTGTATATTTTAGAATACTTACTTTTAGTTCTTTCTTGGTTTGCTCCTCTAATGGGGTATTTGTTTTGCTGGATAAAGGAGGATTACATGATTGGATTGGGTTAAAATATTCCGGAGCCCCACAAATCCTTGATTTGGTTACCAAAAAATTGGTAGGATAAACGATAGGTTCAATTCATTGGACCGTAGCTGTTCAAAAAAAAATTCATTGGACCGTAGGGAAATCACACGTTTATCCCTTCTAAAGTGGATACTGATAACCCATGGGTGGTGTGGGATAAAATTTCTCACAACAGGATATAACCCTTTTTCACATGGCACGGAATTCTCCCATTTCGACTGTGATGAGATTGGCTTCAAAATCCAATCCAACCCAATCCATTAGTGCATATCCAACACATGAGGGCTGTTTGGTAAGGGGGTATGGGGGGCTTGGTAAGATGAGTTTGGGAAAAATAGTCTAAGGACCCCCAAATCTCATGTTTGTATGAAAAATTCAGTCTCGGGTTTTCAAATCCGACCCGTAGTTGACTCGAAGATTAAATCCATGATCATGAATTTCGTCAAACTTAGGGAGGGGGTGGGCTTGGGAAGATGGGTAAGGGGTTAGGATCCAAAACACAATTCTAACCCTTAACATGGATATGAATTTCATTG